>OX442360.1:3217813-3562813 GCA_949357725.1 Hyperoplus immaculatus
TGTGTTCGCACCTTAAAGAGGACCTATTATACTACTTTTCTGGTCTTAATTTCTTGTTTTACACTGCTATAGAGCAACCTGACACGAATCACATCACAAAAAACTATGTAGATTTTCGGGAAGCTCTTTCTCTTATTTTGGCGATCCAGCACATCCTGTCAACACTTGAGTGTGTGTGCTTCGGCAATCTCCGCTCCCTCCGCCTGTGATCGGCCATCTCCGCTCCCCCCCCCCCCCCCCCTCCTGCAAACCCCACTCCGTTGTGATTGGTTACCTTCCTTCCGGAACACTTTCAGTGGCGGGAAGCGCGAGCATGGACCTATAAGGGCGCGAGGCAGACGCGAACAGGGAAGTGACAGCATTACCATACATGGAAACATCCGCGTGGTGACTTCACAAAGTTACATGCAACGTCACAAAGTTACGGAAGGGTAGACCGCTTTGAACACGTGACTTCTCGACTGGCTAGAATAGTGTTTAGTGCTCTGCACAGACACCCCAGACGATCAGCAGGGAATACGTCGAAATGCATGTAAGTCATTATTTGATAATTTAGTATGGTTAAGCATGACTATGAATCATCATAACAACGTTTATAGGTCATAAAAGTCAAAAAGCATCATAGGTCCGCTTTAAAGCCCACTGAGGCAAATGTCTATTTGTGAGATTGGGCTATACAAATAAAACTGATTTGATTTGATTTTACACACTCATCTGAATTAATTCAAAAATAATCCCCTAGAACAGATAGATTAGTCTTAAAGGTGCAAGTCCACACGATCCGCTACCTGTCCGTACTGTGTGAGCTGAAAAAAAAAATCTAGTGTTAGGGACGTTTATTTACAACAGATCTTTTTTTTCACCGCATACACACAGTACGGACACAGGTAGTGGATTGTGAGGAGATATCCACTCATTTTGACAAAAGTTATGTTGGAATGATAATATTTGTCCCATGGCGTCCCATTCAGTTTCTATGGCAGGTTGCTCAGTAGTGTATGGAGCATTTTCTTTAGCACATGATGTTAAGATCATTACGAGCCTTTGATTGCTATCCAAACATTTTTTTCCAAGACAGAATTCTCTTTCATATTTGTATTGTAGTGAGTGGCTAGGTTCAACTTCTGGACCCAGATAGTCAGGCAATAGCTACAATCCAGAGTTTGGCCACACTTGGTATTGTTCCTAGGGGCCTGAGGGAAGCAACGTGTCATGGGCTCTTTGCTTGGATAGTTTTGTTTGTCGCAGTGATTTGTTGATCAAAACAGAGTGTATTGTCTATAATGAGTCCAATGTGTTTAGAGTGGTTGTCATGGATGGATTTCCCAGTATTGGGTGTGTGTGTTCATGTGACTAGTTCTTTTGTCTTGCTAACATTCAGCTGGAGGGAGTTGTCACTGCACCATTGTTTGAAGTGAGACATTGAGTGTTGCTAGGCTGTGACAGAGTAATAGTCCATAAACAAATCTAAGTATAGCCGTGTCATCAGAGTATGTGAAGTATGTAGTGATGTAGCGGTGATTGAAGGAGGCAGGGGACTGGTTTGATGGGGAAGTTTCCTGATCAACGGTTGGATTTAAATTGGGTCTTTATTGTTTATTCATTGAGTTTATAATGCAATGCATTGAGGGATGGTTGAGTATGAAAAGTAACCTATCAATCCATATACAAAATCTTCCCAGAAGTAAGTACTCATCTGGGCATTTCTCGCCTACACAAACTCGCATACACAACCACAACATATTCAAATTGACTTCAAAATTAGTATGAGTGGGACTTTAGTATGGCTTTTCCAACAGCCATTGTCATCATGTATCTCGTTATGCTTTCTATTTTGTGTAATATGACTGTTTTCTGTATGACCCTTTCCTGTTTTATTTTACATGTTGGAAATATCAATCAATCAATCAATCAATGAATTGTGTGCATGTGCAGATGATGTACCAGTCCAGTGGTCAGCCCAGACTGCATCAGATCCCGTCAGAGGACATGGACTCAGAGGAGGGTGAGGGGGCGTCGCCCACAGAGCCAGCCTATCAGAGCAGAGCCAGGGCAGAGTCACTGAGGGAGGAGGAGGGGCCATCCAAGAGCCACCAAGAGCAAATGAACTTGCAACATGCACTCATACTCAACCAGGTCGGGCAACATGCATTAACACGCACACACACACACACACACAGAAAGACAGCAAATAGATGGAGCAAAACCACAAACTGTTTTTCATCCAACAGTCCAGTAGGTGGCATTCTAAAGCTTCGGCATAAGCCAGATGCTAGTGGCCATGGTGGTGTGGCCACTCATTACATCCCAGTGGTCGTTCAGCATTATGATGACAGGGTGCATGTATTGTAAACTGAGCTATTACTCTTTCAGATTCAATTGTGCAGGTCACTGATTGGACAAAGCACATGGTCAGAAGTCAGGCTTTAGTCTGAGGTACAGCAGCATTAACAGGATAATACATCACAACAACAATACTTAGGACTCAACTCAATATTGGCTGCATTCCAATACTCATACTTCAATACTATTTAGTATGCCAGAAAAAAGATTTAGGATGTCCCATTACATGCATGTCAAATGCAATATGCCAAAAATACCCGGATAGCCTAAGACATCCAATTGCATTTTGCAGTATGCAAACCAGCATACTCTAGTATGTAGTATAATAAAAAGAAAAAGTATGTGATTTGGAATGCAGTCATTGACACAAAGGTTTCAACCATGTTTTCAAAGCTTAGCTGAAAACAAGATGTCATATCTTTAAGGCGAGACACAGCGACCAAACATATTTTTTTCAAGCAGTTGTAGATTTTGAGATTTTGGCTTTTTTTTTCTTGCATACCATGCCTTTTCTTTCATACTAGGATTAATAATCAAAGGCCCAGAATGTACATTTAGGAGTTTATTTGAGTAAACCTTGTCTTTTTCTGTCTGTATATTTCTCGTATACAACCATCTTTAACGGACATTATCTCAACATTAGTGTTTTTCAATACTCTGAACCAAACATCTCAACTCCTAAAGCACCAACATCAACTAAACTTTCCATCATTATTTTTAGCACTATTCCGAAGGTTATAGCAGAAGGATTTGTTTATATGTTGTTAATTGTCTAATTTTGGCTGAAAATGCATTTTTAAGACCTGTCCATAAAATTGAAAACAATTCAAAAAGCTGTATCCAAATGATGTTCTACTAGAACTTTAGACACTAAAATGTTGAACTCTTACATTGTATTGACATTAAGCTGAAGTGATATACGCCTAGAATATTAGTGAGTGAGAGGTAGAGGGATGTACAGCTGCAAACCATATGTGTGGCAATGGAACTCCAAGTGTCCAATATCCACTGCTATTCCCCACCGGTATAGAAGAAAAATAAGTACACACTGCAGTTTCTGTTCCACACTTGCTGATATATTGCTTAACTTTGTCTTGTTTTTATGTGTAGGATTTACAAAAAAACAAAGTCACATACACACGATACACTAACAACAAACAAACGAACAGAATACAAAAAAAAACACAAAGACAAGGAAGAAATCCTACCTTAAAGGTGGATGGCCTTAACGTCAGTCAGTAGTAATGACAAAGCAGCAGTAAAGTTAAGCCAAATCAAAAGACTAACAGCAGCAGAGCTCATCAATCAAGCAGTTACTGTATGTATCATCCAACAATATCAAGCATGGTTTTCCACACCTTAGTAAAAACTGTTTAGAATGAATTTTTTGACATTTTTTAAGCTTTATTAGACAGTACAGAGTTGAAATAGGGAGACAGACAGAGAGGGGGGATGACCTGCAGTAAAGGTCCACGGGTCAGATTTGAACCCGCGACCACTGCAACGAAGGCCGGAGCCAATATGGTACACGCTCTATCGACTACGCCACCGAAGCACCCATGGATTCTGTTTGTTAAAGCCAATCTGTTCACTTAGAATGACACCTTTTTGACTTGATTTCATTTGTTTGACTTGCTCCTCTCCCTCCTGTAGTCCTTGCTCTGGGAGCAGCAGAAGCAGTTGCAGCAGCTGCACAGACAGATGGAGACCCTGGCTGTGCCCATGCTGCGTGGTGCTGCTGGAGGGCTGAGTGTGCACCGGCCACTGTCCCGAGCACAGTCCTCCCCGGCCTCCACCTGCCTCACCCTGCCTGACAGCAACCCCCTCAGCCTGGCCCCACAAGACCCAAGCAGCAAGCCACGCTTCACCACTGGTCAGTCACACACACACACACACACACACACACACACACACACACACACACACACACACACACACATCATATTTTAAAGCTGTACTACGTAAAAATGTACACGGAAGATATATGAAATAATTACTCTTTTTTTTTACTTGGAAAAATGGAGTAGGGGTGTACAGAATCTAGCAATGTAACAGGAAGTTGTTGTCTCTTGTATTGACTGCTTTGCCATGTCGAAATAATGTAGCTGAAATAGTTATCCAAAGTGTGTTTCTGTTGTTATTTTTGTAGCTAGTGAGACATTTCCGATATCATCATGCTTCCTGAGTGCCTGCTTGTAGAGGTTTAAAGTCTATTCATGTCACAGTCAAGTTTAAATAGAATGTTTTTGTGGACAAAAGGCCAGTGAAAAATAATTCTTCAAAAAAAAACGTTTTTAAATTGAAAATCTAACACAGCACAACTTTAACCCATTGATGACTATGGCAATCTAGGATGCATGTCCTTAAAGCCTGAGGGTTTTCTGAAAAAATAGTAGGAATTGTCAAGTCTACCAAAACCTTAATATCTAAGCCTGTGTAGCACATAGAAACATGAAATAAAATACATTTAAAAGTTAAGGTTCACAGGTTTTATTTAAACAGGCTCCCTTAGCGCTTACAAACCAACAAATATTTCTAAAAATCGTCAAAATGAGATGAATTAGAAAATTATTAAATATTGTTAATAAATAGATGCAATGTGTTGTGTGATTTTCGTCAGTAGTCTATAGTAGACCTTGATTCTGCGCACCAAACGCCACTAACTGTTCTATCGCCGACATAGCCGGCGTATTTTTTTAATTATTTTGTTTTATTTTTTTATTTTTTATTTTTTTGATTGACATGATTTTTGGCAAACCACACAACTTTTGGGTGGTCACGTGGTCTTAAAAAAATCAACAAAACCCACCTCATGTGTATTTGAACCAATGACAGTGCTTTCTATGCTGGGAATGCCATGAAAATTAGATAAAGTAATAATGCTGCGCGACGCAGCATCAGGCAGGAGAGCCTGTGGCATGTGGCATCGCGCAGCAGCCGTCATCAATGGGTTAAAGGTGAAGTAAGCGATTTATTTATGTTAGTATAAGTGTTAAACCGCTCTTTAATCATACAGTGATCACTTACATAATGTGCGCGTTTCATAAAGCCGATCTCTCAGTCAGCTGCTCTGCATGTAATCGGCAAATAAACTTTTCGAAGGGTCCCGAAATTAATATCCAATCACAAGAGAGAACGCTACAAACCGACACCCGTCTCACTCATGGTCTCACTGCCGGTGCACGCCAGAGCGACAGATTGGTGAATGTTTATGCACCTACAATGGCGGAGCAGTTAAAAATCCTTCCCAATGTCTGTTTTGATGGTTTTTATCATGTTTTATCACACTTATGGATCTGAGATGATGCTAGATAACTCGCTGCTTGAAGACCGCAGTGCATTAATGTGGTGACGTAGGGACGAGCGAGGGGACTGCTAACTGCAGTAACTGACAGGAAGTTAGATAAAAGAACCATTCCGCTTACAGCTCCTTTAATATAAGGTGAAATGAGTCTCGTATTGATGATTCCCACGGATGCAGTGGATATGTTTCATTTTTAGATACATGAAACATGTATTTGGTTATTTGAAACATGTACATGATTGTGATACCACTTCAGGAGCGCACTGGATTGCAAAAATAGCATGCTGATTTCAACACTTAAAACCGCAACTGGATGTAGTAGGGCATCCGGGTCATTTTAAGCATGCTAAATCTGACCAGAGGAATTGGGACATAATAAATATTTTTTTACCATACTTGAGATCAATTCTGTTCTGTTTGTGTGTGTGTGTGTGTGTGTGTGTGTGTGTGTGTGTGTGTGTGTGTGTGTGTGTGTGTGTGTGTGCAGGCTTGGTGTATGACTCTCAGATGCTGAAGCACCAGTGTACATGTGGAGACAACAGCAGTCACCCAGAGCATGCTGGGAGGATACAGAGCATCTGGTCCAGACTACAGGAGAGAGGCCTGAGGGGACAGTGTGAGGTACAGTGCACACACACACACAGACAGACAGACAGACAGACAGACAGACACGCACACACCACACACATACACCATAAACATACACCACAAACACACACACACACACACACACACACACACACACACACACACACACACACACACACACACACACACACACGCACACTCACTTGTCATTTGTCTAGACACTTCTTATTTCTCATCAGAGTTTAATCTTCAAAAGCTTTTTAAATTGTATATTATTTTGATCCAACCAAAATTATATTTTATTTTGTCTGATTAAAACAAAAAGAGTTTTACAGAAGCATGAGATGCTGTTGGAGCAGAATGTAACATGCACGTCTGTATTTTTAAAACATTACATATTAAAAACATTATCCATGTGCATATGATGATCATTATGTTATTGAATGTCTCTGTTGTGTCTTTGTACTGCATCACACGTTGTTATTCCTTGCAGACTATCCGTGGTCGTAAAGCCACCCTGGAGGAGCTTCAGTCGGTGCACACAGAGCGCCATGTCCTGCTCTACGGCACCAACCCACTCAACAGACTCAAACTGGACAACCGCAAACTGGCCGGTATGCTACACCTCATTGAGGCGACTGTGGCTCAGGTGGTAGAGCGGGTCGGCCAATGATCGAATGGTTGGCGGTTCGATCCCAGCCCTGCCACTTGTGTCATGGTTGTTGTGTCCCTGGGCAAGACACTTCACCCACCTTACCTCATGTGAATGTCGATAGTTAGCCTGCTATCGGTGTATGAATGTGTGTGTGAATGGTAACGTGGGAATTAAAACAGTCTCCGGTCTCAATTGGATTTACTTGTATAAATTATTGTTAAAAGTGCAGTGGATATGTTTCATTTTTAGATACAGGAGGCTATATATATATATATATATATATATATATATATATATATATATATGTATGCATTCCAAATCACACACACACACACACACACACACACACACACACACACACACACACACACATATATATATATATATATCTCTCTATATATATATATATATATATATATATATATATATATATATATATATTTCTATATATATATATATATATCTATATATATATATATATATATATATATATATATATATATATATATATATATATAGATATATATATATATATATATAGATTTGTTCAATTCTAGAAAGGCATTCTTCTAGGGATATTTCAGTATATTTTGAAGTGAGGTTGTATGGGGCACTTAGGCATAGTTAGTGTGTTACCTCATGGAGATGGCGTTTACATTAAGTTAGCTTTGTCACTATAAGGAGTTTGGAGGACACTTTGCCTTAGCAAGTAGTCAGCATTGTCCTGTTACAGAGGGGGCCAGAAGAAAACACTTTTTTTTCTCCACATTTTAAATGCCAACCTAAAACATAAATATTAGCATAAATGTAAGATATTTGCACTGCACAGAAAACCGAATTACTATGCATAAGTGCCATATACAACCCTACTTCAAAAATACAGAACCATCCCTTTGATTAGAAGAAATGAAAGCAGGGCGTGGCAGTGGCGCAGTGGGTAGGGAGATCGTCCTCTGGAGTGCAGGGTTGTAGGTTCGATCCTCCGCCTACCCGCCACATGTTGAAGTGTCCCTGGGCAAGACACTGAACCCCACATTGCTCCCGATGGTTCAGAGCGTGCCTTGCATGGCATCGGTGTATGAGTGTGTGTATGAATGGGAGAATGTGGTAAGAATTGTCAAGGGCTTTGGGGCTAAGAAAATCGGCTAAAAAGTGCAATATAAAGTCAAGTCCATTTACCATTTACCATAAACATGTGATGAAAACACCTAACATAGTCGATGAGTCATGTCTTCAGGTTTCTCTGATGCTATGATGATCCTTATTGCATGGAACACGTGGGGTCAGTTCACGGGCTTTTCTTTTCATCAGCTGTCTTGGAATACAGTAATGACTTTACTAAAATGAAATTGATTGAAACTGTCAAAATATAAAGTAAAGTATTTTGTTATGTGTCTGTTTCCTCAGGAATCCTCTCTCAAAGGATGTTTGTGATGTTACCGTGTGGAGGTGTAGGGGTAAGAGAAGATACACTCACACACACACACACACACACACACACACACACACACACACTCTATTTTTGATCGTACTGTAATTTTCCATTGCTCCTAATGAAAGCTATACAATACGACATAATCACTGAGTTGATTGAAAGACGATATGGTTTCAAAGCAACGCAAGAAAGTCAAGCGAGAGAGAGAGAGAGAGAGAGAGGATATTAAAGCGGAAAAGAGAGTTGGCTGGGCCCAGTGATAAGGGTTGGCCTGACAGTCCGAGTCTGACCATGACAAGTCAGACTAATGAGAACATCATGTCCATGTGAGCAGGGATAAAAGAAATGCCTCGGATTTCAGCGTCCTCAGCCAGATGGACGGCCATGCCAGTTTTTGTGAACCAACAGAGGAGAAAAACACAATGGAAAAGGAAAATGAGCAGCAACATGGATCTGGCCTCGAGACGGGAGATTAATACTGACATTTGTTAGCGTTGAGTCACCGTCATCTTAACGTTTGGACATCTGTGCCTTACGAAAGCCTTTTAAAATGGCTTTTCTCTTATTGTTTTAGACAGTCGGGCCTTCATACAACGGCTGTTATAAATTATTCCCGCGTTGAGTCAGTATGTATTGTATTGTAGATTTTATTTGACATGGACATGGCAATATCATTGGACGAACCAGATGCGTTGTTTTCAGTGTATTAGCATAAATGCTAGTTTTCAACACCTGTCCACAGGAGGCTTTTTAAAAAACAACAAAAACACTAAACAAAGACAGAAACAAGATCAAATACTGATGAGGGAAAAACTGATAATCAAAAGAATCAAAATGCAGTATACAATGGAGTACAGAGCAGCAATATAATGATAGTCAAATATATATATTAGAGGTGGGCATAGATTAATTTTTTTAATCTAGATTAATCTAGATTAATTTTGGAATTAATCTAGATTAATCTAGATTAAAATGGCTCATTTGAATTATTTCATAATATGTGTGTGCTCCCTAAATAATGACTCAAAGTAATTCTTTGAGAACGTGTTTCTCAAGCCAGGTGGCGCATCAGACCAGGGGCTCATCTCCTGTTTCCAACATGCATCACAAACTGCTTGAGGAAGCTGTTCTACTATGATAATTGGTGATGAAAATAAATAATGTTCAACAAGATGTTACTTAGTAACGCGTTACCGGCATCGGACCTCTTTTTTCAGTAACGAGTAATCTAACGCGTTACTATCTCCAAACCAGTAATCAGATTAAAGTTACTCATCAAAGTCACTGTGCGTTACTTTTTCTGTCATTTTCCTTAGTGAAACATTTTACATAACTGCACAAATGACTGCGATTGCGATTTTATGTAAATAAATGTGCGCGCATGTGTGTCTAAACTCTCCAACTGCTCCAACCGCTCCTCTCTCTTTTTGGTAGCGCCCCTCGTCTCTGACATGCAGCGTGTGTGTGTGCCTGTCTGTGTCTGTGTGTGTGTGTGCAGCAGCATTACGGCCGAGTCTAAACTCAACTGTGGCGCAAAACAAAGTTTTCCCCCCGATGAAATATAGCGTCTGCTATGGGGATATTTAGGATTCGGGTACGGTGACGTTGCCGTTGAAGAGATAGAAGTGTTTAAAACTTGGAAACTTATAGTCACGTGGCGACCGGTGGCCACACACACCCACCCTGCGTTCCAATACCCGATTGTGTCGTTGGGCAAGTGATGGAGAGAGAGAGAGCGGCGGGTGTGTGAGAGAAGCTTCGCCCCTCGTCTCTGACATGCAGCGTGTGTGTGTGTGTGTGTGTGTGTGTGTGTGTGTGTGTGTGTGCAGCAGCATTACGGCCGAGTCTAAACTGAACTGTACAAATGACTGGCTCCCTGAGCCGAACAGGAGGTGGAATAAGAGATTAACGGCGATATTTTTTTTATCGCCGATAAGAGTCTGGCGTTAACGCAGCACGTTAACGCCGATAACGGCCCACCACTAATATATATACATAGAGCATAGCAAAGGCAGCATGATCAGACAACAAACCAGTTGTAAATTATTTGTGTGAGCACTGTTGATTTGATTTGATCCATTGTTTAAGTTCTGCCTGAATGATTTGTCTGTTGATTGACAGGTTGATAATGACACCACCTGGAACGAGTCACACACGTCCACAGCGGCGCGCATGGCGGCGGGCAGCGTGGTGGAGCTGGCCTTCAGGGTGGCTAAGAGAGAACTGAAGGTGAGACACACACACATGCCCTGTTCCAATCCCCCATACTTTCTGCTATTTAGTATGGTAGAAAAAAAAGGTTTAGGATGTCCCAATTCTTGTGGTTCGGATTTGGTATGCTTAACAATACCCGGAGGCCTACTACATTCGGCTGAGATTTGTAGTGTTGAAATCAGCATGCTAATTGGTCGATTGTGACCCACAAACCATTGTGCACCAGAAGTGAAGACACATCGGCAGAGGCCGTATGAGGCATGCCATGATTCAAAAACAGTTGTAGTAAGGTTTTATATATCTACTGTCATGATGTAACCAACACAAGTAGGAACATTCCCTATCCAGACCGGGATTCATTCAATTCAGGTGTCATTTTGCCAGAAGGTGGAGTAAGCTCCTAAGAAGCTCAAATATGGTACAAGGCCACTGCTAGCTGACAATATACCAGGGTACAGTGATCCTCTGACCTTTGACCTCCAAAATCTATCCAGTTCATCTTTGAGTAGAGTCGACATTTGTGCAAACTTTGAAGAAAAAATCCCTCAAAGTGTTCTTGACATTCTACCATGTGTGATGTCACACATTGGAACATGTTGGGTTAGACAGTGACACCATAAAACACTCTTTATGGCTTTTGTCAGGCTAGGATTCCTAAAAATGTTGCACATTTACATAGGATCTCAGAGTTCAATACACCTTCATAGTTCCACCGGTGAAGTAGGTCTTTAATACATACTGTAATGCCTCCAGCCTTGGGCTCAAAGGCAGAACAATCCAGTTTATCCAGACATCCAAGTCATTCTGGACTTTGTATCCACCACTGGCAGTGTTTTGATACTGGATGTAAAACTATACGGGTTGGAAATACAACATCAACTGGTGAAATGCATCTGTTACCCTTCAGGCCACTAACCCACTTCAAATATCAATGGCTTTCACAAACAAAGGTTTTACAGTCACATCACATCATAACATTCTCTTGCTTTGTGGTACACAACCACTGCACTTTAAATATCACATCAAATATATACACTACTATATAAAGCAAGACAACAGAATAAGGGCCACACTCACTAAGAATGGATTGCGTGCGCTTGTAGCTCCACACATTAGCTTCCGCAATCTGCTCCGTTTTAGCACAGTATCCACTAAGGGGTTTGCACTAAGTATGTACCGGCGCTAACACGCCCACAAAGTTTGACGGCTGGCCGATCACAGGTTTATACGGTGACATTGTTTTTAATAAAGCAGCAACCATCATAACTATATAAGAACACAACCCTCTTCCTGTAGAATTCCCCCATAATATGACTCGATATTAATTCAATATAATGTAAATCTTACAAGAGTTTAAGAGAGTGAGGGAGACAAAGAGACATAGAGAAAGGGAGTATAGCACGTTTGCGTGAAATGTAGTACAAGCTTTAAATACGCGGTATTTGCTCATCTAAAATGACCTGTTGCAATTAGCGCTGGCCTTTGAGGATAAGGTGCTATTTGCAGCAAGGCTTATCTGCATAGGACTAGAGCAGTTTTGCACTGGATGTAGAATATTCCCTCATTTAAATACATTCAAATGAGAGAGGTGCAACGTGGGCGCTGTCTGCTCCACAAGGGTATTTCAGAGCGATTTGCTTGCATTTCCCCCTTTGCGAGTGGTCTGTGGATAGGAAGCTGTTTTTTCTGTCATTTGCACCGGTTTAGCGACCCCTAAAGAGGCGCAATCCTTTAGTGGATGTTGCCCAAAGTGTTTTACTCCATTTTTCTTCACATTTATACTGGGGCTGATGTCAAAGTAAATACATTTTCAAATCATATAAATTGCAGGGATTCAGGTCATATACAGTCATATGAAAAAGTTTGGGAACCCCTGTCAGCCGGCATTATAATTGACTCTGCTTTCACACAAAAAAGATAAAAGTGGTATGTCTTTAATTTTCCAGGAACAGCTAAGTACTGGGATGTTTTCCAAACAAAGATTTTTTGAAAAGCAGTATTTAGTTTTATGAAATTAAATAAAATGTGAAAAACTGGCTGTGCAAAAATATGGGAACCTTTGTGGTTTTGCTGATTTTAATGCATGTAACAGCATGTAAAACTGAGGACATTAAACACAAAATTGGTTGGATTATGCCTTGAACCTCATATAAAGGTCTGTTTAATCATGAGAAAAGGTATTTTAGGTGCCTAAATGCAAGTTGCACTTCTCTTTGACTCTCTGCAGAAGTGAGACAGAATGCGATCATCAAAACAGCTCCCAAAAGATCTTAAAAACAAAGATTATTCATTGTCATGGTTTAGGGGAAGGCTACAAGAAGCTTTCCCAAAGGTTTCAATTGTCAATTTCTACTGTAAGGAATGTTGTCAGGGAATGGAAGGACACAGGCACAGTTGCAGTTAAACCCAGATCTAGCAGACCAAGAAAAGTACAAGAGCGGCATATGCGGTGGATTGTGAGAATGGTTGCACACAACCCACAGATCACCTCCAAAGACCTGCAAGAACATCTGGCTGCAGATTGTGTATCTGTTCATGGTTCAACAATTCAGTGCAATTTGCACCAAAACATCTGTATGGCCGGGTGATGAGAAGGAAGCCCTTTCTGCGCCCACGCCACAGATACAGTTGCATGGAATATGCAAAAGCTCATTTAGACAAGCCAGATTCATATTGGAAGAAAATGCTTTGGACTGATGAGACAAAAAATAAGTTATTTGGTCATTATGAAAAGCGTGGCGAAAGGAGAAAACTGCATTCCAAGTACAACACCTGCTACCTACTTTCAAATTTGGTGGAGGTTCAATCATGCTGTGGCCACTTCAGGGACTGGGGCCCTGGTTAAAGTGGATAGTCGGATGAATTCAACCCAGTTTCAACAGATTATTCAGGATAATGTTCAAGCATCAGTCACAAAGTTGAAGTTGCGCAGGGGTTGGATATTCCGACAAGACAATGACCCTTAACACAGTTCAAATTCCTTCAGAGGGAAAAGTACAATGTTCTGATATGGCCGTCGGAGTCCAATGACTTGAATATCATCGACAATCTATGGGATTTGAAGCGGGCTTTCCATGCTCGGCAGCCATCACATTTAACTGAACTGGATCACTTTAGTATGTAAGAATGTTCAAAATACCTACATCCAGGATCCAGACACTCATCACAGGCTACCAGAGGCGTCTAGAGGCTGTTATTTTTGCAAAAGGTGGCTCTACTAAGTACTGATGACATTTTTCTTTTGGGGTGCCCAAATTTATGCACCAGTCAAATTTTGTTATGATGCTTATTGCATATTTTCTATTATTCCAATAAACAAAATGACACCGCTGAATTGCTTCTGTTTACCTAAGGTATGTCATATATGTAAAGGAATTTGCTTCTTTGAAATCCCAGCTAATGATTAACAAAAATCCCCAAAATTAGAAGGGGGTCCCAAACTTTTTCATATGACTGTACCTGTATGAACAAACTTTAGGTGAATCAGAAAACATTAACTGGTCTAGTGTTTATCATTGTGCAAGGGACCTGTCAATCATATGTAAATGACAGCTCTGGGATGATGGCCTTGGTGTGGATGTGTCTTTATTCATGTGTGCCATAATAGACATATGTGTATCAAAGCTTGAACAGTTACAGTAAACAGGACATGCTTCATATCCAGTGAAACACTCATTAATAACGTCTTCTTCTGAACAGAACGGCTTCGCTGTGGTCAGACCGCCAGGACATCACGCAGACCCCTCCAATCCAATGTAAGTGTGTGTGTGTGTGTGTGGGGGGGGGGGGTGTGGCCAAGCAGGTACAGCAGTGGTCCGCATTTGAGGAAAAAGAACCTGCGCTCTCTTAACTTGTGTCTCATTCTCTCTCTCTCTCTCTCTCTCTCTCTCTCTCTCTGTCTCCCTCTATGTCTCTCTGTCTGTGTCTCTTTCTCTCTCTCTCCATCAGGGGTTTCTGCTACTTCAACTCTGTGGCCATAGCAGCCAAGCAGCTCCAACACAAACTCAGCGTCAGTAAGATCCTCATAGTGGACTGGGTGAGACAGCTTTGTTAATGTATTCACTATGTACACTGGAGAAACTTGCTGTGGTATTCCTGTAATACTCTGATGTGTTGGGAGCATGTCTTCTGTTTGTATTTCTCTTGTTGCATGAGTCATTTTAATTATTCAAGTTTTTGTACAGTTATTCTTTTGGTTGTTTTTTGTTTTTTGTTATTACGTATGTTTGCTGCTACTGGATGTCAGAATTTTCTTCTGGATCAATAAAGTCTGTCTGTCTGTCTGTCTGTCTGTCTGTTTGTCTGTCTATTCAAAAGTGGATTCATCTCCTGATTTGTATAATATTAATATTCCTTGGTCTCATCCCGTTGCTAGGATGTTCACCATGGTAACGGCACTCAGGAAGTCTTCTACGCTGACTCCAGCGTTCTCTACATCTCACTCCATCGCTATGACGACGGGAACTTCTTCCCAGGAAGTGGCTCTGCAGCCGAGGTGAATGGACTGGATACTGACATGGGAACAAGACACTCAATGATTTGGCAATGCAATTGTCAAACGCAACACAATTCGTTAGCCTCATAGCATAATTGCCTTAATCATATTTACTCTACTCTACTTTTACTCTACATCTACTCTATTCTACATCTACTGTACTCTAAATCTACTTTACCCTACTCTATAACCCTTAAAATATGATTTAGGCTATTATGCTATGAGGCTAACAACATGTATTTATTGGGCTTTAGGTTGGTTCTGGAGCTGGTGAAGGCTTCAACGTGAACGTGGCGTGGACAGGGGGTCTGGAGCCACCCATGGGAGACGCTGAGTATCTGGCTGCTTTCAGGTACAACACAAGCTACTGTCTGCAACACACTCACAAGATAAGCAGAAAGATATACAGTAGATAGAAGTGACATTATTGATATTAAAAAGGAAAAAAACAAAACAACAATGAGTGTTTGAGTTGTCTTCAATGCTCCGTGGCATTGCTTCTATTGAGCAGGATAGGGACATTCATTGGATGTAATCAGACAATATCTTTCATTTTGGTATATACTGAAGCTGAGCCTCTGACCAGCTCAACACTGCCTGTGACACACTATCACTGCATTCCGAATTGCTTACTCACTTTTTTCTATTCTACATAGGGGAGAGTGGGGTGAGTTGTGCCAGTGGGGAAGTTGTGCCACACCTTGTTTCTAGAAAACCATAGAAGAAATTGGAAATGTGACCACATATTTAAGAAGAGCCATCCCTTTGACTCATCCTGTAAAGAAGGGAGACACAAGGAATAAGATATAAGCACATTTAAGATCAAAAACTATTTTTTGCCTTTGAAAGTGAAATTTCCATGATCAAGGTTTTTTGATTATTGTGTCTGAACGATTATAGACACGTTTGAAAACATTTGACACATGTTTTAGTGCTTTAGTATGCTACACTTTGTGTCTATATAGTTAGCACGATGTCAGCCCTAAACTGCTGCATCATGCTTATTATCCAAAATTCTGGGGTTGGGGTGATTTGTGCCAGAGGGCCTGGGGTGAGTTATAAGTAAGTAAGTAAGTAAAATGTATTTATAAAAGCACATGTATAACAGTTTGCACTGTCCAAAGTGCTGAACATAGTGCATTCAGTAGGTAAAAAGTGAAGGTAAAATAACAATAACAAAAATAAAAGACATAAAGCCCAGACATCCACATATAAACAAAGGTAGTAGTGCAGAGGTAAGATAGTTCATGGGGAGGAAAAACCAGGGTGTACATATGGGTTTTGAGCCTTGATTTAAAGGCAGAAATGGAGGGGGAATTGCATATGCCAGGTTGGTTCTACAAGGGCGGAGCAACTAGTGCATTTCTGAGAGTTGTGCCAGTGGCATGGCTGTATACGCTGGCCACCAAAAGAAAGTGATTGTTTACAGTAGCTCAGAAGAGACTGACATCTCCATTCCACTTAACGACACCACTGATGAGAGTTCAGATGGCCAGAAAGATGATGATGATGACTTTGTCATTGTGAGCTTTGCAGGTAAAACCATTAGATCTGCTAGGCCTTGTTTAAGATAATTGACCTTTCAATCTCTGTAAAATATTTACTTTATTTACTTTAAATAAACCCTAAATAAGTGATTGTCTAATGGATTTGTCTTGCATTACAGTTTATGAGCTATATATCAATGGCACAATTCACCCCATGGTATTCTCTCTTGTGGCACAACTTACATCACACCGGGGGCAAGTTGTGCCACAAGACAACTTTTTTTCCGAAAGCTATATTTCTAAAACAGTTTATTTCAGATCCAAAGTTATTGTTGCCGGGGATGCACAACACCCTGAAATATATGTAGGGGAAGGTGGGGTGATTTGTGCAACTTTTTACTCAAAGTGATTTTAAAGTGAGGCCTTGACAGTTATGTCTCCAACTCAAATATGTACATATATTTCAGGATGTTGTGCATCCCTGGCAATAAAAACTTTGGATCTGGAATAAACTGTTTAAGAAATATAGCTTTCGGAAAAAAAGTTGTCTTGTCGCACAAATCACCCCACTACGTGGGGTGATTTGTGCGTCATTGTGTCACAATGACAAAGTCACCATCATCATCTTTCTGGCCATCTGAACTCTCATCAGTGGTGTCGTTAAGTGGAATTGAGATGTCACTCTCTTCTGAGCTACTGTAGACAATCACTTTCTTTTGGTGACCAGCGTATACAGCCATGCCACTGGCACAACTCTCAGAAATGTACTTTGCACTAGTTGCTCCGTGCTTGTGGAACCAACTGCCACCTGACAAATGTGATTCCCCCTACATTTCTGCCTTTAAATCAAGGCTCAAAACCCATATGTACTCCCTGGTGTTTCCTCCCCATTAACCTCTGCACTACTTACTTACCTCTGCACTACTATCTGTGTTTATGTGGATGTATGGGCTTTACGTCTTTTATTTTGGTTATTGTTATTTTACCTTCATTGTTTACCTACTGAATGCACTATGTACAGCACTTTGGACAGTGCAAACTGTCATAAATGTGCTTTTATAAATACATTTTACTTACTTACTTACTTATAACTCACCCAGGCCCTTGCGCACAAATCACCCCATCCCCAGAATTTTGGATAATAGGCATGATGCAGCAATTTAGGGTTGACATTGTGCTAATTATATAGACTCAAAGTGTAGCATACCAAAGCACTAAAACATGTGTCAAATGTTTTCAAACGTGTCTATAATTGTTCAGACACAATAATCAAAAAACCTTGATCATGGAAATTTTACTTTGAAAGGCAAAACACAGTTTTTTGAGCTTAAATGTGCTTATATCTTATTCCTTGTGTCTCCCTTCTTTACAGGATGAGTCAAATGGATGGCTCTTCTTAAATATGTGGTCACATTTCCAATTTCTTCCACGGTTTTCTAGAAACAATGGGTTTTGCAACTTCCAAAATGCACAAATCACCCCACCTTCCCCTACATATTTGAGTAGGAGACTTTACTGTCAAGGCCTCACTTTAAAGTCACTTTGAGTAAAAAGTGGCACATCTTACTCCACTCTCCCCTACTACATCCGACGATAAAAATAATAATGGATTGGATTTATATAGCGCTTTTCAAGGCACTCAAAGACACTTTACAGGGTTCCAGGTTCCACTCGTTCACACACAGTCATACTGGTGGTGGTAAAGTACCATAGTAGCCACAGCTGCCCTGGGGCAGACTGACGGAAGGGTGGCTGCCATTAAGCGCCTACGGCCCCTCCGACCACCACCTCAAACATACAGCAGTCATACACATTCACACGAGGCAAGGTGGGTGAAGTGTCTTGCCCAAGGACACAACAACCATGACACTGGTGGCAGAGCGGGGATCGAACCGCCAACCCTTGGATCATTGGCCAACCCGCTTAACCACCTGAGCCACGGTTGCCCCAATCTAGTTAGGATGCAGTAAGCATACTATTGGGACATGCTTTTACTCATTTATTTTCATTTCAGTTCATTTAACTTTTATTTATCCTCGAGAGACAAATTGAGGGGTGACCCTCATTTTCAATGACGTCGAGTTAATACATCATAACATTGCGCCTTGATCTTGCGTCTTGCTTTTATATCCGTCGCATCCCTGTTTGTTTTCATATGGAGGCTTCGTTGATGAGACGTCACTTCAGGTTCACACTGGATTATGGGTCAGAATCGCCCAAATAGGATGCTGTTTTCAACAATAAAAATCTCGGTAACACTTTATAATAACTATCCGTTGTAACTCGTTAATAGATCATTAGTAAACTCTTAATTAATGATTATTAATGATTTGTTAAGTGTTTGTTAGCAGTTTGTTAAGGATTTATAACAATGGTAGATAGATAATAGCTTAATAATTGAATCAGTTCATCTGGGAGGTAATCCGAGATTAACTGATCACGTCACGTTCAAGTCCATGGCATGCACAGTGTGTATTGAGTTTATTTAAAAATATTTGAAAATGGGGCTGCCCTCAGTTGCCCATGCACTGTGTATAGTTTATAGCCTATTTCAGCCTCGTCGGTATCTCGGATTACCTCCCAGATGAACTGATTCAATTATTAAGCTATTAACTATATACCATTGTTATAAATCCTTAACAAACTGCTAACAAACACTTAACAAATCATTAATAATCATTAATTAAGAGTTTACTAATGATCTATTAACGAGTTACAACGGATAGTTATTATAAAGTGTTACCAAAATCTCGGCCGGATGTAGTAGACATCTGGGTCTTTCTAACCATCCTAAATTTGGCCACAAGAATCGGGACATACTAAATCTTTTTTCTACCATACTAAATAGGAGAAAGTATGCGATAAGGTACGCAGGGTGTAGAGACAGTGCGGAACGCGTCATAATCGGAGGCCACGCACATCGTGGGGGAAAACAATACACAGCACTCCATTCACTTTGTGTTGAATGACACAGTATTCTGCAAACAAACTTAATAAAAACGTAATAAGACATGCCTTTCACAAATACACGTTACTTTCTTTAAAGCGGACCTATGATGCTTTTTGACTTTTATGACCTATAAACGTTGTTATGATGATTCATAGTCATGCTTAACCATACTAAATTATCAAATAATGACTTACATGCATTTCGACATATTCCCTGCTGACCGTCTGGGGTGTCTGTGCAGAGCACTAAACACTATTCTAGCCAGTCGAGAAGTCACGTGTTCAAAGCGGTCTACCCTTTCATAATTTGTGACGTCGCATAAAACTTTGTGACGTCTCCACGCGGATGTTTCCATGTATGGTAATGCTGTCACTTCCCTGTTCGCGTCTGCCTCGCGCCCTTATAGGTCCATGCTCGCGCTTCCCGCCACTGAAAGTGTTCCGGAAGGAAGGTAACCAATCACAACGGAGTGGGGTTTGCAGGAGGGGGGGGGGGGGGGAGCGGAGATGGCCGATCACAGGCGGAGGGAGCGGAGATTGCCGAAGCACACACACTCAAGTGTTGACAGGATGTGCTGGATCGCCAAAATAAGAGAAAGAGCTTCCCGAAAATCTACATAGTTTTTTGTGATGTGATTTGTGTCAGGTTGCTCTATAGCAGTGTAAAACAAGAAATTAAGACCAGAAAAGTAGCATAATAGGTCCTCTTTAAAGCCACGACTCTTGTCTGTCTATACGAGCTGTTTTTGTGAAAAATGATTGAGTAATTTTCAATATCGAGACAAAACTCTTAACTAATGTATGCTGTATGCTAGGCTAATGTTAGCCTTCTGCTGTAGGCTAACCCTCACGAATACCCCATCCTCGCCAGTTCGGATGGGAAAAAACACCTCAATATTGAGAATTACTCAATAATTTTTCACAAAAACAGCTCGTATAGACAGACAAGAATCATGGCTTTAAAGAAAGTAATTTTTTTTTGTTAAATGGATGTTTGATTAAGTTTTAATTAAGTTTGTTTGCAGAAGACAGGTCTCCTTCAATACAAAGTGAATGGAATCGTGTTCAACGGTTTCCCCCACAATGGGCTTGGCCTATTTCATGCACTGTCTCGTCTTGCATACGTCTTGGGTAACTAATAATAATTTTTTCATTTGGAGAGCATGTGTCTGGTGTGCGTTCCATTTCATAGCACGTCTGAAGCGTTCTAGTAAACCAGGCCTCCAGAACTTGTGTTTAACAGTTTGCAGGTCGTCACTTCCTGCCGGTGGGGTTAGATAATTGTCATCGGTGGGTATTTGGTTCCAATAAAACTCAAGTAGTGTGGGCTTAGCCTTTTTGGTTGTCTGCTGCATCCAACCTCAAGGAAAACAGTGGCAACCGCATGCTTACTGGAAAAGGGGACAGTGGCAAGGGGGTTGGGTGTCTATGGGCACACACAAGCGTGCTGATGACGTTTCTATACAGTACTCAAGCAGCACAAACACACAAGTTCAAACATGTAAACCACACATAAGGTGGATGGGCCATTACCTTAAGACTAACACAGAAATGACCAAATAGGTGGGCACCTTCAGCAAGTCTTGTCACTACTACACCGGATAACAAAGGACTAATGTGAGCTTTATAAATAAGGGCTTAAGCCCGTCCTTTTTGTTGATTATTTGTCTCATGCTGCAGCTCTCTTAAAAGATGACATTTGAATCGATAAGCATCAAATTTGTGGATACAGCTTGATGGAATGAAGCTATACATTTCTATTGTAAAATCCTCAATGGGGTCAAAAACAAAGCTGCTATGTATCAGTCAGTGTGTTTCCATGGCACAACTAGATTGGATTAAGACATATACCGATTTTGCCACTTGAACGGACCGCGTCACTAAGTATACATGGCCTTTCAAAGAATCGGATAAATGGCCGTAGCATGGCTAACTCCGCTACGCTAGGTGGCGCTGTAGCACTTTCAACAAGTGGTTATAGAGCCACGTCCGGTTCCTTTCCGGCAACAACACTACTATTTATTACGTTGTCTCCTTCCACTTCCTTTTGAAATCCCTGGCGGGAATTCTCGAGCAAGCGCAGAACGCAAACTCCGATATGCGATCCTGTATACATGCAGGTAGCACTGAATGTTAATTGGATTGCGAAGTCCAATTAGACCAGCACTCCGAATTCACTGCAAGCTTAAGTGCAGGTGTTGAACAGTACATGAAATGTGCACAGGGGGTTGGCACTGATTGTTCCCGTACGATGGAGACAGTTTCATAACCACATACAGTCATCTTCTCTCAAATGTGTAACCTCCAGAGTCCGGAGAGAAAAGATGAGATTCAAGCTTTAATTTGCGTAAAGATTTGATGTTTGCGGGTCCATCTGCTCATCATTTAAAATCCAAATGTATCCCCCTCCCTGTTTGTTCCATAACATCGGAACTGAGAAGCTAAAAAGGTTGCGAGCGTCTGAACGAGGTAATGCTAGCTGTAGGCTATGGTTCTCATGGTGCGAGACCAAGCCTAACATTTTGGGTTTTGTGTTCTCCAAGTAGAGTGGTGAAAGTCTGAGCTCTGTGTACCGTCCACTAGCCTGACATCATGATATAATACATATCAGAAATTGTTGTGTCAAATTTAAAACAGAAATTTTTAAAAGTATTTAATGACAAATTGAGTTGAAGCAGTCTCCAGAGTCATCCGATCTAAGGGGACAGTCGAGAGGTATGTGCCTCCTTCACAAGTTAAATGGAAAGGAAAAAAAATAAACTGCTTGAAAGTATCAAAGTATTTATCACGTAATGCCAGTCGTATGGTGCAGGCACATTCAGATCTGGACCTAATAATAGAGCTAATAATAATAGAGCTTTGTTTGTTTCAATCTGCCTGGAGCCCTGATGGTGACACTTCACCACGTTAAAACTAAACAGAATGGCTGCCCAGTTTCTGTAAAAAAATAAAAACAAATTTAAAGAAGGGATGTGAGTCGGGTACCTGATTCCTGGGTAAACTTTTCTGTACGCTGCAGAAACTCACACTTCTACCAATCTGTTTCCTTTTGTCCTGAGCTGAGAGACAGGCAGACTTCAGGTCAGTATTTTGCGGGGACAGCTTTTGTTTGTATGAGAGGATATACCCTGCGTTTCAATCCCCATACTTTCCTACTATTTAGTATGCCAGAAAAAGATTTAGGATGTCCCAATGCAAGCAAGTCAATTGTAGTATGCTGAAAATACATAAATGCCCCACTAACTCCAATAGCATTTTGGAGTATTCGTCTTTATTTTTGACATTTCTCGACATGATGAAAAAAAAATCTTCCCTATCTAATTTTTTTTTCTCCTGTGTCCCTAAAACACTTTGTAATTAGTATAAGTTTTCAAATGTTGAATAGTCTGCGAATAAAATAAAGGTAACACTTTACAATAAGGTACACAAAATTGTAGTAGCTACTACATACCTACTACATAGATATGTGTTACCTACTACATAGTTTTTTTTTTGTGTTACCTACTACATAGGGGTTTTTTTGTGTTACCTAACACATAGGTTTTTTTTTTTTTAGTTAGCACAAAAAAAACCCTATGTGTTAGGTAGCACAAAAAAAACCTATGTAGTAGGTAACACAAAAAAACCCTTTTTAAAAAAAAAACTTTCTTTTTAACCACAAATCTCAACTTCTAAAGTACTTACATCAAGCAAACTTTCCATAATCATTCTTAGCACTATTCTGAAAGTTATGCCAGAAGGATTTGATCATGCTCATCATACACTGTCAGATTTATGAGACATTTTGGTCTTCAAACATGAGGAAAATGCATTTTAAAGACTACATTAAATCTGTTCAGTAAAAACTCTGGACACTATGTTGTAAAACAAATTTAATCATGATTGTAATGCTGTATTTATCCAACATCCAGATTTTGAGTTTGTCAAGAGATGCAAATCTACCCATAATAAGTTAGATATTGGACATTTTGCATATTTATTCAAAATGTAATTGTAGTAAACTTGCAAAGTGTCATGTATACGTTAAAAAGTGTAGCCTATTTACCTGCAGTGTCTGGCCTTAATAGAATACATGTTAGGGGTTAAAGTTTGTGAATGCCTATTCTTCACGGGGGGAGCTTTGTTACATTTTTCACCTTATCCTTCACTCTCACCCTCTACTTTTTCCATCACCCCCCCGACCCAAAACCCAACACACAAACACGCACACACACACACACACACACACACACACACACACACACACACACACACACACACACACACACACACACACACTCCGTCTTCACCCTCTCTTGATTGATCTTTAATAAGCCTCCCCTCCCTCTTTCATTCCCTCCATCGTCCCATTAGGTTGTCTGTAGTTGCTCTCTATGGGGGGAGCGGGGCAGCTTTAATGGGTCTACAGGGGAGGTGGGGCTGGGTTTTGTGTGTGTGTGTGGGGGGGGGGGAGAAGGGGGAGGCGGGGTGGGTGTGTTGGTGTGTGTGTGTGTGGGGATGACTGAAAAGTGTTTACTGCTACACCTCCACATGACTATAATAACGTCTGCTTCATTATTGATTTGAAATTCCTAAATGAATCGAAAGCTAATGCACCAACATGTTGACACAAGAAGATTATTTTTGGTCACCTGTGTTTGCGTGACTTTACGTGTGTGTGTGTGTGTGTGTGTGTGTGTGTGTGTGTGTGTGTGTGTGTGTGTGTGTGTGTGTGTGTGTGTGTCTGTCTTTGGGTTGAGAATTATGCTCATGCATGGAATGTATTTGTGTGTTTTATCTCTGCGTGTCCTCATTTCTGTCTGTGAGCTCATGTTGTCCATCTGCATGCAGTCATGAAAGCAGTAGGTTTGCGTGTGTGTGTGTGTGTGTGTGTGTGTGTGTGTGTGTGTGTGTGTGTGTATGAAGGGGAGGGAGGTCTCCAAAGTCCCTGCAGGCAGAATAATGAAGGTAAATGGATCCCAGATGGACTGTTTTCCCTCTTTTTTTCTCTGTGTTGTCAATGACGTGAGGAGAGTGACAAGCCTCTAATGGAAAACAGACTCACACTCTCTGGCTTTGAACTGGGCCGACAACATCCAGCCTCTCTCTCTCTCTATGCCTTGGGACAGCATAGTTCTTACTCCCTTGAAAAAATTGCATTAAAGCTATTGTGCGTAACTTTTTCACGTAAATGAATGTCTGTTACAATCAAGCCATCGGCAAAACGAGTGGACACAAAGTTAATTAAGCGTTATCAGCTCCACAAAACTCTCTCTGTATTTCTCAGTATGGCAGCGTTTACAAACTAGTGTTTCCTCAAGACACTGGTGCATGACTCAGAAAAATCCCAAGAAATGTTTCAGTGGTTTTGATTCTACTGCACAGAAAAAACCTGGACGTACAGCAGAAGGTGTAAAATCCATGCACCATCGCCCCAAGGTTTACCTCATGTAGATGCACCGACAGTGTTGTTGTAATTACTCAGAATTCCTCATGGGGGGCGACAGATGTTACACACTATAGCTTGAAGGAAATCTTCATCTGTTTGACTGCTCCACAAGCGTCACATAGCAGCTATAAAAGCTGCCCAAACAATATGACTTTGTCGTGCGGACTTGTCTTACTCAAGACTGTGTGTGTGCCGCTCTTTCAACAGAGAAACAATAGTCCTTTGTCAGCTCTGTTTGAACTGCTGGGATCAGCCAAACTTTGCTTTCACTTGTTATAATAATGTGTTTTTTAAAAGTGTTTTTGATCATTAATAATATGTGCCATCTCCGAGAGGTTGCCCCAGTTAGACTAAAAAACAACTGCATTTCACAGAATAGGAATACATCCAAGTTGAAGACTTATTTATTAGCAACTTGAATCAATAGCTAAATGGGTTGTGATTTATTTGTATAACTGTGTATGCTACCTCTTTCCTCTTGTTCATTTGCATGCGATTCAATGCATTTGAAAATCAGGACAGTGTTGGTCGCTGGATAGTGCTTCAATCCTCAAATAACTAGTCAGCAAAATAATGTTAACGGAGCTATTTTTCATTGTAACGATTGTAAGTTTTGCTTTTTTTGACAGTTGTGTGCAGTGTAGACGATCTGCTCTTTTATAGAAAGATAAAAGGCTTTAGGCTTTTTTAAAGGGCTGGCCAAGAACTATGTGTTAAAGCTCTCTGGAATGTGGATGTGTAGAATCACTGGAATAGAGTCGGATCTTTGAAAATCCAGAGTCCAGATTTCATGAATTATCATTGAGACTTGTGTAAGAAGAACTATCCCTCTCTGTGCTCTGCTGTTCTACTATTTCTCTTTCTATGTGCCTCAAAATAAAAAGCCCAGTGTCCTCTCCATATATCCTTTGAGTAACTTTAGAATTAAGAATCAAATGTGCACATACAGTATATCTGCAATACACATGCCATTTAAACAGTTGGATTCTTCTGACCTCTGTAGGTTTTTTGTCAAACAATGGGCAGATGTTACAGCCAGGAGATCACGCAAACCGGCAGACAGTAGAACATACTACTTACACTGCAGAACATAGCAGAGCTTTTTTTTACTGTCATAAAGTTGTAAAAGGGACAAATCCTTTAAAGAGTGTAAGACATGCCTAGTGTCAACCTCTATTGGCAACAGTCAGGAACTGCAGCAACACTGGCCCTGCGTTCCAAATCTTTCTTTTTACTACACTACATACTGTACAGAAGAGTTTGAGGGCCACAGGAGAGAAGAAAGAAAATCAGATAAGGTAGATTTTCTTTTCATTATGTCGAGAAATGTCAAGAATAAATATGAATACTCCAAAATGCCATTGGAGTTAGTGGGGCATCTAGGTATTTTCAGCATATGTCAATTGACGTGCATGTATTGGGACATCCTAGATCTTTTTCTGGCATACTAAACAGTAGGGAAGTATGGAATTGGATTGCAGGGTGGATATTTCCCCCCAGCTGAGGTCCATGTGATGTGACAGTGTGTGTGTGATTGTGTCCCTTGCACAGGACTGTGGTGATGCCCATAGCCCAGGAGTTCTCCCCAGATGTGGTGCTGGTGTCAGCCGGGTTTGATGCTGCTGAGGGCAACCCCGCTCCCCTGGGAGGATACAAGGTCACCGCCAAATGTAAGCATGGCACAATCTATTTGTATAGCCCAATATCACAAATAGACATTTGCCTCAGTGGGCTTTACATTCCATACAGTATGACACCCTGCCCTTAAGGTGCAAACACACTACACGCGTTACCCGCGGAAACTTTACGTGCGTAACGCAGCTAAAATGTTGCTTGATAATTTTGTCTCAAATGGTTCTACGCGCGTAACGTGCCTGGTCTCCCTCCCGATATTGTATTTCCCCTAATCAACCTGCGATCAGACCCGACCCGACACAACAGCGTGCATGTCCGCAATAAAAACCACAACACGCGTAGGAGCATAAAAAGTTAAATTTTTTGAACTCTGTGCGTAGGGGCGTTAGGTGCGTTAGGTGCGTTCATACGCGGCTAACGCGGCTAAAATGTTGCTTTAGCGCGAGTAGTAACGCATCTACGCGCCATGTACGCGCGTAGACCAATGGTTCCCTATGGAAAAATTGATGATTTTATACGCGTGTAACATGTGTAGTGTGTTCGCACCTTTAGACCCTTAGCTCGGATGAGAAAAAACTCCCAGTAAAAAACCCTTTATCAGGATTTAAAAAAATTGGGAAACCTCAGGGAGAGTTGACAGAGTAAGGGATCCCTCTCCCAGGACGGACATGCTGCAATATACGTCGTAAGTAGAGAAAATCCCAAACGAGTCAATCATTGACCAGAAAAATCTACTTTTTTCATAGAATATTTGGATATGATAGCAGAACCAATGGTAAATCCCACAGTGCGTCTCATGATGGCATGCCACTTACCTGCCGTGCTCGGTTCACCTTTTGAATACATTTATTTCATACATATCAAAATAATAATAAAAAAATTTATATAAAAACTAATTCATTTCAAAAAAAGTCATTAGTGAAAGTATATTACAAAATATATTCAATAAACGATAAAAGATGCATTGGTTGATACTGCATGTTAACACTGTGTGTGTGTGTGTGTGTGTGTGTGTGTGTGTGTGTGTGTGTGTGTGTGTGTGTGTGCGTGTGTGTGTGTGTGTGTGTGTGTGTGTGTGTCCACCACAGGTTTCAGCTTCCTGACCCGCCAGCTCATGTCTCTAGCAGGAGGCCGTGTGGTTCTCGCCCTTGAAGGAGGTCACGACCTCACAGCTATCTGTGATGCCTCTGAAGCCTGTGTCAGTGCTCTGCTGGGCATACAAGTAAGGCATGCTGGGTAGTGGAGTTGTTTTTAGATGTTAAGCTTAAGAGTTATCTTCTTCTTACAAGATCACTTTGTTTCAAAATATAATGCTGAACCTTTTTTTTTTTACTTGATCTTTAGTCACATTTTCAGAAAGGTGATTTTTATGATTTGAATAGGCTCCTCTCTTGTCTTGTAGGAGCCATTGTCAGAGGAAGTGCTACTCCAGAGGCCTAATGCTAACGCAGTGCACTCTCTGCACACTGCCATACAGATCCAAAGTGAGCATTCATTCAATCAGTCTTTTTTCTTTCTTTGTTTGGAGTGCTTATTTTGACATGTATATCATTCTACTGTTTATTTATTTGTTTCAGGACAATGCACATTAATGAACAGCAGTACAGCAGTACACGTAAAAATGCCAGATTGTAGCCCGGGGGCTCATTTCCATCTGTAGTCCATTAGGCAGGTTGATGTTACAATAAAAATGACAAAGATATACAATAGAAACATTTGCTATATACAAGTACGGAGAAACAGAAAGAAAGAAAAGAAAAACAGGATAATTCATTAGTATGATTAGTAGGTTAAACAAATACACAATTAATACACAACTAATAAGGTACAGCATACACATACACACACACAATACCTCAAACAGTGCATACAAGAAAACCAAGTCTGTGTCCACCTTTAAGCTCTTTTATTGTCTTGTGTTATTTGTGCCTTTGTATTTGTATGTATTATATGTGTAACTTGTATTTATCTGAGGGACAACAGATGTAAATTAGCACTTTTGCTCAAATCTGGCATTTTTACAGATGTAATTGTTACAGCTGTTCATTAATATGCATTGTATCTAACAAATTAATAAATAAATATACATAAGCATACTGTCATCACAAAAGTATGCTCATCAGTGTGGTGTGTTGTATGTGTGTTGCAGGTCTGTACTGGCAGAGTGTGAAGGCCTACAGTGGCTCAGTGGCTCTGTCCTACCTAGACGCTCAGAGGAGTGACTGTGAGGAGACAGACGCTGTTAATGCCTTGGCCTCGCTCTCTGTGGGGGTCCTTTCTAACAAGAGGTGAGCACACATGCACAAACCTACACACACACACACACCTACATACACACACACACTCACTCACTCACTCACTCACTCACTCACTCACTCACTCACACACACACACACACACACACACACACACACACGTACACACGTCCTCACAACGTGGGTCGTCCGATAAAGGAATAGTTAAACTTTTTAATTTGTAGCTGTTTGCCTCACTCCCCCGGCTCAAGAAAAGGGGGCCAGAAACCGTTCCTGTAAGTGTGTGTGCATTTTTAATGAAGAAATGGGCAAAGGTCGCTCATCCAGGTTAGCTTAGCTCAAACACTGGTAGTCAAGGGGAGCAGGTCAAAAGATGAACTTTACAGCATCACTAAACACTCCTGTGTGCTTGTTGGGACTTGTTTACTTACCATGTTATGTTGCACTTTTCTTGAGCAGCAAAAAGCTAAAAATTAAAGAATGTTGGACTATTCCTTTAAGGATTGGCCCACACAAGTACATGAAGACAAACACACACAGTCATGCAACAAAGCAAAGACAAAATAAAAATCCCACTTTAACGTTTCATTCTCACCTCTCTCCACTCACCCCCCCAACCCTCCCTCCCTCCTTCAGCCTCCCCGACGAGCCCATGGAGCATGACAGTGACTCCATGTAGAAGACCAAGCCATCACAATCTCCTGCACTGTCACATGTTACCATGAAGGGGGGGGGGGGGGGGAGGGTGTCTGTATCTGCCTTATCCACACCTCATGATGAACCTCTATGGGGCATGCTGTGTGAACGCATGTCAACGCTGGTCACCACTCAGGCTCAAGCCGGGCAGCTCTAACCTCCAGCAACTGGGAAAAAAAACCTTCTGAAACCTCACCAAAGAGCAATACATTTTGTAATAGACTGTTCACATGTCTGCCTGACGTGGGACTTTAGTGTGTGGGTCAAGTAACCAGTATGTAAAGACTTAGAATTCAGATGCCTAAGAGTCCAGCTCTGATTCTCCCCTTTGAAGCACTATGGACAAGTGGCTCTTCAGTTGCCTTCACCTTTTGCCTTAATGTAAAGAGGACCAATGTCAGGTTCCATACAACATGTCTTTCTCCTCTGCCACTTTGCTATCAGAGTGGAAGCAAATGCAGACCAAACAAGGATGCAAAATGCCAGACGCAGCATCAACCATATATGACAATTATGTGAAGGCATGATACGCATACACCTGGCGGAGGGACATGCAAAAAGATATCAAGAAGAAGAAGAAATGTCCACGCGATAAAAGAAAAGAATATGGAATACACAGAGCTTGTCTATTTCAGCGATGTCATTATAATGCAGTTTAACCACTAAACGAAAGACGACAAAGAACTGGAGGGGGTTGGGGAGGGGAGAGGGGGGGAGGACACAAAATGGACAACTGTGGGTTTTTGTAGGAACAAAGAGAGGGCAAATGAAAATGTCCTTCGTTGGTTTATTGCACTGTTCATTCCTTAATGTGAACCAAGAAAAATTCCAAAGCTCTGGGATGAAGAAAAAAACCTACTCTTTGTAGGTTACAGTTTTTCTTTGAAGATTTTTTGGATCAAATAGTGTTTGCCCTATTTTGTTCGCACTCTTCACCTGACATGTCTTATGAAGTCTCTGGCCAGCTCTTAAGGTAAACGTATAGGACCCAAATACCTTTTTATAGGTGTATTTTCCTAATGAAGTTAATCTGAATAGGTAAAGTCATTAAGAGCAGGATTATTTTTCCAATGCTGTTCAGTATCTTAGCTGCATACTCATTATACATATCTACACACTCATGTACAAAAGCAATGATGAACTTATTGTTGTACCACTAGTATTGATTACTGTCGATTCTTTGTGAATATTTTTTGAGGTTAAAGGAATGTTCATTCCACCGTGGCACCACTTGAGGACCATTGTATTGTTTGATAGAAGCAATAATGTTAAAAAATGCACTTAAAGGACATCACCCAAAGAAGAACACAGCCTGCACTTGGCTATGGAAGCAACACAAGGGACCAGTACAGATATCTGCTCTTACAGTGACTCTAGTCTACCTGTGGATTTAGGTTAACATCATATATGCAGACTTTTATAAACTGTTCATGACACAAACATTGACCTGCTTTTGGTTAGAATGTCCTCTTAATAAGATATTTTTTTTAATCACTTTTTGGAGTTCCAGGCATATCAAACGTTTCTCTGCAAATGTGCTAGGTAGCAGCTCTTCAGGTCATGTTACAATGCCATGTTGTTACACATAAGTCTACAGTATGTTGAGGGTTGGCAGTATAGAGCTTATGTCGCTCGTCCATTTGAAGAATTTCCTGACTGTCCTGCCTATATGGGCATGTACAGTAATGTACAGTTTCATTCCAAAATACAGCTTACAGCTTGTTGAGTCCATCTTTCATGGACAATCAATTTGACACATTAAAAGCATTTTGAAGACCAATTCCTATGATATTAGATTAGAGCTGGAGATAGCCGAGTATATAACCACTTTAATTTGACTGTTAGTGGTTCAGGTACACTAACACTGCCTTATGAAAATGAGAGCTTTCTTACTTGGATTTGTCTTAAAACTGTTGCCTTTGAGTTTTTGTTACTGTTTTTTGTATTAATGGTTGGGTTTAAAGCAATACAGTCTTGTTGGAAACACCATTGATACAAAGAGACAGTATTGGTTGTTTGGTGTGTATGCAGCTTTTGTAAAAATCTACATTTTTAAATTAGCAAGGGTATACACAGAAAGTTACTTTGACTGGCTGAAAGAAAGTATTGTAAGCTTAGCAATCCAGGTAGGAAACTGTACGTTAGTTTGCCAGACCCTGGGCATCCTTTGCCCAACAGGTTTTATATAAGACAGAAGGACAGTAGAAGACTTTTTTTTCCTTTGCAGAAGTTCTACTACTGTTTATATCACTGCTCCAATTCCCAGTATAAGATTGTTTTTTTATTGGTGTTCTATTCTTGGGTGCAACTGAAAAGTGTGTACTTTTTGTGTTTGTTCATGGTATTCTTAACAAGTGACGGCATTCAAACAATTTGCTGTGTCTCTCTTATACAGCATGCCCAATGGGTGCATGTGGTGTCAATGAAGTAAATGTTGTCTGACGTGTGCGTGTGTGTGTGTGTGTGTGGTGGGAGATCAGATGCAATTGTGAACGTTGGGAAGTGCATATGCGATACTACATATGTAGTCATCTTCTATGTTTTTGTGCATGCATTTACTATTGTTAATGTATGGGTGTGTGTATTTGTTCGCGTGTTTGTGTGTGTGTGTGTGTGTTCGTCAGTCAAATACTGTAAATGACCTCTCCTGTATTATACTCCCAACTGGCTGTTTTTCTTGTCTTATGTTGTGGCCAGTATTGCCTCAACTCTTAATTCCCTTTACTGATGTCATTTGTACCTTCTTCTTAAAGAAAGACACTGTAAATAGAAAACTCCAAGACCAAAATACACATGACACTTGTGTGCCTTGATGGATTAAGTAGTATGTATGTATGTATGTGTATTGGTAACTCTTAACTAACTGGACTTACAGTAACTCTGTGTCTATAACACATGGTGTTGAAATCTTTGTTTCATGCTATTCTTGATTATTTACCTACAGTATGTGTTTTATTCTTTCACATTTCCTACCATGTGTATGTATAGAAAGATTGTCTATTTTGTCTATTTTGTACTGTTCATTTTTTGTCTTCTCTATTGATTAAAAGAAAATTTCCAATACAAGCCCATTTTTGCCTTGACTTTTGTTGACATTAACACTGCGTTCCAATCCCCATACTTCCCTACTATTTATGCCAGAAAAAGATTTAGGATGTCCCAATACACGTCAAGTGTAGTATGCTGAAAATATATAAATGCCCCACTAACTCCAATAGCATTTTGTAGTATTTGTCTTTATTCTTGGCTTTTCTCGACATAATGAAAAACAATCTTCCTTATCTGATTTGTTTTTCTTTCCTGTGGCCCTAAAACTGTTCTGTACTCATAGTATGTAGTGTAGTAAAAAGAAAAAGTATGTGATTTGGAGCGCAGGGACAATGTGTTAATGGTGTTCATCAATGAATATCTTCAACATACTGTACCTTGATTTAATGTCCTGAATAAGAATAAAAGGACAATGGGGAAACTACTAACTAGTGCTTTGCTACCCTGTTGTAAGGTAGCTCATGCTTTTTTACGTTGCGCGTATAAGCGCAGCATTTATTCACATTGGAGTTACCGTAATTACTAGCTTGTGATTTTTAAATTGCGGGGTGCTCACTAAACATCCTTAGGTTCATAGTAGCTACTAACTCACTGAGTTACCAGAAACGATTATAAATAGTGCCTGAAAAAAGCAAACCAATGTGTTGGTCATCACGACCCATGGTGACATCCACGTCACACACACTTTGAATGTCTTAAAGTTTTCCTGATATAGGTTTATACTAGGTTTTCACTCATTAGGTCCCTTAGTGACATATACTCAACATTCTAGTGTGCTTGTCATGTGACAGCCATGTGACTGTGTCAGGAAGTGACTTCCCAAAGATTGCAGTGTGACAGCTGCACACAATTGGAGAAATTAGCTCATTTAAAAAGCTTGTTTTTGTTACTAAAGGTGAGTTAAAACCCACTTAACAATTCTAATGTTTCTAATAGGGTGTCCTGTATTACCTTTAAACTAGTCTAACCATATTTCATTAACAAATTTAGCAAGTTAGGTAAATATCGACAAACAGGCAGACAAATAACAACAGATTCGAAAACCCATGTAACATATCGGACAAGAAGATGTGTCCATAGAAACCTTGAGCCATACAACAGTAGTACAACAAAGAACATTATCATTAACATTATTATTTTGGTCCATAACGTTCACACTTTAACAACAACAAAAGTGTTGACAAAACTCAATGTTAGGTTGATGGGAAAAAGTTTTGTTTTCTGCACACATGCCATTCTTAAACATGGCATTTTAGGTTGCAGCCATTAGTTGATTTCCACTTAAGGTGCGAACACACTGCACTCCGCGGCGCGGCGATTGGCCGCGTGATCATATTGGGTCATATTGTGTCCGCCGCCCGCCGCCTGACCAGAGTGGCCTTCTCTACTCTGGGGATATGCTGGTGCTAACTGGTGCTGAGGGGACCAGTCTGCTGTGCTGATGGTGCTTTACCCAAGCTAACTGGTGCTAACTTGGTTCATAAAGCAAAACTGATAGCTGTACACAGCAGGCAACAGACACAGGCTATTCACAGAACTTATGGGAGCAAACTGTGACTATTATGTTTTTATCCATCTTAATTTCCTCTGTCCGTCATCCCGAAGCGAGTGATGTCGGGCCCGTACTTTTAAAATCTCTGCGGGATTTATTCAGCCGTTTTTCTTGCTCTATCTCCTCCCACACCGTTATACGTAGAAACGCAAACATTTCACAGAACGTGCGTCCCCACCCCACGGGGTGTGCTATTATTCAGTGTTTTGATTTTCCACAAGGGGGCGCTATTATTAAGCCCCGACTGAAAAAAGTTTGAGAGACCACGCCCCTCACACCGTAAGTCCGATTCACTTGAAATTTCTCACACAGGTACTCTTGAGGTTGCTCTACAAAAAAGACTGGGACCATATAAGTCCGCCTGGAAATATTTTCCGCTAATAAGCATACACCGAAAAACTGGTTTTTAACCACAGCTTTCTCAATTTTCACTGTACCGATACCAAATTTCTCACGGAACTTCAGGGGACTATGACACACATGTCCGTAGCTCGAACAACATGGCCGCCATTGACAAAAACGTTTATTTAGTTTTGGGGCTTAGCAGCTAATTGGCCATAACTCATTAACCATAGGTCTTATCATCATAAAACTTGCTAGATATGTGCAGAACACGTGTGCTAGCATGTCCCATGAGGCTTTTCGAGATTAACCAATAGGGAGCGCCACAAATGCAAAAAATACAATAAAAAAATGCAACGTTTGACAGGCCACGCCCCTTTCCCCCTAACTCTGAGTGACTTGACATTTCTTACACATGTACAGCTCATGGTGCTCTACAATAAAGCCTCTTGGACCATAGGGTTCAGCCATGATTTTCTTTTTCCTAATAACCTGAAAAACAGTCACGTGACATTTCCTTTATGGATTCCCAACCTATCATCACCAAATTGTGTACACAGCATCAGGGGACCAACATACACATGTGTATAAAGTTTTAGCGAGATAGCTAAAAAACATGGCCGCCAATGACCAAAACGTCTTTGCAAGAGTGGCCCTTTGCTGCTGATTTGCCACGAATGCAACCTTCAACTTGGGATTCGAGTTTGGAAAGCGCGCAGCGGCGGTTCGTACAAGCGTTTGAGCCGGGCCGACGGTAGGGGCGCCGCCGATGCGGGGCTGGCGGTCGGCGCCGGGGGGGGGTGGGGCCCGTACATTTAAAATCTCTGCTGGATTTTCTAGTTTTGATTGTTAACTCTTGTTAAACATGACCCCTTAGCCTTGTATAAAACACATTAGTGCTTTAATCCTTGCTTAGGTATCAGGATAATGAAACAGTACACCTGCAAACTAAGGTGGAGTTCATAAAAAAAGATCAATCTACAACTAAAGAATAAGGTCCAAAAAGGGTAAAAATTAAATCTCGGTACCCATGATTTCACACTAACGTGTTCTTTTTGTAAGGAATGAACTGTTCCTGAATGACTAAGCAAAGAACACAGACCTCATTAAAAAAGAAGCGGGGGAAGGAGGAAGTAAGGAAAAACAAGACAGACAGTTTAACAAGAGAGACAGGAGACACAGAGGGTGTGGCGCCAGTAGAAATCTCTGCAGCGTTTATCATTCACTTTGACCAAAACAACAAGAATCTCATGAAAAGTTTGAGGGCAGTTTTACATTATATACATCTACTATAGCTTTCCTGCTTGTGGTATCAAAAGACTAATATTTGGATCATTATAATATAGTATAATTAATTAATGTAATTTTTTTAATAAAGTATATGTGTGTATACATCAAGTGAATACTTCTACAAAAAACCTCTTTCTATTTCAGTCCACTAGAAGAACACACATTTCACTGTCTGAGATCTAAAGGCGGAGTCAGAGATTCTGGAGAACGCTTGTTGTCAAAATCACTTTTTGTCAAAATCAAGTGAATGTATCCAGACGATCCGCTTCCTGTCTGTACACTGTACATTAGAGAAAATATGCCATTTGATTCAGCAAAACTATATTTTAATTCAATGATTATACCTCATATGACATACTGCATGACAAGCTGGGCATTGGCAAACAAGACCACGTTAACATCTGTGGAAACAGTATACAAACAAGTCATTAAGATTTTAGATAAAAAACCGAAAACCTATCACCACTGCAATATCTTAAAGAAGCACGATTTACTGAGTTGGCAAAACATGATCAAGTATGCAGACTGCATCCTGGTTTTTAAAATTCTCAACAGACTCGCCCCAGCGCCATTGCAAATGTTTATACAAAAAAATTAAAGTAGATCCACCAGGGCAACTTCTCGAGGTGACTGTATTGTTCCTTTTAGAAAAAGTGCCTATGGACGGGCTGTATTTTGCAACTCATACCTGGAACACACTACCCGCTGCTCTACGTGAGCTTCCCACTCTTGGCTCTTTTAAAAAACGTCTTAAAGTATGGCTGCTGGAATCTCAAAACTGTTCACACAATCTATCATAGATTTTTATTTATTTATTTATTTATTTATTTTATTTTATTTTTATTTTTTTTAACATTATTTGAATAATTGTTTTTACTCACTTGTTCTGTCGGTTGCATGTTTTTTTTTTTTTTTTTTTATTTCCATTTAGATTGTCTGTTTTTATTTATGAGTACACGCGTATGTTTGTTTTATGTGATTGGTGTCGACCAATCAAGGGACAAAGGATGCAAATTAGCACTTGCTACAATCCTGTATATTTACATGTAAATGTCTATTAATATGCAATGTCCCTTTTAAATAAATAAACTTAAACTGTGTGTGCGCTGAAAAAGATTTTGATATTAATACACAGCCTAGGCTCTGTAAATGGGTATTTAAACAAAGGGTATGTGAACAAAGGGGCCCAAGGTAGTTAGTAACATGCCCGTTTACAGAGCATAGGCTGTGTACTAACACAGGATTCGTTTTTCTCCCCAGCGCACATACAGGTAGCGGATTGTGAGGAGATATTCACTGATTTTGACGAAGAGTGATTTTGACAAGAAGCATCCTCCACAAATCGCTGACTCCACCTTTAAGTTTGCTTTACCTGCAGGGAAGGTCTTTTACATTGACAGCTGTTTCCTTATAATAATGTCTATGACAAATGTCTAATGTCTAACAAATAAAATAGTATGACAAAAAACGCTACCAACTTCATCATCAATTTCTTCTCAATACAAGACTCTTGTTGTTTAGTTGGTCCAGAGAAATGTCGTCTCTGCTCATGTCACTCTGATCCTGATGCCTTTTTAAAATATTGGATTTTTTGTCCCAAAGTAAGGTACCTAAGCAGTTCCATGGTATTTTTAATGGTAGGAATGGAAGCACGGAGTACATGTAAGTTCAGGGAAGATCAGTTACTTTATTCAGCAGCTGGAAAGACAGAAAGGCAGACATGTTATTTGGGGAGCCACTTAAATTCATTGAAGAGTTGGTCGTCACACATTTTAATGCATTTTTATTTGGTATTCTACATAAGTGTTCCTAAAATAACTAGGACAATTGACCATCAACAACATGGAATGTACCACAAGAGGAATAAAACACAAACCTTCTTCATTGATGAAAAAAAAGATGATACAAGGGGATGCATGGGCATTAAACTGATGTACAGTATTGACATAGAGGTGTGGGGAAATGGACTGGAAATGACTTTGCCATATTAGACAATATTCACATCTCATCAGTGTAACAGAAAAAACTAATACTTTCAAACCGTCACTCTCAATTTATACCCAAAATGCACATGGGCCAAACTGAATTCTTTTTAAATGTCAAGTGTCTTCTAACATGTCAGTGAAGGTTAGCCTTCTGAGACCACACTGTGCCGACTGTGGGACTCTTAGTAGAAACCTTCATAAGGTCTTCTTCTTCACAGGAGCTGGAAACATTAGCTACCTCCCCGAGACCTTCTAATGATAGCTTTGTGCATATTGGAAAACTGAAGGAAGAAAGTGGTTTGTCATGGATATGTATTGAATACAAGTAGCACGTCAACCCACATCTCTCTTTGGACTTTTCCTTGTTTATTTGAAATGAAAACTACATCTGGTGATGTTCCAACTGCTATTGCAACTACAATAACTGACCTTTGGTAACTTCATTACATGTATATGTGGTTTAAAACTTTTAAAGAAAAATGGCACCGGTTCCTTTAAAAAACCCAAATAGGGTGGGGGAGGTGTGTGTGTTTTTTTTTTTTTGCATTGCTGTGTGTGCATGGCCGTACCTATGTGCCTTGTGTGCACATTTGTGTGTGTGTGTGCGTATAAATCAGCTCTCACCTCCTCCATCACTCCCAGTGGTTTATGGGAAGCCCAGCGGGGAGCCACATCAGCCTCTCCCTTTGATGGTGACACACGTGATTCATTGCTGTTTGAAGGCAGTTTGTTTTCATTATGCCTTCTCGTCAGCACGCTTGTAGCTGGCTGCATCAAGTTTTCTTTTGTGCAAACGCAGGCAGATTTGGGCCAGAATGAGAGGAAAGAATTTCTAGAGGAGAGTTGTTCTGGCACCAGAAGAAACAAAAGGGGGCTTAGGTTGGGTTATAAGAAGAGAAACTTTAGATTTTTGGTTCTTTTTCCACCGTTGCTTTGGGTTCAGAGGTGGTCAGGGATTCACACTATGTCGGAGTCCTGGAAAAAGTAGAAATTGAAGGGGAACCGAAAAAGTTAAAGGCGCTATCTCTTCAAAAGTTAGTTTTTTTGTCCTTACAGGTCTGACGTTCCCCTAATTCTTCTCTGCATTCTATAGTTATTGCATTTTATACAATATACAAAACCTGATACGCTTGCTGGCCCTTGGCAGCAGGGCCGTTAACAGACATTCGGGGGGGGGGGGGGGGGGTTGCATTTTCATTTAAACAGGAACACATTGTCTTTATTGCTGTGCCATTCCTCTATCTGACTTGTAATTTCCACATTTCGTAACTTGCCCTGCATGAGAGGGAAAGGGTATTAATGTTGACTAGACTAGCTTGATTGCTAGCAAGTACAGACTACAGCGGTTAATAATGATAAAAGTACAACCAAGTCATGCTGACGTATTACATTGTTATTTAGTTAATTGATAACACAAGTCATTGATGTTTTGTCTGGTTTCATCATTTAACAGTTCCTACCGGAGTGATATCATTTACTATAACTGAACTGGGGTGGGGCTGAAGCGATGCTTGCTTTCCATGACAGGACAAGTTGCAAAGTTAATTTGAGAGGGAGGGGCATGCGGCATACTTTCTGAATTAATATTGATGAACTGGGAGCACAAGGGCTGGGGCTCAAGCCCCCCCTTGTTTACAAGTGCCTGCTTGGCAGTAATACATGTAAATGTAAAAACAAAATTACATTTTAAATTGGGCTCAAAGTATGCCTACCTATGATGTGGATGGTAACATGATGATGACACTGATGGCAGTTATGGTGATAAAATGATGAAGGGTGAGGATGAAGATGAAACCAGAGGTCAAGAAAGCCCAGGGGTTCAGAGGGGCTCCAGCAGAGTGAGCCGTGCTACATTTAGGACAGGCCTCCTTTAACCAATAGCTTTTTGAAATGAGTGAATGTTGAATGATGTCCAGCAGCTCAAATGCCTAGGAATTGAGCTCAATGTTCCAGTTGTGATACATGTCTCAAAAGCTCCATTGGCCCACATGAGGTCCTAGCAAGAAAAACAATATAATCACGATATGTAGTGGCTTAAAAAGCAGCTTCGTCCAAATGCTCATTTAAAACGTTCTGTCTGTTTCATAGCAAGTGTCGGATAGCCTTTCCAGCATGGTTGATGATGCAAACACATGCCCTCAGTTGAGCAGTCCACTGGTGAGCAGAGGGCTAGTGACCAGCAGACATGCTTGACCAAGCCCCCTCCATCCTCCACACAGAGAATGCGTAGCTCAGTCTCTCGTGGGCCAGGTAGTTGCATCCAGCCATCTTAGAGTCCATTTCATCACTCTGCAGAACCTGGTACAGAAAGTCAATGTAGCGTGACGCCAGCTTCAGGGTCTGGATCTTGCTCAGTTTGTCGGAGGGGAGCGTGGGGATTATCTTCCGTAACGAGGAGAAGGCTTCGTTCAGAGACTGTGTCCGCTGGCGCTCCCGGATGTTGGCCACCACCCGCTGACCGTGTGGGTCCTCCAGGCCTGAGAGACTTCCAGAAGGACTGAGACCTGGTCCGGGGGCAGGAGACAGGGGATTAGGGCTTGAAGAAGGCGGGCGATGTTGCGGACTCTTCTTGAGTCTCTTGGGTCCCGTCGGGGTGTAGATGTGAATGTCTTCCCCAGGCTTGGCCACGCCATTGTCTGCTGATGTGGTAGCGAGCGTCACCCCGGTAAGGTGATCCTCTGCAGAGTGTGAGCCCGTCTGCCGTTTACGCTCGGCAAAGCCCGGCGTTGCTACGACGACGGCACATGCGTTGGAAGGTGGTCTTCCTGTGTTCTCCACCCCTCCCTCAGTAGACTGCTGCTCCTCCTCTCTCATGCTTAGCCACGTTTTCTTGCTTCTGTCTTTTTTCTCTCTCTCCTTTATGTGACTCTTGACTTCACTCTTCCTCTTGAATATCTCCAGGGATTCTCTCTCTTACCTTCAATATGTCTCTCTGTCCACTCCACCTATGCGTCCTCCATACACTTTTCCTGGGCCCCGTTTGTCTTCTGGAACTCCTGTAATGTTATGTTTTGTGTTTCCTCCAATCTTCTTCCCCAAACAGTTACCAGCTTTTACACTATGTCACATCCAACATCACAGCCAAGTCAAAAATGGGTGAGTAAGCAATGCTCCAGTGATCCACAGATGTGAAAAAACCTGCCACAGACCTCTTCCCACTCTCTGTGGGTGCACACCGCAATCGGCAAAACCAGACAGTTTCTCACGTCCCTACTCCTGTATGGCTGCATGTGAGACAACAGCAACATAAATCTGACTTTTTAAAGGGAGGGAACCGTGCAAACTTTCAGCTGCCCACCCATCCGACTCACCCATTGGTCTGTGGGACTTTTTTAGGACAGCTGAGCTTGAAACAACAGGAAGAACGAATCTCGAGCGATTGGTCCGATCAAAAGGACGGAGGCGGAGACAAAGGTGTGTTTTACAGCCAAACCGAGTCGAACCGTCGTGACGTTGTTGCTTCTTGTCATAGAAGTTGCCCAAGTTTATAGGTTCCAGATTTCCTCCAAAGCAAACCTCCGCTACCATCCCCCCTTCTCTAGCTGCCTGCTTCTCTGTCACCCCCCTGCCTCCCCTTCTCCACAACTCGGCACCATCATCAGTTGCTTTCAATATAGCTCAGAGAAAAAGAGAAAAGACAAACTATGGCAGAAGCTCGGTAAATGTTATGGTTGTTTAAACGCTGGACAAAGTTGATCTATATTCTTATGCCACATGGCAGCCCTGTCTGCTTTATAAATAGTGAACTGTGATGATCTTCTAACAACATTCCAGGCAGATGGAGTAATGATTATGAATAATCATCGTTTCACTGTTCATTTTCTTATTTGTTGAGTACACCAATTGAAAAATTACATTGCAATTTTGGCAGGTCTTCCATCACTAGATATTGAAGATGAAAATAAATTGTTAGGTGGAAGTCAGTGATTCTAAAGAATGCTCTCAATGACAGAATCAGTGAATATCTGTACACACTATGTGTGCGCTGAAAAGGAATCTGGTGGCCTAGACTCTGTAAAATGGCTACAGTGGGCCCCTTTTGTTTACATACCACTTGTTTACATTCCCATTTACAGAGCCTAGGCTGAATAATAACACCAGATTTCCTTGCAGCACACACAGTAAGGACAGGTAGCAGATCTTGATCACTGATTTTGACAAATATACCTTTTGACGACAAACGTTTCTCCATACTCTGCCTTTAATAAAGGTCAAAATAGACATACAAATAGTATAACCCCCATACCATAACATAAATGATGGCCCCCAATCAGACGTCATTATTAGGCTTATCATTTTTGGGGGATTCTAGGACAGTACAAAAAAAATCACTAATAATTGGAAACATTTGCTCAAAATATTAACCGTACGAACAATTTCTTGTTAACAGAGGGGTTCTTCTTGTTTGTGAAACAACAAAGACATGCGTGTTTTACTTTACTGCCAGTGACTTGGCCGCTTTTTCTAAGCATGCCTAGACCTGGAGGGAGGAAAGAGCTGGCATTCAGTCAGCACTGCAGCAGTGAGGGTCTAATCACAGCATTATGGAAAGCATGAGTTCAGTGGATCAGAGGGAGGCCCTGTGGGACATTGTGTTACTTTCATCCACTGATGTAGAACAATCCGGCTCCAACGTGGACTTTCTGCTCTCCAAAAACTTCTGAGTGAGCCTCCAGTATGGCCCTCAGCCACACGCCCACAAGAGAAGAAGTCTATTGTTTAAGGTACAAGATGCTTTCCCCCTGTTGAAAACACTTTAGTCAAATGTTTTTTTCTGCAGGCACAGTTAGCACCAGTTCACTCCGCTGCAGTTCATTCAAGAGATGGCTGAAGTCCACAAACTAGAAGAAGCCTCTTTTGTCTGACCAGGGATGACACCATTTTTTCTCTTGAGCTCACACCACCGCTCAGCAAGACGGTGTATGTTTATGTTGCCACAACAATATTCCCATATTGCTAGCATGTGTTCTATGAAAAGCGCCATGTCTAAATAAGTTGCTGGAGATTTTGGAGGCTTTCTGCTTTTGTGTTATCTTCTTCATCATCACCTTCTTGTTCTTTTTTTCAATGTAAACCTATTGCATGCTCCATACAATAGGTTTTCATTGTCAACCTTTTCTACATTATAATGTGGCTTCCAGCTGCTCTTCTGTGTTGTTAGTTTAAGACAGGATGATGAGCAAAATAGAGATCTGCATTGATTAAAATTATTTTCAAAATATTAATATTATGATCCATTTGAACTTTGTTGCGTAAGCACTGGTAAAGAACCATTGCCAGATGATGCAGAATTTTACTGTTAACATGGCCGTTTCTGTCAACGCTCTGAATAGGAATTCAACTATTCCTAGTCGCTAACCCGATTGAAAATACGGTTTTCCCTACATAATTAAACAATGAACACTAGCAATATGGGACTTCATTACCCGCAATATGACAATAGCATTGCCAGCCAACATTTATGGATACACATAGTTTGTTTCGGTGTGGGATGTTTGAATATATAATCTTTATATGTATCAAATAAAAAAATATTATAATAAACCACATTATCCCCTTGTAAAGGTTTTTTTGGGAAACATTTTATGAAGAAATGGAGCAAAAACACAGCAAAATAAACAGTAATGATGAATGTAAATCCAGTACTCCCTCTCTGAAAAATATCTGTCTCTTATTAGCCGCTAGATAGTCCAATATATGTTCACTGCTAACGTTGTGTGCTGTTTAGGGGTGGACTAGTAGTGTGCTATGTGTTTATCAGAGCCTTTTCACAGAAAACCAGAAAACAGCTAGCTGGAAACTGGGTTGATATGCCAGATGGAAAAAAAACACAACAATCAGCCAGAAGAGAACCATCTTTCATTTGATCTAGTATTAATGTTAAACTTTTTGTTCATGCAGCTTAATTAGTTTTCTAAATCTATGTTGAAAAGTGTCAGTTTTTCAAACTTCATATGGCAAAACTATAGCCTGGAAATCCAGACCCTGATATCTTGAACGATACAGGGTCTGGCCACGATCAATAGTAATTTCCAACTCAAGGGGCGGCTCCTACTCGTGCATTTCAAATGCCACTGCACACAGTTGGATAGCACTACGACCAATCAGAGCAATGAACAAGGTGACGTATTAAGCCCTGTTTGTTTAGCGAACAGCTGTTAAACTGTTAAATTAAATGTTTGCCATGGTCGGTTGGCAAAACAGAACATTCCACTTACTTGCTAATGAAAGATTTGAGTGCCGTCTTCCAAATCGTTAAGGGTCGAGGCCAAAGCAGTCTCAAACTCACACAACATATCCGAAGCCATCTTTGATGTTTATTATCACGGCTTCGACGGCGCATGCACGTCACTGTCGTCATCCGGTTACGTCCTCCCCAGAGTACCATACAAAGGGCTCTGGGACGCCCATATTAAATAGAACCAATTGAAACGTGAGTCTGGATTTCTGGACTTTCTGAAAAAGCTTCAATGGAGAGTGTCCAGACCAACAGGTGCAACAAACTTAATTTGCCAGTGCCTAGTGGCAGGTCTGGGAATGCCAGGCTAGCAAAACTAGGCATGCGGTACACAATGTTCAAATTAATATTTACACAATCAGTCTGTTGCTGAATGAATAGAAATATTCAGATCAGAAATCAAGTGTTGAAGGTGCTACGAGGAACTTTCAGTGTTTGTTAATTGTAGCGGCCCCTTTGGGCAAAAGCGGTAGTGTTTTTTAGGATGCCAGTTGTTAGTCCTGGGTGAGCGTACCCAAGACAAAGGCATTAAGAAAAAACATATACAAATAGCATTCTTTGCCCTGATGGTCTCGTTCGGTGTTGCATGTCATTTTTTGTCTGTCAGAGAAAAAATCTGACTGTTTTGGAAATATGTAAAAGTTCCATGTAGCTACTTTAAAGAAACCATCTTGCTCTCATACGATGCTTCAAGTTGTTGTGGGAATTAGCTTCCGTTAATACTCCTGTGCCAAGACTATTGCTTAAACTCACATTATTCCTTTTGATCTTCGTCTCTTCAAACATTATCAGAGTGTGCGTCCTCTCTCTGTGAGCGAACGGGACACCTGTGATGGATCACAACTATTTACACATCCCAGATCCCTTTTCAAACTGTTGCTCGAAAAAAAATACCTCTGAGCTACAGGAGTGAGTGATGGAAAATGGATATCAGGTCTTGATATAAACACACACATATTGAGGGCAGGGTTGGATGGGAGGGGCATGCCACGCTCACAATGCTTGGTTTTGTATGTGAATGCTCCCCGGAGGCTAACAGCGTTTGGAAGAAAAAAAAGGGGGAAAGAAACACCGGACCCTGTCTGTTTGAACTGCATGCTCAAATGAGGACTTAGCATAAATATTTCCACCAAGAGAAATGGGAGAATGTTATCACATGTGGGGCTTATGTATACACACATATGGCACACACACACCCCTGCTCGGAAATTCATGGGTTTACAATGTGGCATGCATTTACACGGACACACAAATAAAGAGGAGCAACTATATTGATATGTCATTTTTTAAGGATGTAAATTCACAATATTTTTGTAATTTTTCTATATGACTGAAACTAATGTTCAATATAAAATAATTTTAATATTATTGTCCTCATTGTCCTATTTTATCTATTCACATTTGACAGTTCATTTGAAACTAAGGGACCACATCCACTAAGAATGAATTGTGTGCGCTAACAGCTCCACGAATTGAGGCGAAATAGCTCCTGCAAACTGTTTCGTTCTTTAGCACAGTATCCACTGAGGAATTTGCAGATCATAAAATATTGACCTTTTTTTTGCCAAATGAAGTGAGTTCTACTGTTTTTATCCACGTTTAACTTTAATATTTGATATGTCCACCTTTTGCAGCAATTACAGCTGCACAGCTCTCTGGCATATTTACTTTATTTGAGAAATTCAACATTAATGTTACCCCATGCCTTTTGCAACTTTAGCCAAAGGCTTTCCTTTTATTATACAATAGATATATCCACTTGCACTACATTTGCTGGATGGGGTTGAGGTCTGGACTTTGAGGGGGCCAGTCCACCATTTTCTATGTTCCAGCAGGTTTCTTCTGTTGAAGGTAGTTCCAGCAATAGTTAGAAGAATGTTTAGGACTTGATAACAAGTCCAGGCTCAATAAGACCACACCCAGAGGGTACTCTGTGCCTCACCAGAATGTTGAGGTGTACTTTCTTATCCATGATGCCATCTACTTTCACTAAGTCACCTGTTCCTGAGGCTGAAATGGCCCCCCACACCATAATACTACCCCTCCATGGTTAACTGTTGGCAAAGACACTCATTTTTATATATTTGCCCCTCCCTCCGGTGAACAAACACTCTTCGCCTGTTGCCAAACTGCTCAAACTTGGACTCATCGGTCCACAACACTTTTTACAAATCTTCCATTGTCCATTTCTTGTTTTATACAAATCGTTTCATCTATTTTACTCTTTCAATGATGGTTTCTTTGCTGTTATTCTACAAGTCCTGTCCTTCTTCTCCCAGTTCTTGAAGACACTGTTGTCATTGTGGTGTTGATCTCCTCACACAGTTCTCCTGAGGTCTTTCTTTGGTCCTTAAGACTGAACATTTTGAGATGCTTCACTTGTGATTCTGAAAGTTTCTTTTTTCACTTCTTCCCTTTCGGTTCTGGTGTGAATTGGTGGCATCATGGCAGTATAAAGTGTACTGTACAGTGCATGTGTAGTCTGTAAAAAGCTTCAGTGAATCTGTGAGTCGACTGCAGCGATGTCTTATAATAAACATAGTATTAATAGAAAAATCAATCAATTGTATTCTTCAATTTGGTCTTTTGTCCAAAGTGCTAGCCTGGTTTTACCAGACCATTGTACTTCATTTCATTTGTACAGAGGGTCTGGAATCACTCAATTGACCAACGTTCACTCACTTGAAGGTGGGTGTCTGTTGAGATTTAAAATGATTGGATCTGCCCAGTGCCACTCCGGATCTGCCAACCAATCGCATAGCGTTTGGTCGTGACGTATGTCTTGCGCCGGGACCAGCCAGAAACCAACAAATCTCAGGAAAGCTTGTTCTTGCTCCGGTTTTAATTTATCGATATTCGGCAGCGTTGCCACAACAGACTGAAGAGCTTCTCTTGTATCCTCATTCATTGTCTTCCTGTGACTACAACTGAAACTGGCGCACGACCTCAATGTCATCGTTCTCAGCCACTCCCTCTGTTCGTTGATTGGACCGGCAGAAATCTGTTTGAGGGAAGGGAAGGGAAAATTACATTTGAGTGGAAGCAGGTAGGCGGGCGGAGACAGGCTAAAGCAATACTGTTCTGAAGAACAAGGGAAGTCTAAATTCAAGTTGCAGCAATGCATTCACATTATCCGCATAAAATCATTTTGGCATTGAAATGTGTTCCTTTGTGATTTCTCTGTTGGTCTGTTCTGTATACTTGACATCTATTACACTGTCTGTCCGTCCTGGGAGAGGGATCCCCCCCTGTGTCTCTCCCTGAGGGTTATGCCATTGTTTCCTGTTAAAGCTTTTTTTGGGAGTTGTTGCTCAGCCGAGTGGAGGGTCTAAGGATAGAGGTTGGCGTCTTGCTGTACTGATTGTAAAGCCCACTGAGGCAAATTGGTATTTGTGATATTACGTATGTTTGGTGCATCTGGATGTCAGAATTTTCCTCGGGATCAATAACGTATCTATCTATCTATCTATCTATCTATCTATCTATCTATCTATCTATCTATCTATCTATCTATCTATCTATCTATCTATCTATCTATCTATCTGTCTGTCTGTCTGTCTGTCTGTCTATCTATCTAATCTTATCTATCTATCTAACAATGCTGAATGTGACTTGCCACCCCCTGGGGCTGTAACTCAATGTAGAGCAATAAGGTATAGCACAACAAGATTTAATCAAATTGGAAGTTAAATCGCTATCTTGATAAACATTAACACATATCCATGGATTTATCTAACCCTTTATTATCTTCAAAGTGTGTCTCTCTGCATGTGTGAATGCTTTGCTAGTCTCTGTGGTTGTGTGTCTGTCTATTAGCAGGTCTCCATGGTGGAGAGGAGGCCATGTGGCTCATGTCCTACCAATTCTACAAAGTAATTCAAAGTCCTCCTGCATCCACATTATTCACATACATGTAGGCCTACAGTATGTTTTTCAACCTGATGTAATACATGTTTTCATGAAACCTGTTCGTACAGTGATTTTTTTTTGTTGGTCTGTACTTTTCGCACAACATGTATTTCCAGTGGGCCCTTCCTTTGGACAGAGACCCCTCCTCTGTTGCTCTTCCTGAGATACTTGTGTGGAGTGGATCCTACTTGTTGTTCCGAGTGTGTTGTATGCTGTGCATATTGTTAGGACCCCTGAGGATTCTTAGTTGTGATACTGGGCTAAATAAATGAAACAAACAATACATTGTCTTGATTTAACTTGAAATCTATCTTAATTATTAACCAGCTCTTACTTATATAAGACTCACTTTTTTGCTTTGGCTATTAACACAAAGTGAGCTTTTTTTGCTGTGTATCTTAGGCCTGTACTTTTATGTATTTTTGTACAGCACTTTGGTCAACTAATGTTGTTTTTTAAATGTGCTATATAAATAAATCTGACTTTGACTTTATATATTCATATTCTTGCTAAACATTGTAGTTTTTTTTGTTTTTTTGTTTGCAACCGAGGGTGGGAGAGGTTGTGTTACTGTTTTGTTTATTGGATGAGGCTTTAGTTGGCGGCCAGTCGCTGCACAGACCTCTTTCATAAAAGTAGAGTCTTGCCTGTTTGCTTTGCAATACAAATGACTTTATGTAGTCAACAGTGACAAGAAAATAGTCTGTGAAAGCCTACGATTTTTACATAATCTGGTCTAAAAATGTGTTTTAATACAAAGCTATGCACATCTGCCCGACATTGTAACCTGAAAACAATCGCATGTGAATTTATGGAATTATTTGATTGAACTTTCAAAGTAAGGTTTGAAAAAGAAAATGGACCTAAAACCGAGCAGTGACCTTATCGCTATACGTTGGCCATTTCACCAATACAATTAATACCCATAACTCTTGATTTCTATTCATACCCATACATAACTGTTAAATTCTATTCATACCCATACATAACTGGTAAATTCTATTCATACCCATACATAACTGGTAAATTCTATTCATACCCATACATAACTGGTAAATTCTATTCATACCAATACATAACTGTTAAATTCTATTCATAGCCATACATAACTGGTAAATTCTATTCATACCCATCAGTAATCTAACGCGTTACTATCTCCAAACCAGTAATCAGATTAAAGTTACTCATCAAAGTCACAGTGCGTTACTTTTTCTGTCATTTTCCTTAGTGAAACATTTTACATAAATGCACAAATGACTGCGATTGCGATTTAATGTAAATAAATGTGCGCGTATGTGTCTCTCAACGCTCCAACTGCTCCAACCGCTCCTCACGTCTTTTTGGTAGCGCCCCTCGTCTCTGACATGCAGCGTGTGTGTGTGTGCCTGTGTGTGTGTGCCTGTGTGTGTGTGTGTGTGTGTGTGTGTGTGCAGTAGCATTACGGCCGAGTCTAAGCTGAACTGTGGCGCAAAACATTTCCCCCCGCCATGAAATATAGCGTCTGCTATGGGGATATTTAGGATTAGGATTAGGATTACTTTTTCAAAGTAACTGTGGCAACACTGATACCATACATAACTGTTAAATTATATTCATACTCATACATAACTGTTAAATTCTATTTTTTATTGTCCGTTTTACCACAATTTGAGATTAAGTTTATTCAAGAAAGTCGATGTAAAAGAAGTTCATTATATGTGTGATACTGATATGTTAGCTTGGCTGTTCCAATACAGAACTTTTTTAATTGCTGACTTTATTGAAAAGGCGTGGGCAAGGAGGAATATGTCTCTTTATGTTTAGTGTTTATTCGGTGCCGGATAATTTGTATTGTATTGTTTTTTTTTTGTTTCATGTTTGTACTACACACTTTGTGTAGTTATAGCGGTGTCTTGTAATCCTGTGTGGGATGGGCCACTTGTGTGGCATGACACGAAAATAAAAATATCATTCATTCATTCATTCTATTCATACCCATACATAACTGTTATATAAAAAATAGCATTCTTTGCACCAATGGTCTCGTTTGCAGTTACAGGTAAAATAAGACTGTTTCAGAAATATGTTTAAGTTCCTCGTAGCACCTTTAATATTGGATTTCTATTAAAATGTTTAGCTGCTGACAATGGCAGCTATTTTGCTATGTTGGCAGCAGGTTGAAATGAATGTGTTTCTTCCAGAGGGGAGATGATGCTGGGTGAATTGTTCGGTGTTTGTTGTCAGTGATAGTGTCTAGTTGCCGTTTTTCTTTCATTTTCTTGAAAACAATAACTACTCGACATTCATTTTGAGGATATGAATGTTTTCAATATATTAACATAAAAAACGAACGAAAAATATTGTTTCTCAGTTAGACAACAGAGCACACAGCATAGCAACATCATGCAAAATGACAAATATAACCATACAGTAAATAAAAACTGCTAGGGGCAACCATAATGCAGTGGTTGATTTAATGCCACCTGGTGGCTGATCTACGAAACAACCCAAATCACTGTCCCCTTTTTCTTCCTTTATTTGAAAGGTAGAAACTAAACTCTTTTTATGACGCTTCTTTGATGTATGTGTCCCCCTTCCCCCGACTGATGGTGTGTGATACTTTATCTAAAAATATGGCCAACATGAATTCTATCAATAATAAGATGTATTAAAACTGCATTGGTGGAATTGGGCAATTTTAACTGTGGTCAAATTGACCCCAATAATAAAAAACACTAATTAAAAGGGAATCAGAAAACATTGATATGAGGTCATGGGGAACAAACTGATTGACAAAGTCAAGAAGAATTGGAAAGGTAGAGTAAAACACCTTTGAGATATGACACAAAGTTAACCTCCGGGATCAAAGTGAGCCCAGCCCGGAGGATGAGGGATAGATATACACTCGACTCGGCCCTACCTGTATAGTGTTAGCCTCATAGCATAGTTGCCTAAATCATATTTACTCTACTTTACTTTTACTCTACATCTACTCTACTCTACATCTACTTTACCCTACTCTATAACCCTTAAAATATGACTTAGGCAATTATGCTATTAGGCTAACGAAAAGTAGATGTAGAATAGAGTAGATGTAGAGTAAAAGTATAGTAGTAAATATGATTTAGGCAATTATGCTATGAGGCTAACGATAGGCTTATTTATTAGATAGGTTATAAAACCCAAATCTGAAATTATATTAATTGCCTATTAAGTATCGTATGTCCTTAGTATTGCCTCTTTCAATGACCTGCCACAGAAACACATCTCTAGATGGGGCAACATGTTACTATGTGACTGGTACATCAATTTTACAAGATACAATAAATGTATTGAAATCTGTATTCATGTCTTTTTGGTAACATGCTGTTGTTTCAAATCTTTTTCTGGTATACTTAATAGTAGCGAAGTATCGGAATTGGAACGCAGGGAAAATCTCAGGCCAAACTTTATTGCTGACAAACATGACACACAAGCTTTACACTTTTTGTATTGACCTATAAACCAATCCTCTGTGGTGCAGTGTATGGTCAGCCGATGAGTAAACATTATCCATCTATTTCAGGAAACCGAATGCTTCACAAGATGCTCATGAGGTCACGTGTGTTGTGTTTTTTGTTAAACAAGAACTTGAGGATGAACCCACAGTTATTTGTTGTTTTGGAAACAGTTGCAGCCAACACGTTTCAAACGTTCTGGGTGTCTTATCTTAGACAAGGTTCTTGGCTTTCACTAAAATGTTTTTGATTACAGTTGTTGTTGACAGTCAACAGGAGGCACATCGGAAAGCATGTGATTTTTTTTGTGTGGACAATACAAAGGTTCCTCCGTACACCGTCCCTTCAAGCGTATGCAGAAATACTGTATGCTTTACACACTAAATGCACTCAATGAACTAAAAAGAATCCTGCTGCTGCTGCTGCTGCTGCTGGATGATTTACTTCTTTTTGTTGTCTAAAGCCCAGTTCAGACCAAAGATTCGCCTTGCAACTGCTTGCAACTGCAACTCCTTGCGACAAGACCGCCGAAACGTTCTAAAACTGGACCTTGCAATTTGACATGTTGAATCTTCTGCAACGGCTTGCAACGCGCTGCAACGAGCAGTTCACACTGCTGCGACATTCTAAAACAGTCTCGTCGCAAGCAGTTGCAAGGCGAATCTTTGGTCTGAACTGGGCTTTAGGGAAGTTAGATATGGCCATATGGTTTGGGTTGTGAAATTCTCAAGTTTTTTGAAGAAAAAAAAAACTTAAAGCCAAAACAAGAACATTACCAGAATTGGAATAAGATGTGCAACTTGCTCTTGCCTGGAGACAGATTTGTGCTCTTGAGTTTCCAGTAAAGAAGGGTCCTGACTCTTTGGTTCCATTGATTCATTTCCAGAATGAGGGCGAGTTGGACTTCCGCACTACTACTGTCATATGCAGCGTTATTTTTACCATCAACAGGGACCCCTATGGAAGCTGTGACTTCCCAGTAGCACAGACAACTGTGGCCTCTTGGAAAGGAATGCGTCCTACACACAATTGGGTACGCCTCCCATTACGAACTGCCTACTTCCTTGTGTAGCCCTGTATATACTGCCTGTATTACCTGCTGTCAGCACACACTGCACCTGGTTGGAAGAATAGAGTGACAGAAGAAAGAAGAGATACACTAGTTTTAGGAACAAAAGATAGTGGTGGGGTACAGTTGTTAGGAGATTTCTGGATCCCCATCATGTCTTTGTCCAAGCCCCAGGAGCAGTTGGCCTACGAGCTGAGCTGCCCCATCTGCCTCCAGCTGTACTCTGACCCTGTGGTTCTCCCGTGTGGACACAACTATTGTCGGACCTGTATCTGCAAGACTTCTAACAACAGCCCCAAAAACGACCAGACTCCTCCACGCTGCCCGGAGTGCCGCGAGGAGTACCAGGGCCTGGAGTCCCTTCAGAAGAACTTCAAGCTCTGCAGCATCATCGAGGGTTACCGAGCCACTGGCACCGAGCCCCACATGGACAGGCAGCCAAACGAGGACAAGCTCCCTGAAAGGATGGTCGTTTACTGCGACCACTGCATAGATAGCCAGTCCCTGGCCGTGAAGACCTGCCTGAAGTGCGAGGTGTCCCTGTGTTCCAGACACCTCAAGAGGCACCAGGAGAAGGAATCCTTCAGGGCGCACACGGTGGTGGACCCCCAGGGTGAGCCTCTGGGGTTGAAGGGCTGCGCCGTCCACCCAAACAACCCCCTGGAATACTTTTGCTCCAACGACATGACTCTGCTGTGCACCACCTGCTTCATGGAGGGCCATCACAAGAACCACGACGTCCTCACCTTCAGCGTGGCCGAAGAGGAGATGAGGCGAGCGCTGGAGAGCCGCAACAAGGTATGGTTTGGTTGTTTCCATTCACACTAGCCAGACCTGTCACAGTTGTATATCATTACAGCTGATCACGTTCTTGCTAATATGCTAATGTAAAAAACACAGGGTGTTGCAGGGGCGTGCACAGGGAGGGTGCAGAGGGGGGGAACCGACCCAGCCCCTTTTTGCGCAAAGTGCCTCAGTGCCCCTTTTTATAAATCTTCATTCAAACCAGTGTATTTAACCGTTCGGCTAATGGGACCTCCCCACTTGCCTCAAGGTCATACATGGGGCATTTGAGTTCAGGTGACCTTTTGGGAAACAATTTAGCTTTTTCTTGTACATCAGAAGGGGATTAAGCATGCATAACCATATTGAACCAAAACTAATATTCACCCAAATATCTGGGGGCTGTCGGCACACACACATGAGCCTCCCGACCATGTTGGGGCCAACTCTTGTTCATTCAAGAACTATGCCATTTGTTATGTGTTACAAGGATATTAGGGACAATTGATTTAATTGGTAACCTAGAGATTTAAGTATTTTAGTCAGTGTACAGCAGATAAGCCGAGCATATTAAATGTGAAATGCCGCTACTGGAAAGGATCCAATTTAACATATGGGTTATCAATAATAATTAATTTTAACTTGTGTTTAGATCAAAATGTACTTTTCAGGAAATTCCTATTTTTACGATCAAATTACATTGTTCTTTACAGGACACTTTAAATAAAACCGTTACCAAAATGAGCACTGCAATAATACCAAAGCTTCACATTGTGCCCCTGGTCATAACTACTGTACTGTGACAACACAAGAGATTAGGATCAAGTAGCAGGGCGGCTGTCTGGAACACTGCCAGCAGACCTGGGGAACTGCTAAATGACAAGACGATCAAACTTGTCTGACTATAGAGAAAGGCGTAATGACAGACAGACGAGTTCTCATTTCCAGGTGACTTCATTCTAATGATTTCCTGTGTGTTGACTGAGTGATTGTTTGTGGCTTGTTCCAAAAATAGTACATCCAGTCCTTCCAGATTTTCTTCTTAACTATGGTAAATTGTAAATGGACTTGACTTACTAGGCTATATAGCGCTTTTTAGCCGATTTTCTCAGACCCAAAGCGCTTTACATTTCTTACCACATTCACCCATTCAAACACCAATGGCAGTAGCTGCCATGTAAGGCGCTCTCTGAACCATCGGGAGCAATGTGGGGTTCAGTGTCTTGCCCAGGGACACTTTGGCATGTGGCGGGTAGGCGGGGGATCGAACCTCCGACCCTGCACTCCAAAGGACGACCTCCCTACCCGCTTCGCCACTGCCGCCCCAACTGTACTAAGTCTTTAACAAATATATCCTTAATGCATGATACATGTGTATTGCAGGTGGTGTCCAGCAGGCTGCAGGTGACAGAGAGTCTCCTACAGAAGACTGCAGAGGACCAAGGAGAATCTGAAGCTGTAGGAGACAAACTGGTCAACAAGGCCATCACTCTCATGGACAGTATGGCTGCACTAGTAGACAGGTAACGTCTGTTCCTCCACTTGATTCTGACTGTAAAACTAATGCTGTGTCACTGAGCAGAGGCACTGATAAAAAGCATGTTTTCCCCTCCAGAGGCTCCCTCTTAACATAGTCAGACATACACAAACAGTTTTCTGCCAAACAGGTTTATTCCTTTCACATTAGATGTTTTGTCTTGTCCGTTCTCAGCTCACTGGTTTTGATGTGATCATTGCACACAGAGCAGGATTTAAAGGTGGAGTCAGTGATTCTGGAGAATGCTTGTTCACGATCACCTTGAGTCAATATCTCATGATCCACAACCTGTCTGTACTGTGTGTGCATGCTGAAAATAAACCTGGTGTTACTACACAGCCTAGGCTCTGTTCACTGGTGTGTAAACCAAGGGTATACAGTGTTTCCCCCAGAAAATGTCTTAGTCAAGGTGGTCACTGCCCCGTGACATGGGAGGCGCGGCGCTGCACAGGGAGGCGCGGCGCCGTGGTGAAAATTTGGGGGGTATTTTGCTCAAAGATGCCAATGCACAGTAAAGAAATAAACAACTGTCAATTTGAATACAAAAATACAACAGACACTGACATTACAGTTGTGCAATTTTGTTTGCTATGTGCAGGTACAAATTATGTGCAAACATGCAGACAGTGCAAAGCACTTCTACTGTTTTGGTGCAATACTATGCAGACACACTAAATACAAAATACCATACTCTTAATATGTGTATGCACATCAAAGTGAGAATTCAACTTTTTAAAGTTCCTTTATGGATGGGGGGGCTGTGATTATTGTGGACAATAGGCCTACTGTGATGTGATAGCCTATAATTCATTAATGGTTATTTTGAGCCTACTTGCTTGATTTCTTTTTAAATACAGAGGTTATTGGTCGTTTTGGAACATGTATTTCCCAATTTAAAACATAAAAATAAAGCAGCATTGAAAATTCAGAAAATAAATCTTCTTGTCCTACACCAGCATGCTGTTTGAAAAATAACTCAATAGTTGAAATAATTTATACTGTGTGTTTTCCCCTTAAAATGACTAAATGCATTTCAAAGACAGTAACAGTGTGGCACTTCTGTAAACACTTACTGAAACTTGGCCGGGCCATCACTCTGATGCATTCATCAAACTTTTCTCTGCGCTGTCTGAGCTGAGATAGGTTGTGTTGCCACGGTGATGTGGAGTCTTAAACTGTTCTAGCTTTGCAGAGCACTTCTTTCTGTTCAGCTAAATATCCCCATAGAACCGCACTGCGTTTATTATCGCTACCAGTTAAATGTCGGTTTGCTTCTGCTCGTTTAATGCCTGATTTATACTTGTGCGGCTTTTAGCCTCTGCGTTCTCAGCTGGGTAGCACGGACACCGAACGTTCTCATGAACCGTTGGTAGTAGTTCGCCCGTGTCGCAGATTGCACACTGCACTTTTGATGTAAATCGGCAAAATCCGTTGCTAAACAAATGAAAACTGGAAGATTTTGAGTTTGATGATAATGAGGAAGAGCTTGTGTGCTGTTAAAACCCCTCCTTGTTGCTTTGATGCCCAATCAAACCTCTGCGGCGTCTGCGGCATCTGGCGCATAGTCACAATTTTCAGTTGGTACGCGGCGGGGGTCTGAGGCCACCGCACAGGCTCTCTGCGGTTCCGCGGAGCCTCTGCGCACGCGGTAGGCCTACCGCACAAGTATAAATCAGGCTTAACTCTCCCGCGTGCATGCCATAGGTGCGGTACGGTCGCGCGCGCAAAGCCGCAGACGCAGAGCAGCTGATAGAGAAATGCTTGGAGACACATGCTTTTTATCGCAAATTGCGGCCTTTCGCGCAGTTATGACCATGCACAAGCACACATCGCGCTTGCTAGTACATTAATTGTGCAGCACTTGAAAAAAATAAATAAATAAATTATTTTTTTTATTTTTTTTTATTTGGGTCGGTTGGTAGTCAAGGCGGGGGACTGGCGTTGCTAAGGCGGCCGCCTTAGCTATATAGCGCTGGGGAAAACACTGGTATAAACAAAGGGGGCCCATGGTAGCTATAGCAACCAGCCTGTTTATAGAGCCCAGGCTGTGTATTTACCAGAGGTGGGGGTAAGTCACTAATGTGCAAGTCACAAGCAAGTCTCAAGTCATAACCTTCAAGTCTCAAGCAAGTCCAAGTCACTGTGGTTAGAATCAAGCAATGATTCAGTCAAGTCATTGCTCAGGTCAAGCAAGTCACAAGTCAAGTCATACAAAATTCATATGATCTAACCCAGTTTCTACATTTAAAAGACCTGCATTCCACAGTTCTCTTCTTCATACCATCATCGACAACATCATCCTTGAACTACCATTGAATTATTCTTGGTCTGACCGAGGGGTCTTCAACTAAAATTGAAATGGGTCCAGTTGACAACATTTTTTACAGCAAAGGTCCGAATCTCATAATGTCTGCATCCAATAGCGACCCCTTATCTATCACATATGATCAACACCGCATTTCCTTTTCTTTCAAACACATTTAGGCTACTTTCAATTTCCAATAGTTTACTTTTAACATGGAAAACAAGAAAGGCAAATAGTAACAGATAGGCCTATACTTACACAAAACAGACACTTAATGCCCATAATGCATTTAAAATAAAACTGGGCAATGATCTGCGCTATTTTATGGCAGGATCACATTTTGATTTATCCCGATTCATTTGCTTTTCATACTGGGGGGCGAACTGTCATAACGGGCAGTTTGTTGTGAACTGTCGGGTCGGGGGCAGCGGCTGTGAGCTGTCGGAAGGAGCCGGTGAACGTGGAAGGTCGAACTGCATCATATAGGCCTAGGCCTACATCATAACCGCTGTTTAGTCTCACAGAGATACTTTTATAAAGCCTACAGTCCGTGGAGGTAGGGCGCTCGATAGCGTGCGTTATCAAGGCAGCAGCGCTGCAGGAAACGCTCGTTAATTTCGTTTTCTTTTACAAGACTTCCCGGGGCTGTTACAACGTGAAAAGGGAAGGGAAGAAGGCGCTACATATTTACTGTGATTGGGCTATAAGCGTGTGGGAGGGTCACGTGAATTATTCTTGGTCTAGCCGCCTCCATTACTGCTGCTCCTGTGTTGACCTGCTAACGCTGTTTGTCCGTGCAGCGCGCTGCGTGCATTGCACTGTAAAATCACCCATCATGTTTCAAAATAAAACATAATTTCTAACGTAATCAAGTCATTTCGAGTCTTCTGTCCCAAGTCTAAGTCAAGTCTCAAGTCATGAATACCAAGTCAAAGTCAAGTCGAGTCTTTTATCAGTGTTAGTCAAGCAAGTCACAAGTCCTCAAATGTGCGACTCGAGTCAGGTCATGTGACTCGAGTCCCCCATGTCTGGTATTTACACTGGATATTTTCTTTTCAGTGCACACACAGCACATACAGCTAGTGGATTGTGAGGGAATATTCACTGATTTTTATTCACAAACAAAAATAAAATATTCACAAACTGTGATTTTGATAACAAGTCTTCTCCATATTTGCTGACTACACCTTTAACTACAAACTTAATCAGAATCTGCTGACGTCCTCTGGATTGTTTGTATCTATTTCTAAGCCATTGTTAATCTGATCTGATAAAACCACCACAGTCCTGATGAAGCAGATTAGCTGAGTTAAATCACACACTCCTAATGCACATCATTAGTTAGATGATGTTCTTTCACAAGAAGAAGATGGGTAAACTGTAAACTGTGTACATTTACATGATGGTTCAACTGGGATTGGTTTATCTATCCCCTCTGGTATGTAAATCACAAGTTAAAGCAGCTCTGAGTAACATTTAAATATCTTTTAAACAGCCTCATATTTCCTCTCATCATCATCAATTAACAGCAAACGAGACCATCAGTGCAAAGAAAGAAGTTTTTATATTGTTTTTATTACTGCGTTTGGTCTGGTCGCACACCCAGTCCGATTTTCGGTTCACGCGTGCAGGCTCTATGGTCACATATCCGTATTGGTCGCAGATTTCAGTGTGGTGTGTCGTGTGGTGACCGAATCTCCCCCATGCTGACAAAGACAAAGGCGAGGCTGGACAATTCATCAGTTTCAGGTTTATTTCAGGAGTTTCCATCAGACATACAGAGGACTTGGTGGTAGCATGAGCAAGGAGGGCTGTCCCCTCAAGGCTAGCTGTATACGCCTGTGAGCAGTCTTATATCAAAACCTTGGCATGCTGGTACTCCCTAAAATAGGCATATGGTTTCATATCACAGGTCCCAGCAACAGATGATGTTTATCTATTAAAAGGTTGTTTTTGTCTCTCACAGTGACCTCTAACATTTAAAGGCCTTTGCTCAGCAAACTCTGGTATTAACCATTCAAAATCCACCACAGGCGCAACAACGCGATTTGAGAAGCCTATCCCTCCAGGTGAGGGAAGGGGAGCGGGATACTTGTTTGAGACAGTTGTTTATCGTCATAATGACTGATAACGGGGCTGAACCATCAAAGAAAAAAAAGAGAAAGCAATGAAGAAAAGCTAAAAGGGAGAGTGATAGGTGGTCGGGAGGGCGTTGCCAAGCAATGTATACACAATTTCACGGGAGCGAATTCGACTGCAGTGTTTACTCCTAAAAGAATGAGCGGTAGCCTACTAAAACAAAGTTTACTTTGCCTCACCAGCATCATCAGATGACCATTATTCATCTGAAATAGTCATTATTTACAACAACATAAACACATTACCTCATCGTGATCCATACTAACTGCCGTCTCTCGTTCATTCGATTTGTGTGAGGACATGACAATCTTTCAGCTCCGTGAGAGGTGACACTGCATCAACTCATTGCAATCAGGTGTGTGTAGCACTGACTGGCATTATTTGATAATGTGTCACTAACCACTCTCACGGAGCCGAAAAGAGTCCGGTGCCCTCACACTTTCAACACACGGACATGCACTATATTGCTTCCTGATCATTTGAATCTCGCACGCCCGGCACGAGCTAGAAAACAGCTTCACGACAGCTGGCGTCGTAAAAATACTACCGCTTTTGTCCAAAGGAGCCGCCAACGTGCCATGTTACTCGTAGTGGCTTTAAGGTGCAGTCAGCCTTTCTGGAGAATGCTTGTTGTTAAAATCACTTTTTGTTAAAATCAGTGAATTTAATTTTTCCTTTATTTATCCTCGAAAGATCAATAGGGGGTCCCTCATTTACAATGATGTCGAGTAATATCTCCTCACTGGCCACTATAAGTAGTTTGTGTGGGCTAATACGCAGCCTATTCCCTGTAAACAATGTATTCTCCGATCTTGAGAAAAAGTTATTTTGACAACAAGCATTCTCCAGAATCACAGACTCCACCTTTAAGCATACACTCAGTGAGACTATTCGTGGAGGCCCTCTGTTTCATAGTATGCAATGGATGATTTGCAGCAGTCTTCAGGCTGGAAGAGCAGGTTGAGGCAGTGGCTGTACCAGATTAGATTGCATGCCAAACATTTTCCCATCATCTGCTGTAATGAATGCAGTCAGTCAACATGTATAGGACTGGCATTCAACCATGTGACCGATCAGATTGTTCAAATGTCACACATCATGGTTGTTATCATGGTTGTGATGCAGGACTTTCAAGATTCGGAATGTAAATATTCTAAAACTACAACACTTATCAGAGCCTGTCTGACTCTACTGTACTCTGCAGAAGTAGAATGTTACAAGAAGTCCTTCAAAGTGACAGCTGCCCCTTATTTCGCCTGTTTTTATTACATTTTACACAATGAAATGTCTGACGGTGTTGACTTACAGTAAAGTGGTCCCACTTAGACTCCTTATAAAACATGAATGTGTTGTAGAAAAACTGTTTTTATTGATATGAGAGATTGTTTAGTGTTGCTTTTGATGTAAAAGCTCTTTTTAATCATTAAAGTCTTTAATAGGTTTTATTGCATATGAAAGATTCAAACCCTCTCTGTGGACACACTGTTTTGGACGTCATGAGAAGATAACAAGTGTCATATATTTGATATAATATTGATAAAATTAAATTTAAGTGGATAATTGTGCTCCAGACATTCTATTCTTAATCCCTAATAACATCAACAATTTTAAATATTTTTAGTTTTAAACATAACAGCAGTTACATATGCAAGACGGCCTTTTGTCCCGGTTCTCAAGAATCACTGATATATATACAGTATATATTTATACTGTATACACACATATTCATAAACACAATATTAATTTCCATAACACAATTCAAGTCAACCTTATTGTCAATTTCTGCAATATGTGCCAGACATACTTCATAGGAATCAAAATGAGATTTCCCTCCAACCCAAGATGCAATAAGTGCAAAAGAATAAAATTAAATAAGATGAAATAAGTAATATAAATGTGAGTGTATTCCTAGAGAGAAAGATAGAAGCAACACAAGTAGAGAGAAAGACATTGTATGGTAGAATATCAATGATGATGTTTACTGACTGGGTCTCCTTTGGTTGGGCACTGTTGTGTTTTGTGTTTTCAGGTACAGGGAGCGCCTGCATGTGCTGTTGGAGGAGGAGAGAGGCCAGCGCAGGAAAAGCTGGCAGCTCGGACAGAGTGAACTAGAATGGCAACAGCAGCAGTTGGTGGTGGCCCAGCAGTGTGCCTCACAGGCCCTCAATGAGACCGATGCATACATGTTCATACACAGGTACAACACAAATACAATCCACATTATACTATTTGTATTACAACTTTTTCCAATTTGGCAATATCTAACTTATTATTGGTACATTAGCATCTCTTTAAAAAATCTAGATAGATGGTTGGTTATCTAGATGTTAGTTAAAGCCAGAGTTAAAAAGGTAATTTAATCTTTACAACATATTAGTGTTCAAACTCTTTATACAGATTTTGGTTACAGACTTTTTTTTTCATTTTATTAATCAAAATATTGTAGGCCTACAGGTTTTAAAAACGCATTTTCAACATATATTTTAGAATGGAATGTATCATACATCAGACAGCTAACAACATAAAAAAATGCCTATACTGTGTCTGGCCTCAAACAGTAAATGTGCAGAAAAAGCCAAGCACACTTAGAAAAAAGGTCACTGCCAGCTGTTACATAGAGATATGCCTGCCTGTGCATTCCATGCAGCCTACTTTGGTCAAGACACGTGATGCCAAGTAACACAGCTTATCACATGGAGATCAACTGAGGTGTTTCTTTGTGTTCTCCATGCAGGTTCATGCAGATTGAAAGTAAGCTTAGAGAAGTGGTCACAGGCTCCATTCCCTGCACCATGCCCTCTAAGGCTCCGCTCAACATGAAGCGTCTCCACGTGGGCCTGAAGACCCAGGACTTCCGCTCAGAGATGGCCCGCCTCCTAGACCACCTGCACATCCTCCTCAACCCCCTGGACCTCACCTTCAACCTCTGCACGGCCCACCCCAGCCTGCTCGTCTCCAATGACCTGCACACGGTCAAGTACAGCCCCACCAAGCAGCCCTACGGGGAGCACCCCGAGCGGTTCACCAGCGCGCCCCAGGCCCTGTGCAGCCAGGGCTTCTCCGGTGGGGAGCACGTGTGGGTGGTGGAGGTGGGGGCCAACACCATGTGGTCGCTGGGCGTGTGTTACAAGAGCATCCCTCGACGCGGGGACCACAGTCGCCTGGGACACAACTCGGTGTCGTGGCGTCTGCAGTGGAAGAACGGTAAGCTGACGGTGTGCCAGGCCTCCAGCAACGTGGCCCTGGGAGAGACCAGCTATACTCCGCTCAGGGTGGAGATAGCGCTGGACTATGAGGGGGGCACACTGATGTTCCACAGCACCAAAGCACGCAGGGAGCACCTCCACACCTTCAGGGCTGTGTTCAAGGAGCCGCTTTACCCAGCATTCAGTATCCATTCAAACACACCGGAGTCCTGGATCACACTGCAAAGTGGCATGTGATTAGAACTCACAGTATGTTGTTTCAAGCTATAGTGCGGAAATGTCTGTGGCCCCCACAAGGAAATTCTGAGTAATTACAACAACACTGTTTGTGCATCTGCATGACATATGCCTTCGGTTATTGCGTATGTATTTTTATCCGTTCTGCAGTACGCTCAGGTTTTTTTTCTAAACAGTAGAACCACCACCTGAAACATTTCGTGGGCGCTTCTTGGGATCTTTCTGAGCTCCTGTGCCAATGTTGGGGTGGGAGGGGGGGGGGGGGGAATGGGACTTTTTTATTAAGCCCATCAGTTTTTTGGAACTGATAGGCTTAATCATTTTTTTATCAATTCATTTGGCAATGGCTTAAATGTAACCGACATTCATTTATATGAAAAAGTTGGCAAGGCAAGTGAATTAGCCTCCGACTAAAGTTTTTCTGTGTACTTTTGCATTTGCTGCTTTCTTTCAAAAGGAAAGAATAAAAAAAATGTAATAAAAAAAAGTACGGATTGATTAAAGATTCTGCAAAGATGTTGCATTCATGTGTAATTGTATTGGAAAAATGATTTTCCTATGTTTGAATGAGTTTGAAAAAGAAAGGTCACAAATTCAGAATTTTGTCTACCATAATACACTCTCAACAACTGGAAAACAATGCTTTGTATGCTAGCATCCATGCTTGTAGACGTGTACATTTTGAATGATGCCTTGCCTAAAGCTACTGTAGGCTATTATAGAAAAAGGATAGCCTATTAGATTAGCCAATAGATAATTTATTTTTCAAATACTTATTTTTTTATTCATGGTTAAAATTAGTTTTTGTTGAGCATGCAGGTGTTTTATTTTATGGGATTCTTTTTTTTTTACATTTAGTTTCCATTTGTCAGTTATCTGAAGGTCTCGTGAATGTTTTGTGTTTTCCTTCTATGTTCTTTATAAACAGTGATGTGCGTGAACACCCACATTTATCGTAAATATGAGACATGCTTGTGTTTATGCTACAAATAAACTCTGATGGTCACGTGTGCGTGCGTGCGTACCTGTGTGTGTGTGTCTTTTGACAAAACGTCTGCGAATACATTGTTGTGCACTGTGCATTTATCACAATGGCACTAGTCTAGATGGACGAATAGGTCCATGCGCATAGGGTGGCTTTTTTTTGCAACCTGTTTTTTTCTAATCCTTGAAGTGTCTATTTTAAGATTCTGCCAGGTAACAGGCTGATCTAAGGGTTTTTTTGGTTTATTTTTAACAGTTTATTACACATTTACCAATTTCGAAACTGAAAACAGCAAAATTAAAGAAATCATAACTTTTGAAGAAAAAAACATACAGAGGCAAATTAACACATTTTTCCATATGATTATGACTCAGGGAATTCAGTAAAATAGTTATTATTAACATTCAAGTACATTTTCCCTGTTTTTCTGGACAAAAACAGCAAAAAAATGTTTATTACATCTATATTTTATTTTTTATTATTAAATAAACTAATAAACGTAGTAAAAATGTAACTGTTTAGCAGTACCTAACTATTAAACTAACTAACTAACCTAGAATTCTGATAAGAACTACATATTCCTACTCCCTACAGTCCAGGGAATAGGTATATGTGGTTCAAATTTAGAGTCTTGGGCCTGCCATATAGTCCAGCAGATAGGTGCAATATATGAAGGAATTGTGCTTTTGATGATACAAATATGAGCTTTGGCACACTGTTAGAGCATGCCTCAAGGAAGATTTCTGGCTATAGGGCCATCACCAATTTTTCCTATGGCACCAGTGACGGCCATTTTAAAAATGGCCGCCGACGGTTGTTATTTTACATGTAGCTTAGGTTCTAGACCACCTAGGATCTTGTTTCTGGTGGCTAACCCTACATTTTTAAGGATGAGGAAGACAGTGGCACTATCTAAAACATGCTGGAAACTACTGAAGTATATGTACATGGCATTCAGGGAACAAAATTATGGTAAAACCATCGAATATTAGCGGAATTTTACATATTTTCCAGTATCAGGCAAGGTAAGTAGCGAGAAACCTTTACTCACATAAAGTTTTAGGTAACACCCCAAATACATTTGCATAAAAATAAAAAATGGACCTAATCCTACTTTTACAAGAATGAGGAATGCAGAGGTTCTATGGACAATATGCTAATAACTACATACGAACATACACTCACCGGCCACTTTGTTAGGTACACCTGTTAAATTGCTTATAAAAACAAAAAGCTAATCTTCCAATCACATGGCCGCAACTCAATGCATTTAGGCAGGTAGACGTGGTCAAGACAACGTGCTGAAGTTAAAAATGAGCATCAGAATGGTGAAGAATGGTGAAACTTGTAGCTTCAGTTTCCTGTTTTTAGCTGACAGGAGTGGCACCTGGTGGGGTCTTCTGTTGCTGTAGCCCATCTGCTTCAAGGTTGGTCGTGTTTTGCGTTCAGAGATGATATTCTGCATACCCTGGTTGTAATGTGTGGTTATTTGAGTTCCTGTTGCCTTTCTATCATCTCGAACCAGTATGCCCATCCTCCACTGACCTCTGACTTCAACAAGGCATTTTCGCCTAAATATAATGCTGCTCACTGGGTATTTTTTCTTTTTCGGGCCATTCGCTGTAAACCCTAGAGATGGTTGTGCATGAAAATCCCAGTAGATCAGCAGTTTTTTTAAATACTCAGACCAGACCTCATGGCACCATCAACATTGCCATGTTCAAAGTCACTTAAACCCCCTCTCTTCCCCATTCCGATGCTTGGTTTTAACTTCAATAAGTTGTCCTGTCCATGTCTACATGCCTAAATGCATTGAGTTTCTGCCATGTGATTGGCTGATAAATTATATGTGTCAACAAGAAAATGAACCGCCGTACCTAATAAAGTGGCCGGTGAGTGTATATCTGGCATACAAGGAATTGAATAACTATACAGTAATTGACAGATTTCTAATTATTTTTGAAAAAACAGCCCACGTCTGTGGCAGAGGGCATTGCGCTGTCCACTGCACCCCTTTGTGAATCCACAGCCGAGGAGTTCACCACAGGCCTGTATCGATCCTGGTAGTGCGGCCCAGTGAGGTTCCCATCCACCTGTGGCCTTCTTGGACTTGCCTGATGCAGTTACCTATGCTCTCCCATGTGACTTTAGTGACATCTGACAAATATTTCTGGTGGGTTCAGTGTATGGTGGAGTGATGGTGCTAGAACTAGTACATTGTCCTCAAGTAGCATAGTGCATTGAGGGACCATGGCCAAACTATTCAAGGTGGTGGATCCTAATGAGCAAGAACGATCAGAATGCCTGGCCAATAACCTGGAACAAATGTGTTCCGTTTCAGGAAGACATAAATGATATGCTGAAATGTCCATCTAATTTTGCATGTGGCACAAACCCCTACTTGACACACTTTGTAGACCGCTTTGCCCAAGAGGCCAAGTACCAAACTCAGTGTCTTATCTATCTGTACAATAGAGTGAGATCCAAGAAAGCAAAACAATATAACAGACAATGTTAACCATGGCATTACATTCAATGCACTTGTCTCCTATATTGAGGTGTACATGGAGAATCCCCTGTAGCACCAATGTGCAGGGTAACCAATTAGTGTTTTTGCCTCAACCAGCCCCTCACCCTCTCACGTACAACAGTTTGGAAAGCCAGATGGAGATTTCCAACAAATGTAGGCCTACCATCAGGCACAGCCAAGACCGGGAGACACCATTGCCCATCTACCTGAGCATCATGATCCATACGAGGACCTGCAAACCAGCCCTTGTGGACATCCTTTTTGACCTGGTACTGTGTGCATTTCATATGATCCGGTGCTAGACATCTCCACAGAACTTGTAAATGTGGAGCTTGCCAACAATTCAAGGTGAAGATAACTTAATTGTGATGCTTGCTGGATTTCACATTGAGATGTCAGCACTAAAGGTAATTGGCGACCTCTTGGAGGGTAGCTGGGGGACAGAAGCACATGTACAAGTTGGAGTTGCTACTGATGGACAATAGATCCTTTCTGAAAGCCTCCAAAGTGACACGTACCTGACATGCTTATCAGGTCAGAGCCAGCATCCTATATCTGGAGGAGGGAAACAATCATACATCCTCGGAAGACAGGTGCACTGAAAGAGATGTGATGGACCAGTTTCACTTCTGGTCCATCACCCTGCAGCTGGAAATAGTTGATGAACTACTGTATGTTTGATCAATAAGAGAGGCCAACTCCCTACTCAATATTGATGCCCTGACCAAGATTGTGCCTTAGTTAATTGCTTTGGGACACAACCACTCTGCCAGATGGATAACAGTCTATTTGCTTGATATGATTACACTGAAAGGTAACACTTTATAATAACTATCCGTTGTAACTCGTTAACAGATCATTAGTAAACTCTTAATTAATGATTATTAATGATTTGTTAAGTGTTTGTTAGCAGTTTGTTAAGGATTTATAACAATGGTAGATAGTTAATAGTTTAATAATTGAATCAGTTCATCTGGGAGGTAATCCGAGATTAACTGATCACGTCACGTTCAAGTCCATGGCATGCACAGTGTATTGAGTTTATTTAAAAATATTTGAAAATGGGGCTGCCCTCAGTTGCCCATGCACTGTGTATAGTCTATAGCCTATTTCAGCCTCGTCGGTATCTCGGATTACCTCCCAGATGAACTGATTCAATTATTAAGCTATTAACTATCTACCATTGTTATAAATCCTTAACAAACTGCTAACAAACACTTAACAAATCATTAATAATCATTAATTAAGAGTTTACTAATGATCTATTAACAAGTTACAACGGATAGTTATTATAAAGTGTTACCCACTGAAATATACTCATGTGAGGAGACGGAAGGTTCTCCGTGAGAATGGTGACTGATTCCCTCACTGCAATCTGGTGTGTGGCACTGATTGGCTGATTGGACCAAGGTGTGAGGAGATGATATATGCCCTGAGATCCCAGTGCTCTGTGCTGCTCATTATCTCACCTTAAGAGGTAGTGAGAGGTTGTCTCTGAGTGCTCCCTGTGTTTCATAGTCTTCTGTTTTGTGTGTGTGTCCGTTCAGCTGCTTGGCAGCGGTGGTTTTGTTCTTGTTTTAGTTTTCAATATTAAAAGGTAGCCGGTGTGGCCCTGCACAACTTTGTGCTTTTTGTTTTCTCCCCCCTCCCAGTGTCGCGTTGCGATTTAGTGGTTATCTCTCCGGGGATAACTTTTAGAAACCCCTTGGTCCGCACCTGTGTCCCAAACTCCCCCCCGAAGCCTTACAGAATGAGCAGCCCAATGCAGGGCACAGCGGACCTCACTAGTGCTGCTGCTAGTGACAGTTTAGAGGCCCATAGGCAGGCAATTTCTGCTCAAGGAGCCATTTTAGGCTCGCACGACCAAACCCTACGTGCCATTTTAGAGCAACAGGCCTCGCAGGACTGCATGCTGCGGGAGATACTGGCCCGTTTACAACCACCTGGGCCAACCCCTACCCAAGCACAAGCACCTCCAGTTCCACCCCATGACCCTTTTGTAGGCCAGGGAACCAAGCTGGCAACCCCAGCCCGCTATGACGGGCATCCAGGGAGGTGTAAGGGATTTATAACCCAATGCAGTTTAGTGTTTGAGTTACGACCCTCTATGTTTAGCACCGACCGAGCCCGGGTCGCATATATAATATCCCTTCTTTCGGAAAAGGCCCTTTCATGGGCTACAGCCTTATGGGATAGGCAGACTCCAGTCTGCGCTGACACGCCCCTCTTCATGGCGGAGATGAGGCGTGTGTTCGACCACGATGTTAGTGGCCACGAAGCAGCCAAACACCTCCTTAGGTTACGTCAGGGCTCTGCAAGCGTTGCAGAATTTTCAATTAAATTCCGGACTTTAGCTACGCAATCAGGTTGGAACAGGGAGGCTCTAGTGACCACTTTTAGTCATGCCTTGTCTGAGAGAGTTCAGGATGAGCTTGCTTCCCGTGAGGTTCCAGATTCACTTGAGGATTTAATCTCATTGGCTATTAGAATTGACAACAGAATTTGTGAGCGCAATAGAGAGAGAAAACAAGCGTACACCCACCAGATGTCCGAGGAGTTTAGTATCCCTTGTGAAAGACCTACCCTGCCTGAGGGGTCCCTTAACAATGATGATGATCAGGAACCCATGCAAATAGGACACACACGGCTTACTTCCGTTGAAAGACGGAGGCGTATGAGCAGTGGCGTGTGCCTATACTGTGGGAGTGTGGGTCACTTCATTCGCCAGTGCCCCTCAACGCAGAAACACAATAAGCAGGGAATCAGGGTAGGCGTGTCAGACCTTGGGGAGGTCTTGCAGAGTCTTAATAATTCCCCTCCCGTGGCCAGTAGTCACACCCCTTTGTCCTTTGAGTTATTTTGGGATGGACACTGGCGCACCTTCTCGGCATTTGTTGATTCAGGAGCAGCAGGTAGTTTTATGGACTCAACCCTTGCCCAAAAGCTCAAATTACCCATTTATGATCTTCCTTGTCCACTCGCAATTACTGCAGTGGATGGGCAACCATTGGGTAGGGGTAGGGTTGAGAAGGTCACCTGCCCGATTTTCATTCGCATTGGCAATCACACGGAAGAGATTACGTTCTTTCTTATTGATATACCTCAGTTACCCCTCATTCTGGGACACCCATGGCTCAAGGAACACAACCCTCACATCAATTGGAGGACTGGGAGGGTGATGAGCTGGAGTCCAAACTGTGCATCTCACATGATGGAATCAGACTCGGTTCAACTCCAACCTGTTGGATGTGAGCCTCCTCCTGCCACCAGTGCCTCTGTCTCAAAATCTCCCAGTTCAGTAGGCCTCCCCTGTGCTGCCCCCAGTGACCGCCTGACTCTTGGGGTTATTGAGACCTTGACTCCCTCTGATTCTTCGGCCTCTGTGTCTCTTCTTGCAAATGGGGTTCCTGCAGGGTACGCTCCACTTAGTGAAGTCATTAGTAAACATAAGGGCCGTCCACGTTCAAAAAATCGGAGGCTAAATGCCTTATTTATACGATTCCAGTGTTCAGATAGTGACAGTTCTCCAGAGCCCATTGTGCCCCTTACCCGCATCCGTGCCCCACTGACCGAGGAGATTGACTCGGTGGTTCAGGGGGCTCACCAGCAGGAGCCTGACCCAGGAGGGGGGCCCCAAGGCTGTCAGTATGTTCCGGCACGAGTGCGATCACAAGTCCTTGAGTGGGGCCACTCCGCACACCTCACAAATCACCCTGGTGTTCGTCGCACTATTGGTTTTCTCAAACGGAGATTCTGGTGGCCCCGGATGGGTAGAGATGTGAGCGAGTTTGTGGCAGCTTGCAAAATTTGCACCCGAAACAAGACGTCACAACAGCATTGCCGCCCAGCCCCAAACTATCGGGTGGGTCAGAGGGTGTGGCTCTCCACAAGGGATCTCCCACTGCGGGTAGAGTCTCGCCAATTGCCGCCACGTTTCGTTGGTCCCTTCAGGATCATTCGAAGGATAAACCCAGTCAATGTTCGCCTCTTGCTCCCTCGGTCCATGAGGATTCACCCCTTGTTTCATGTTTCCCGCCTCCAGCCAGTCTGTTCCGATCCACTAGCCCCTCCAGGGAGGCCTCCACCCGGGGTGGGTGGGGGTCCTGTTGGAATGTCAGGTGCCGTTCCTTAGAGGGGTGGTCCTGTGAGGAGACGGAAGGTTCTCCGTGAGAATGGTGACTGATTCCCTCACTGCAATCTGGTGTGTGGCACTGATTGGCTGATTGGTCCCAGGTGTGAGGAGATGATATATGCCCTGAGATCCCAGTGCTCTGTGCTGCTCATTATCTCACCTTAAGAGGTAGTGAGAGGTTGTCTCTGAGTTCTCCCTGTGTTTCATAGTCTTCTGTTTTGTGTGTGTGTCCGTTCAGCTGCTTGGCAGCGGTGGTTTTGTTCTTGTTTTAGTTTTCAATATTAAAAGGTAGCCTGTGTGGCCCTGCACAACTTTGTGCTTTTTGTTTTCTCCCCCCTCCCAGTGTCGCGTTGCGATTTAGTGGTTATCTCTCCGGGGATAACTTTTAGAAACCCCTTGGTCCGCACCTGTGTCCCAAACTCCCCCCCGAAGCCTTACAACTCATCCAGGTGTCAATGGGCAGTTTTGAAAGGAAACTTTGCCGCGAAGAAGATGACATGCAGCTTCTCAGCCAATGCCATTGACTAGGCCCACAAGCAGCGTATTGCCTCTGTGAAAGGTGCCGGTAGTATTGTAGGCCTGATGGAGAGAGTTTTAGGCCTACACTAAGACGAGAAAGGAGACAGCTGGCACCATGAGCAGACCACACATGCACTGATGCCGTTTGCACACAATGTTAAAGCACTAACTGGTGCCATAACAGACACGGTCAACCAGCCTATCTAACCTCCCTCTATTCGGCCAACCTCCAGTCTGAGAGGAGTCCAGGTCCCAACTAGCCTGGAAATCCAGACCTGCCGCTGGCAAATTAAATTTGCTGCGCCTGTTGGTCTGGACACTCTCCATTGAAGCTCATTAAATATGTCAAGAAATCCTGAGCTACCAATCAAATCATTCTTTCTGATATGGGCGGGCCAGAGCCCTATGTATGGTCCTCTGGGGCGCATGTAACCTGATAACGACAGTGCTGTGCATGCGCCACCGAAGCCGTGATAGTAAACATCAGAGATGGCTGTGGATATGTTGTTTGAGTTTGAGACGGCTTTGGCCTAAACCCTTTACAATTTAGAAGACGGCACTCAAATCTTTCATTAGCAAGTAAGAGGAATTTTCTATTTTGCCGACCGACCGCGGCAAAAGTTTAATTTAACAGTTAATCCCGTTGTTCCCTAAACGAACAGGGCTTAATAAGTCACCTTGTTTATTGCTCTGATTGGTTGTAGTGCTATCCAATTGCGTACAGTGACATTTGAAATGCACGAGTAGGAGCCGCACCTTGGGTTGGGAAGGTCTATAAGTGACGGAAGTCTGGATGAGTTCTATGAGCATGAAAACCAGGCATATCCACGGATTTCTTCTCAAAAAACATATCCAACCCCACAGTACAGGTCATCATCCATGGAGGGGCTGCTCTTGTTAACATGCTTAATTACAGAAAGTGTTCTCACCATACCGCATGTCTCAGCTGTAGCATGTCAGCAGAGTGGATGGATGAATGAATGAATATTTCCCTAAAAGTCTTGAGGCCAGAACATACAGCAAGAGAGGGAAGCACGTCTGTAAACGCGATGAGGCATCCAGTGCCATTCTTGAAAACTGGCCAAAGTGTTGCACTGAACTGTTCTCCTTCCTGGCAACTGGTGTGACAGCCCTCAACACTGAAAAACACCTTACTGCACCTGGGAGATGAAGTGAAGGAAGGGTATACCAAGGTGTCAATACATACAGTTGAGATGGATTTGCCATTACTGGCAGTGACAGCAGCCAAATCCCTCAACATAAATGAGTTGTGTGTTTCCTTTGGAGCTGGGAAATTTTTTCGATATTTAGAAGCTCAGGAGATGGTGAGGGCACTAGGTCCAGATCGATGTGAAGCCTTACTAGTGTTCAAAGCATTTACTGGTTGTGACACCATCATCTTTTAGTGGCAGGGAGTAGAAGACAAGGTGGGATACATGGAGAACTTTAATGACATCAAGAGACCCTTCTGTGTCTTGGCTGACTCCTAGACAACTGGATGGAGCCTCTTGATTTTTGTTATTGCTGTATGACTGCATTAGCAGCCAGTAATCAGGCACACAAGCAGCTCTTCACCCATAAAGGTACAACACAAGCAGCACCGATTCAACACAGAAAGAGGGCTGCCAGTGCCTACCAAGCTAGCCAAAGCTTGGGAGAGATGATGATTGCAGCCAGGGCCGGATCTAGGCATAGGCATTCTAGGCACGTGCCTAGGGCCCATTTCCACAAGGGGGCCCAGTGAGAAGGAAAATTTTTTTTTTTTTTTTTTTTTTTTTTTTAGTGTTTGATATTAACATCATATTATGCAAATGTAAGTTATCATACAAAAAAAGGAATACAATTTTTTAGTCTGGATAGTTGATAGCCTATTAATTTAATCAGTTCATCCGAGGTTAACTTATCACTCGGTATTGAGTTTATTTAAAAAAATTGGAAATTGGGCTGCCCTCAGTTGCCCATGCACTGTGTATACTGTAGTCTATAGCCTATTTCAGCCTCATCTGTGGAAAAAAAGATAGCTGGACTACAGAGTTCTTCTGCTTCGTTCCTCTCACTGCATTTAAATGCATTCATAATATTAACGAGAAATATGTCCCGTAAAAGAAAAAAAAGCACCATCCCAGAGGACACTGAATTATATTTTTTATTTTATTTATATATTATATTTTTTCTATATTAATATTTTTATGTAAAATCCATGTCTTTCTTCGATAGCTTTTATTTCTACTTCATTCGAGCCAGTATCTCCAAATTATTAGTTCACACAAAATTCCTCAGATTTAGCCTCTTAATTTCCCTCTCAAAGTGCACCAAATTCATGCATTTCACTTTAAAAAGGTAAAAAAAATCTCCCGGGGGGGCATACCCCCGGACACCCCTACGAGAGTCAGGATCTCGGCTGGCTACTATTTTCACTAAGCTGGACATTGGAGGCAGTAGCGATGAACTGGGTGTGTGAATGACATTTAACAATAGTCAATCATTTGGCCACGATAACATTGGAGAGGGGGGCCCTAATCAAATTCGGCTTAGGGCCCCATGAAGGCTTGGGCCGGCTCTGCTCCCCGGCAGGCCCGGATTAAGAAGAAACATTACACTAGGCATACCGCATTTTTTCGGGCCCCCTCTAAACGGATACTTCACGATTTGTTGAAAAAACTACATACATTTGAACTGCCACAAGAGTATTATGCTCATTCATTTGTTTAAGAGTTGCGCGTTTGTAAACGGGAGCTCACTGCAGGAGCATTTCTGTAAAGTGCGTGCAGAGTCCAGTGTGGGAGCAATTTTAACAACTGGATGAAAAACAGTGCCGTGCAATGCTTTATTCAGCATAAAGTTAAAACGCTCGTGCAAGCCTGATCTAACACAAAAGCCTTGCGTGAGCGAAGCAGTGATTCACCTGGTGAAACCTGGCGTGGAACTCTGTGGTGGGTAACGGCGAAATTCACAGTGAGACATCGCCGGTCTGAGACGCCGCACAGAAAAACTCTGGTTTGACAACTAAAATAATAACCGGGGAGCAGAGCCGGCCCAAGCCTTCATGGGGCCCTAAGCCGAATTTGATTAGGGCCCCCCTCTCCAATGTTATCGTGGCCAAATGATTGACTATTGTTAAATGTCATTCACACACCCAGTTCATCGCTACTGCCTCCAATGTCCAGCTTAGTGAAAATAGTAGCCAGCCGAGATCCTGACTCTCGTAGGGGTGTCCGGGGGTATGCCCCCCCGGGAGATTTTTTTTACCTTTTTAAAGTGAAATGCATGAATTTGGTGCACTTTGAGAGGGAAATTAAGAGGCTAAATCTGAGGAATTTTGTGTGAACTAATAATTTGGAGATACTGGCTCGAATGAAGTAGAAATAAAAGCTATCGAAGAAAGACATGGATTTTACATAAAAATATTAATATAGAAAAAATATAATATATAAATAAAATAAAAAATATAATTCAGTGTCCTCTGGGATGGTGCTTTTTTTTCTTTTACGGGACATATTTCTCGTTAATATTATGAATGCATTTAAATGCAGTGAGAGGAACGAAGCAGAAGAACTCTGTAGTCCAGCTATCTTTTTTTCCACAGATGAGGCTGAAATAGGCTATAGACTACAGTATACACAGTGCATGGGCAACTGAGGGCAGCCCAATTTCCAATTTTTTTAAATAAACTCAATACCGAGTGATAAGTTAACCTCGGATGAACTGATTAAATTAATAGGCTATCAACTATCCAGACTAAAAAATTGTATTCCTTTTTTTGTATGATAACTTACATTTGCATAATATGATGTTAATATCAAACACTAAAAAAAAAAAAAAAAAAAAAATGTTCCTTCTCACTGGGCCCCCTTGTGGAAATGGGCCCTAGGCACGTGCCTAGAATGCCTATGCCTAGATCCGGCCCTGCTCCCTGGTTATTATTTTAGTTGTCAAACCAGAGTTTTTCTGTGCGGCGTCTCAGACCGGCGATGTCTCACTGTGAATTTCGCCGTTACCCACCACAGAGTTCCACGCCAGGTTTCACCAGGTGAATCACTGCTTCGCTCACGCAAGGCTTTTGTGTTAGATCAGGCTTGCACGAGCGTTTTAACTTTATGCTGAATAAAGCATTGCACGGCACTGTTTTTCATCCAGTTGTTAAAATTGCTCCCACACTGGACTCTGCACGCACTTTACAGAAATGCTCCTGCAGTGAGCTCCCGTTTACAAACGCGCAACTCTTAAACAAATGAATGAGCATAATACTCTTGTGGCAGTTCAAATGTATGTAGTTTTTTCAACAAATCGTGAAGTATCCGTTTAGAGGGGGCCCGAAAAAATGCGGTATGCCTAGTGTAATGTTTCTTCTTAATCCGGGCCTGATTGCAGCCCCTGATCTCCCATCACCAGTTGACTGGGAGTGGAAGTGGAAGGCCACAGGTGGATGGGAACTTCACTGGGCTGCACTACCAGGATCGATACAGGCCTGTTGTGAACTCCTCTGCTGTGGAATCACAAAGGGGTGCAGTGGACAGCGCAATGCCCTCTGCCACTGACGTGGGCTGTTTTTTCAAAAATAATTATAATTCTGTCAATTACTATATAGTTATTCAATTCCTTGTATGCCAGATACATGCTTGTATGTAGTTATTAGCATATTGTCCATAGAACCTGTGCATTCCTCATTCTTGTAAAAGTAGGATTAGGTCCATTTTTTATTTCTATGCAAATGTATTTGGGGTGTTACCTAAAACTTTATGTGAGTAAAGGTTTCTGCTCGCGACTTACTTTGCCTGATAATATGTATATATATGAAAATATGTAAAATTCCGCTAATATTCAATGGTTTTACCATAATTTTGTTCCCTGAATGCCATGTACATGTACTTCAGTAGTTTCCAGCATGTTTTAAATAGTGCCACTGTCTTCCTCATCCTTAAAAATGTAGGATTAGCCACCAGAAACAAGATCCTAGGTGGTCTAGAACCTAAGCTATATGTAAAATAACAACCACTGGTGCCATAGGAAAAATTGGTGATGGCCCTATAGCCAAAAATCTTCCTTAAGGCATGCTCTAACAGTGTGCATATTTGTATCATCAAAAGCACAATTCCTTCATATATTGCACCTATCTGCTGGACTATATGGCAGGCCCAAGACTCTAAATTTGAACCACATATACCTATTCCCTGGACTGTAGGGAGTAGGAATATGTAGTTCTTATCAAAATTCTATGTTAGTTAGTTAGTTTAATAGTTAGTTACTGCTAAACAGTTACATTTTTATTACATTTATTAGTTTATTTAATACTAAAAAAATAAAATATAGATGTAATAAACATTTCTTTGCTGTTTTTCGCTGTTTTTGTCCAGAAAAACAGGGAAAATGTACTTGAATTTTAAAAATAACTATTTTACTGAATTCCCTGAGTCAGAATTATATGGAAAAATTTGTTAATTTGCCTCTGTATGTTTTTTTTCTTCAAAAGTTATGATTTCTTTAATTTTGCTGTTTTCAGTTTCGAAATTTGTAAATGTGTAATAAACTGTTAAAAATAAACCAAAAAAAACCTTAGTTCAGCCTGTTACCTGGCAGAATCTTAAAATAGACACTTCAAGGATTAGAAAAAAACAGGTTGCAAAAAAAAGCCACCCTATGCGCATGGACCTATTCGTGCATCTAGACTACAAGGTGTGGTATGGTACGCACGTGACAGTTCATTCATTCAAGCCTGCTTTAGCGTAAGGTAATGAGGTTGCCAGTTAGGTTGTAAGTACGTAATTGACCACGATTCAACCGTTTTCATTTTACGTTAATGCACTTTAAAGCACAAAAAGATAAACTGTGTTATGAATGAGTTACACTATAAATATCATACATTCCCTAACAGAAAACAGTGTTTAGGATTTTACACATAGACATCCCTTTGAGAGGGGGATAGATATCAAGAATCTGGCAACCCTGATCCCATCTGTCACTTTGCTTATTCTGTCATTGGGTCGGAGGTTAACATTATTTTACGTTAGCAGCGAATATCAGTTAGGACAGGTAATTCGCAAAGCTGTCTTGTTACACCAGAAGGCATGGGCTCGGGAGAGAGTACGACCAGAAAAGTCTCTTTCGGTGTCGATGATGAGGACAGAGTCAGGATTCTCCGTGGAGTCAAGGTAATGCTAATTCAACTAGCGTTTGATAAAGCATGCTAACATTACATTAATACTAAGGGGAATGCTAACTAGCCATTAGCGTGTTGCTGTACTGTAAATTGAATAGCCAGTTTATTCTGAGCTGTCACTCGACAACCTATAGCCACCGTTGAAGTGATGAGGATGTAAAGGGATGCAGGGGCTGGGGCAGGTTCATATACGCCCTGAAACATGCCCCCTTTTCGTCACGTCAAGCTCCAGTCGTAATACGCTGAAGATACAAGTCTGCCTTGCTTATCTGCAAAGGAACATCATATGACGGATGACCAACATTCTTTACAAACCTTCAGGCTCTCAGGGTAAATTCGGCATATGCACAATGCGTTTAAATGCTAGGTGTAACACAATTTACATGGATTCTACGTGTGCAAACAGTGTTGAAGATAACGCGTTTGGCCATCAATTAATTGAAGAACCAACCGTTTACTCTTGCTTGTGCTTTACTGGAACCTGTCAATTGTGAATTATTTGCTTCTTATACAAGAAGGAATTCCCTCTGATGTCTTAATAGCCTCAAATAATGCTGTACCAATGGTGGCAATTGTCCATAAACAACGGCGCTTTTAATAGGCACATTTTGAATGAAGCTTAGTTTGACATACTGTGCTCTGCATCCTCAAGTGCTACTGTGAATGTCTGAATGCAAGTCATGGCTAACCGGTAGAATGGTAATACATACATACATATTCTACATCTGCATATCTGACTAAACATATTAAACAAGAATTTAATATCGTGAATAGTTACGCCTCCAATTATTGTTTGTTTGCACTGGGCCTGCACAATTTCAGACTTCAATTGATAGCTCTATGCGGACTGTCATTTATATATGAGTGTGATTCTAATGTACTTGCAATAGCACAGATGCAATGCAAGAGCACATCGTACACAAGCAGAGAATACAGTTTTTTATTTTGCATATTTATTTATTGTCATGCTTTGATTCTAGGCGTGGTCACAGGCAGAACAGACAACAGACGTCATCTTATAAGAGGTTGCTGAAGTTGTGCTTGGTGTTGTGTTTAGTGTTAAATTATAACCCGTTTTCAGGACATCAGGAAGAAGTTGCAAAATTTCGGGAATTTTCAAAGTTGGAAACTTTCCATGGGAATTATCGGGAATTTATGGGAATTAACGGGAATTTTGGGAATTAATAGGAATACATGGGAATTTACTACATTTAAAGCAACCCAAATGCACGAGACCCTTCTAACTATGTAATTTTAGTCCTGGCAAACGTTCTAGACTGTAAAAAGCAGTTTTTTCAACACAGTTTTATAATATTTATGAACATTTAACTTCAAATCAGATATTTTTTAAAGCTTATTGAGACACCCAACTTGATATCATATATTGCTTTTTACTAGAGCAGGTTTACAGAGGCTTAAACAGTGATTTTAAATACAGATGTGGAAAATATCTTTTAGCATAATCTTGACTAAAACAACCAGATTTCATGCAAGTAGACTTGGCAAGTTGCAAATAGCATACATCCTACTGCAGGGGTACTGAGGCCACGCCCCCTCCTTGCACTCCATCACATGGGGGGCAATTTACTTAATTTATTGAATGGGTTGGGTCAGACAGATGAGTTATAGTTTACTCAACATTCATCTTTTTGTTGTTCAGTGAAATAATAAAAACTTGATAAAGTTCTACTTACAAATAAATCTGTTCAAATGTAATGTTTTTGTTTATTGAATCAGTTTGCATGGATGTCTGCCTATGACAAAACCTAATGTTTATATTTTTAGATTTATGTTTGGATATAAAAAAAATAATTTAAATTACGGCCATTTAGTTAATTCCTATAATTCCCAATTTTGAATATTCCCAAAATTCCCCAGCGAAAGTTCCCGTGGAAAGTTTCCAGAAAGTTTACCGGAAACTTTCCACCCCTTTGCAACCCTAGGTAGAAGTCACATGGTACAGTACGTGACACATAACAAATGTAGGCTATGGGTAGCTGTTGTGTGCCTGCATGCCATTGCTACTTTCTGTTCCCACAGGATTTGAAGGCACCCTCAGACCCAGTTGTATACAGGTTAGGCTAGTCGGGTATAACCACTGGAATATGATGGATACACCTATATCATGCTATTAATTCAAGCTAGTTAAGACATTATAATTCTGGTTGTTTCCTAGCTTCATAGTGATTGTGAAAATGTTTGTAAAAAAAACAAGATCACTCTATTTACCAGCCCTTCCTGCACATTCAAATGCTGTGAGTCATAGAAACAGTGAGTCAGTGACTTGGGCTTCCTACTGTGGCTTTTGGTGTAGCTAGCTATGTTTAACAATTTCCTTGGAAACACACACACACACGCACGCACACACACACACCAAAGTTACTCTGTGCGGGTACGAAATCCTTTGAAAAGATAAATGGATGAGTCATTTGAATAGCCATGACCCCAAAGAGGAGAGGGGCAAACAAATTACTATGAGAAAACTTTCTCATATGCCTTGTGTACACTTGACTACATTAACTTACTTACTTAATCTCTGTGCAGCTCACTGAAGACGTTCTCCAGAGGATGAAAGGAGTGGCCAACATTGCTCCAGAACGTCCACAGTCACCAACCTCCAGCCCCCACAAAGACACAGGTATGTCATGTGTCTAACACTGTCTGAGTACACTTCAACCCTCTGACGTCAAGAGCACACAAAAAAACAAAATGTGTAGTTAAACTTGTAGATTTATAATTCCATATTTGGATATCCGTTCAATCTTTATTTAATCAAATCAAATCAGTTTTATTTGTATAGCCCAAAATCACAAATACATTTGTCTCAGTGGGCTTTACATTTCATACGATATGATACAATATGACATCCTGCCCTTACACCCTTAGCTCGGCTGAGAAAAAACTCCCAGTAAAAACCCTTTACCGGGAATAAAAAAAAATTGAAGAAATCTTAGGGAGAGTCGACAGAGTAAGGAATCCCTCTCCCAGGACGGACATACTGCAATAGATGTCATAAGTAGAGAAAATCACGAAGGAATTTGATCATTGACCAGGTGATTACATGTTAATACTAAGTAAAGTGCGAATAGTGTGGATGCAGGAAGACTTCAGATGCTGCCAGAGGATCCACACCGTCTCGTCTCCACCAGGGAAAACTAAGGTTTCCAGCGCCGGGATTACATCCCACGTCTCCAGGTGGCGTCCTTAACCACCTTAATCGCGTTGATGGTCCATTCTCAGATGTTACCGGAGGGGGGACCAGATCCACACCATCTCGTCACGACCAGGGAAAACTGGAAGAGGACAGACAGGCAACCAGTGAGCAAAGCAAAAATGAATTTAAAGATTGAACAAGCAAGCGAGTAGAAAGAGTACTATCTTGATGGATGGCGAATCAGTGCTGATGTGAGGCAATAGCAGGCGAGGAGCATCCGTTCCTAGGACAGCTGATTCCGCACAGAACTCGGAGTCAGTCGAGTAGCATGGAGAGTGCTTGGTAGACAGAGGGAGAGAACCCCCGGGGCAATGCTCAGCCAATCATGGAAGATAGACAGAGGAGAACAAATGTCAGAGAAATGGTACTCAGGCCCAGACAAACCGAGACCGAGGCAGCTCCTCAGGCTGTTAATAATAACGCTATAACAATGTTAAACAATATGAACACAATTAACATGAAATTACATTGATTTACACTCTACCGTTCCCCACCGACACACAATCGGCGCCAGCCCCCCAGCACCCCGCCCCCAGAGAGCACGCCCCAGTGCGGCACTAGTCCCGAGGAGGACCGGGGCCATAGATAGAGAATAGACAGTATAGAATAGGGAAATAGCCAAATGCACCGCTGCCACGAGGAGCAACCACAGCCGAAACCCCCGAAGGGGTGGCCCGTACAGCCCACTCGGGCCCGCCGGACCGGCCATGCCCAGCCCATGAGGCAAGGCCAGAGGTGCCAAGCACAAAGGGCGCGACACATCCGCCGCCACCATTGGCACACCCAGAGCTAGGACCGGCCGGAGGAGCACCGATGCTGGGCAGCGAAACACAGATGCCAACAGCGACGCCACAGAGCGGACCGCCAGGCAGGGATAAATGATTAAAACAGTTAAAAACGCAAATAGCACCACCTTAAAGTCGGATCTGACATGAACCGGAAGCCAGTGGAGCGACGCAAGAACGGGGGTGATGTGGTCGTATTTTTTAGTTCTGGTCAAAAGCCTCGCAGCAGCATTTTGTACCTTTTTGTAAGCTTCGAGTACATGCCCTGGGCAACCCAGACAGTAGTACATTACAATAGTCAAGCCGAGAAGATACAAAGGCGTGTATTAATATTTCCGCATCAGCCATGGATGCTGGATCGTATTTTTGATATATTCCGTAAGTGAAAAAACGCAGTTTTGGTAATCTCTTTGACGTGTTGATCAAAGGACAGGTTGGAGTCGAACTTCACACCAAGATTTCTTGCTGTTAAGCTTTGAGAGATAACGCAATTGTCGGAATTAATTGTCAGTTGCTCAAGCTGATTTCTAACGTGTGCGGGACCGATTAATAACAATTCAGTTTTTTCTGAATTTTTTTCTGACATCCAGCTTTTAACAGCGGATAGGCAGGCCTCTAAATTAGCGATTTGAGTAATATCATTAACTTTGACCGGGACATAGAGCTGAGTATCATCTGCATAGCAGTGAAAATTGACCCTGAAGCTATGAATAATTTGACCAATCAGAGAAATATACAAAGAGAAAAGCAGAGGTCCAAGAACAGACCCTTGAAGTACTCCGTATTTCACGTCAGTGAATATGGATGTACTGTTGTTGTAGGAGACGCAGGTATAGGTATGATTTCAGCCAATCGTGGGCCGGCCCTGTAAAGCCAAACAGGTTTTCCAGCCAATGTCATGGTCGATGGTGTCAAACGCTGCACTGAGGTCCAACAATAGAAGCACCGAGGCCGTATTGGAGTCCATCATCAACAGAGTATCATTAACTACTTTAGTGAGCGTGGTTTCAGTCGAGTGACGTGCCCTAAAGGCAGACTGAAACGGTTCAAAAAGTTGATTACTGGTCAAGTGATCCGAGAGCTGTTGCGCCACTACACGTTCTAGTATTTTGGATAAAAAAGGCAAATTTGACACTGGGCGATAATTACTCAGATCATCAGGATCCAAATTGGGTTTCTTGAGAAGGGGTTTCACCACAGCAGCCTTAAAGGAAGTGGGAACAGTACCAGTCATTAATGAAAGGTTGACAACATCATGTATTGTAGGACCCAGGGTTTGCCAGAGTTCTTTGAACAATTTGGCAGGCAAGGGATCAAGAAGGCAGGTCGTTGGTTTTGAGTTTTTGACTATTTGAGTCAGTTCTTCATACGGAACAGGCTCAAAGTTATTAAGTAAACCGGTATTACGCTTACACGCAGCTATCGTGCAGTTCGTTGTACCGAAGGAACTGATTTGGTTTCTAATATTGGTAATTTTACTATCAAAATAGTCAATAAAATTTTGCGCAGTGTGGATTGAGCGGTTTGATGATTGCGTTTTTTTTGTAAGTTTGGCAACAGTGTCAAATACAATTTTTGGATTACTCTTATTCCTATTAATACGAGAAGAGTAATAGGCCTTCTTTGCTACATTCAGAGCACGCTTGTAGATTGAGACGCTATCTCTCCAAGGCCGTTAGGTGGACTCTTGTTTTGATTTTCTCCATCTTTGTTCGAATCTCCTGCAGTCCTTTTTCAGAGCTCGAGTGTGGTCAGTAAACCAGGGAGAAGCCCTCATTGTTCGCCTGGTTTTTGTTGAGAGAGGTGCCACAGAATCCAGGAGGGTAGAGAGGGTTGAGTTCAGCTCAGCTGTCAGGCTATCGACAGATTCGGTCACCGGTGCTAAGGAGGCCAGGACCGTGGGAAGTTGATCCAGTAAGGTTGTTACAGTTGACGCACCGATATGGCGAGTGGTTACCACTGCTCCATCGTCCGCGCTCGGGCAATCCAGGGCAACCTCGAAATAAATAAGAAAATGGTCAGATACTACAGAAGTGACAGGAGAAACACTTAGGGCCGTCACAGAAATCCCACGGGAGAGGACGAGGTCGAGAGTGTTTCCCTCACAGTGAGTAGGTTCATTTACTTTGGTTGAAACCAAAGTTATCAATAATATTAACAAAGGCTTTCCTTAAGGGATCGGCTGCCTTATTGAGGTGAATATTAAAATCACCGATCATTAGGATTTTATCAGAGTGGGTGATAAGATCCGCAAGAAAGTCACTAAATTGTTCTATAAATTGTGAGTATGGGCCGGGGGGCCTATAGACCACCACCAAATTGAAACCCTCCCCATGAAAGCCATTTTTCCTATTTACAGGAGGTGGCCTCATTACCATGGCTTCGAATTAATCACATTTAAAGTCATTCTTCGAGCTCAGGTTGAAAATTGATTTATAGATAAGGGCAACACCTCCACCCCGTCCAGTCTCCCGGGCCACATGAGGGTATGAGTAGTTAGCAGGAGAGGCCTCATTTAGAGGTCGAAAAAAGTTTGGCTGAAGCCATGTTTCACACAGACCAATCATATCAAACTTATGTTCAATAATCAAGTCATTTATCAATAGGGATTTACTAGAAAGAGATCTAGTATTTAAGAGCCCACATTTGAGGGTCATAGTGGGGTTTGGCTTACCACCTCCCAATGTGGGAATGGTAATTAAATTATTGTGCTTAGCAACATTTGGATACAGTAAGCAATTTGCACGGTGAGGGAGGGACACAGTCTCGATGCCGTAGACCAAGCCATCGGTCAAGGAGCTAACATGAGGAGGAATGTTATGGTTAAGCACATTAACAGTTTCATGATTTAACATTACGTTTAACATGGAAGGTAAGCTAATTGACTCCACCTCCGCACTAGCAGGCTCATGTACAACCTGCGACCTGCTGGGTATTACATCCCTATATCAATCGCGATTCAAGTACCCATCTACAGTATCTCACAAAAGTGAGTACACCCCTCACATTTCTTCAAATATTTCATTATATCTTTTCATGGGACAACACTGAATAAATGACACTTTGATACAACGTAAAGTAGCGTGTGTACAGCTTATATAACAGTGTAAATTTACTGTCCCCTCAAAATAACTCGACACACAGACATTAATGTCTAAACTGCCGGTTACAAAAGTGAGTACACCCCTGAGTTAAAATGTCCAAATTGGGCCCAAAGTGTCAATATTTTGTGTGGCCACCATTATTTTCCAGCACTACCTTAACCCCCATGGGCATGGAGTTCACCAGAGCTTCACAGGTTGCCACTGGAATCCTCTTCCCCTCATTCATGACAACATCACGGAGCTGGTGGATACTGGAGACCTTGCGCTCCTCCATCTCCTGTTTTAAGAAGCCCCAAAGATGCTCAATAGGGTTTAGGTTTGGGGACATGCTTGGCCAGTCCATAACCTTTACCCTCAGCTTCTTTAGCAAGCCAGTGGTCGTTAGGAGGTGTGTTTGGGGTCGTTATCATGCTGCAATACTGCCCTGCGGCCCAGTTTACGAAGGGAGGGGATCATGTTCTGCTTCAGTATGGCACAGTACATGTTGGTATTCAATGAACTGTAGATCCCCAGTGCTGGCAGCACTTATGCAGCCCCAGACCATGACACTCCAACCACCATGCTTGACTATAGGCAATACACACTTGTCTTTGTACTCCTCACCTGTTTGCTACCACACACTCTTAACACTATCTGAACCAAATAAATGTGTCTTGGTCTCATCAGACCACAGGACATGGTTGCAGTCATCCATGTCCGTAGTCTGCTTGTCTTCAGCAAACTGTTTGTGGGCTTTATTTTGCATCATCTTTAGAATAGGCTTCCTTCTCGGACGACAGCCATGCAGACCAGTATGATGCAGAGTGCGGCGTATGGTCTGAGCACTGACAGGTTGACCCCCCACCCCTTCAAGCCCTGCAGCAATGCTGGCAGCACTCATACGTCAATTTTCCAAAGCCAACCTCTTGGTATGACGCTGAAAACGTGCACTCAACCTTCTTAAACTGGGCTGCAGGGCAGTATTGCAACATGATAACGACCCCAAACACACCTCCAAGATGACCAGTGGCTTGCTAAAGAAGCTGAGGGTAAAGGTGATGGACTGGCCAAGCATGTCCCCAGACCTAAACCCTATTGAGCATCTTTGGGGCTTCTTAAAACGGGAGATGGAGGAGCGCAAGGTCTCTAATATCGACCAGCTCCGTGATGTTGTCATGAATGAGTGGAAGAGGATTCCAGTGGGAACCTGTGAAGCTCTGGTGAACTCCATGCCCAAGAGGGTTAAGGTAGTGCTGGAAAATAATGGTGGCCACACAAAATATTGACACTTTGGGCCCAATTTGGAAATTTTTTCTTAGGGGTGTACTCACTTTTGTTGCCTTCAGTTTAGACATTAATGGCTGTGTGTTGAGTTATTTTGAGGCGACAGTAAATTTACACTATAATACAAGCTGTACACTGACTACTTTACATTATATCAAAGTGTCATTTCTTCAGTGTTGTCCCATGGAAAGATATAATGAAATATTTGAAGAAATGTGAGGGGTGTACTCACTTTTGTGAGATACTGTATATTCCTAGACAAAATAGCAGCGCCTTCTCCATTAGGATGGAGGCTGTCTGCTTTCAGCAGGTCAGGGCGCTTCCAGAATGAAGACCAATTATCCACAAAGTTAAAACCTTGCTCCTGGCAGTGCTGTGCCAGCCAGCGATTTAACGCTGTAACCCTACTGTACATCTCACCATCACCCCTCCTGGGTAGGAGACCAGAGACTAGTAATGGATGCCGACACATCTTTGAGGCAGTCTCAAAAGCCCTAGCTAAGCTATATTTAGTGATCTCAGACTGCTTCCGCCTAATGTCATTGGAGCCGACATGAATAACAATGTTATCAAAACATGTGTTGTTTTGTGTCTGCGTTCCACCTTTATCCCCCTTATCCCTGCATGTAGTCAGCATACTAAGATAAGCCTCAATGTCGGATGCTCTGGCTCCAGGTATTCATCTAACAGTGGCTGGCAAATCAAGTTTAATGTTGCGAGTGATGGAGTCCCCTATGACTAGCGTGCGGGGCCCAGCCCGACCAACGGGAGCGAGGGAGACAGACGGGCTAACAGGGCTCGCAAGAGCCGAGTACCGATTCTCAGTCCCGAGAGGGGACCGCGAACCGGGGCACCGAGCAAGCCCGCTAGCATCGCGTGCACCCCTGCCCCGCAGGACAGGGCAGAACCCAGCCGCGTCTGCCGAAGCAGTTACCTCAATGCTACCGGGGGTAGTAAGACTCCTGGGGCTAGGGCTAAGCAATGTGTCCGTGCTGTCTATAACGTCAGTAGCAGAAAGCTGCTCCAACTCACGGATGTGACTCTCTAAATGAGTCATTCTAGCCAGTAAAGTAGCACAATCCGCACAAGCCATCACACACAAGTATGAGTAAGACACAGAGTCAGACCCAGTGCTAGGATATGCTATATGCTATTAGGGCTGGGTATCGTCAAGGACTTCGCGATACGATACGTATCACGATACACTGGTCACGATACGATATATATCACGATATATTGCATATCTTGATATATCACGATATATTGCGATATTCCATAAACAAGTTGCCTTGTCTAACATAACAGCACAATATATTGATTATTGCACAGACAAATGAAGTCAAAACTATTTAATTCACAACTTCCTTTACTATTTTTCTTCCTTTTTTTGGGTTTTGGCAAATGATCAAACACTGCTGCAGCTGCCATAACATCAAAATAACAAATCCAATTCACTCTTGTACTAACTGTACAGGACACAATGAAAATGAAAACACATCAGTGTGCTTTTGTGACACAGTGAATCTTAAGTGTTTTAAACAAAACATATTTAACTTCAATAGTCAGTATCCTAGAGGCTCAGGCCTGACAGCAGACATGGGTTTGAACCGTGGTTGTTCTCTGCATTTCTTTCCCTCTCTGCCCCATTTCATATCTGTGTCTCTGCACTGTCAATAAAGCATTGAAAAGCAAAAAAGAAAAAAAAAATCATAAAAAATTAATTAAAAATATCGATTTTTAGTTATAAAAATCCATACTGATATCGCGAAACTAAGTATCGCGATATATCGATATTTCAATTTTTTGACACAGCCCTATATGCTATACAGACAACAACAAATCACTCCCCAACACCAGCGAGGTAGGGGAGAACGACAGGAAAGTGATTAACAATACACAGGGCACAATTTGTGAAGGAAACAATAGAATAAACTTAAGACACAATAGGACAGGACTCTTAATCAAGCTCTCATTTGCAATGACGTTGAGAAATGACATCACACAATTTGAAACAAAAGTTCAACAACAAGTCTGATTCAACCAACATGCGTTGGTAAAACATTGTAAAACTATTAAAAGGACAGTTTAAATTAGAAATAAATGTTAAAATCAACTGAAACAGTGGCAGACTGTGAAAGAGTTATTGATAATCAGAGTTTTAAACTGACCACTGATGGATAGCATTGTATTTGGTTTGAGGGTGGATTGTAAGATGTTCCACGTGTTGGGGGCTGAGAAGCTAAATGGTAACTCTACAGTTCACATACAAGGATCACTACACTAGTCAGACAGTGTAGTGGTCAGTGGGTGAAAACAGTTAGCATAATGTCGTTGTGGCACTGGTGGAGCTTTTCTGTCTGACATCATGGTATTGAGTTGCATCGTGGGAAGTTTAGAATACATCATTTAGGAGCTTGATTCATATTGGGTCAGTGATTCTGACCATTTGATTAGATTTTTTTTTAAAATCTTTCACTTGTAAATCCCCAACCGTCATGGATTGCCACACTTAATTGCAAATATCCCAACATAAAAACAAATCGATAATGTAGTAATGTGTGTATTTGCCTGAATATAAAAGATTACCCTATTTCAAATGATGTGTGTAATAGATGAGGCTAATGGCTTGACCGAGCCCCAACCACAGCGAGTTCTACCAGCATCCAATGCGGAAGTGACAACAAATTTAGTTCACTGAGTGGCCACTAAGAGGTGGTACCAAAACAGAGCAATTTCTCATTGACTCCTTGTTAAATAGGCCTTTTTCACGGCATTATTAAAGCTATTTACGGCCTGCTCTAACAAACCGTTTTGTCTGTATGTTTAGGTCATATCTCCATGACAACACTGAGGGGGGTGAAATGTTTTGGATTATGCTCATTTTTAAACTATTCAAATGTACAAATAATTAGGGGCGCAATCTCTTGAGTGACAGCTAGCCGCCCGCTGGCCCTCACTTTGCCTCGGAGGTCAGCTAGATGGGCGTATCTCCCTCCCCCCGACTTCATGTCAATGCCCTTTTTTGGTAAAATGAGGCCGAGTAAAAATCTGACAAGATGGCATAGGCCAGGACGATTGGATGCAGTTGGAATAACTGAGGTCAGGCCGGATGCTACATCCATTTTATATACTATCTATGGGCTTGACAGCTACTCTGGTCATTATTTGCTTCTGTATTAAGATGCTTTTCCCTCATTTGTCACTTGTCAGGATTGTATTTCCTCAGTGCCAGTACCACAGGTTATACATAGAATCCATCTAAATCTCCTGCAAGTCCAACAGGGCTAACTAATTTTTTTTATAGCTGTCTAACTATGACATACACACTCAATAAGAATTATCTAGCAACATTTTGGCAACATTCCATGATGCAGCAATCTCTGTAGGAGCCGATATCACACCACTCATCATCATGAATATCTGATGTTAGGAATATCTTGGCCTCATATTCTATGCTCAAAAATAAATATGTCCTTTTTATAGGGAAAAAATAAAAAACGGTATCAGGTTAGACAATTAAAAAAATAATAATTCAATGATTGATTCATTGGAACTTTCAGGGCTTATTTCAACAGCACAACAGTTAAGTGACCAACCTGCCACAGTTCATAATGGCCTGTCTGCTGCTAGAGTTTTCACCCTTTGATATCCACTCTGTGTTTTCTTCCAGGTTCTTCTCGTAGCCCAAGCCCAAGCCCAAGCCCTAGACCCAAGCAGAGTCTACAGCACCAGAGCCAACCCAGTACCCAGTCCAGCACCGCCAAACCAGCCTCTCGCGCTAAGGAAGAACACAGAAGGTGGGTTGAAGATAATGTGTGTTTGTAAAACACATTCTGATTGGTTGACACTTGACAAACATTCTTGCCGGGTTATGCCTGGTAAACATCCGTTCACCTGTGATGATGAAGTCAAAAGTCAAAGTCAGATTTATTTATATATCACATTTAAAAAACAACATTAGTTGACCAAAAATACAAAACTAAACAAATACCGTAATTTTCGGACTATAAGCCGCGACTTTTTCCCCATTTTTCGACCCTGTTATTACACAGCACAGTATATGTTCTGTAGCTAGTAGGGATGGGCGTTAGTAATCGAGTACTCGAGTACTCCTCATTTCAAATGAACTCGATTGGTGGATGAGGAATTATTATTATTTTTTTTAGTGCCTGTAGCCTTTAGGCCGGCGGGCCGCCCCTATTTTAAAATGTTATATACGTGTACAAAACGGATAAAATAAAGTTTAACAAAATTAAATATTTTGGTGCAATAAACTGAGTGTTGTGTCAAACATCAACTTCAAATGCATTAACTGCCACCTCCGTGCCACTGCAGCGCAGCCTGTGTTCTCCACGGTCTCTCCTTTCTTCTCCAGAACATTTTCAGGAATATAACTGTCCAATTATTTCAAAGCAGATGATAAAGTTATGTTTATAAAAAGGGGAGATGACACCTGTCACTCTCACTTAGTAATGAGTAGACTCCAGGTGAGCATGGAAGGTGCTCTCCGCTTGGAAAGAAAAGTAAAGAAGAAGCAAGGCTTGCTTCAGGCACATTCGCTCCGAGCCAACAACAGTTAAGAAGCCTTCAACAGGGAATATGGGGATAAGATTCAAAAACCGACCGGTGTAACATTCCGTCAATGAGGAATTAGTCGCGGTAATTATTCACGGATACGGAGTGAGCATTACGCGGTTGGATATAGGCCTACAACTAACTGCTTTGGTTAGTTATTTATATGTATTTAAATTGTAGGACAATCATTTTATATTATCTGCTGGCCTTCTTATTTTAAATGGTGACTTAGGCTATTTTTCTTTGTTACAACTACAGCCCATGCTTTTTTTCTCTTTTTTTCTCCCCATCGCAGACCTACTGGATCGGTTTAAATTGTGGCCCGTCTATTTAATTACTTTCAGTGAGGAAAATGGGTTTTAAACTTGTGGAAAAAAATCCTTAATATCATATGGCAACTGTGACTGTTTGACATAAGCATTGAGCGCTTTATTGCGGTGAACCGTTGTTCTGTAGACAGATGCGTTGCGTTCTAAAAATAGAAAAAAGTTTAACAAGGAATCGACTGATCCTCGAGGAATGCAAGCGATCACACGAGTAGCGAAAACACTCGTTCCCATCCCTAGTAGCTACTATTGCACTAAATGGTAACACTTACGTACGTTATGCAAATATACATCTTGTTTGTTGAAATGTTAATAAATGGGAGCTTCCTCAAGCAGCCATCTCTTTCCCGACAATCCCCTCTGTGCACGAACTCTTACATATGGTAATTAAACATTATATCACATGCGGCTTATAGTCCAGTGCGGCTTATAGTGCAGAAAATACGGTAGGTCTAAGATACACAGCAAAAAAAAAAAAAAAAATCAATTTGTGTTAAGGTGCGAACACACTACACGCATTACACGCATATAAAATCGGCTATTTTTCCATAGAGAACCATTGGTTTACGCGCGTACATGGCGCGTAGATGCGTCACTCGCACTAAAGCAACATTTTAGCCGCGTATGAGCCGCGTATATACGCACCTGCACAGCTACGCGCGGAGTTAAAAAAATTTAACTTTTTACGCTCCTACGCGTGACGATTAGCCGCGTTGGCCAATCAGCGTTGGGCTTGACCCGACGTCACATACATTGGCATGGTCGGAGAACAGTGTACTGTACACAGAGGCTGATGAGAGACGCCGAGGAGGAAAATGTATTGCAGGCAGCCGAGTCGGTGCTGTATGACAGCAGCTCGGGAATAGAAGACGTGGGTAGAGTAAACCAGGAGAATGGACTTCCTGGTTAATTCAGTGAATATGTGCGGCTGTGCTTTAGCCGATAAAACAAGTTAGCGCCGTATAGCATTAGTTAACTCACCCGGTTGTGTGCGGGCGGCTAGCGCCTTATATTATGAACCCAAACATGACGGCTATGTCCGGGGGACTTTCACAACAAGTACAGCGAAGCACCGGTGTTGATCTACGCCAGTCAGGGTCCCCTGTGACAGCCAGGTTGGCTACTTGGCTTTATGTTGTGCCGCTGTGCACCAATGCTGCTGTAACTGTGTTTGTTATGTAGCTGCCGTGAATATGCAATGCTGTTTTAATGCTAGGCTATTTGTGCTGTTCAGTTTGTCTTTTGGCACAGTTGTTGGCCGTGTTGTTGTTGTTTTTGTGCGGACATGCACGCTGTTGTGTCGGGTCGGGTCTGATCACAGCCATGGTTAATTAGGGGAAATACAATATCGGGAGGGAGACTACGCGCGTAGAACCATTTTTGACACAAAATGATCAAGCAACATTTTAGCTGCATTACGCACGTAAAGCTTACGCGGGTAACGCGTGTAGTGTGTTCGCACCTTAAAAAGCCAAAAGCAAAAAAAAAGTGAGTCTTTAGTAACGTTTTAAACTGGTCGATGGACTGGGCAGTTCTCAGACTCAGGGGAAGACTGTTCCATAGATTGGGAGCATGAATGCAGAGCAACTCTGACATATACTGAGGTGCCAGCCCATGTAAAGATTTAAAATAAGGTAAATAAGGTTATTACAAATTTGTGTTGAATTCACATTTTAATTTTTTTTTAAGAATTTTTTTTGGCATTTTTATGCTTTATTGATAGTGTAGAGGCAGAGTTGAAATGGGGCAGAGAGGGGAGTGACATGCAGAGGACGACCCGAGCTGGAATCGAACCTGGGTCCGCTGCTGGCCGAGGCCCATGGGGGGGGACGCCCTACCAACTGAGCTAAGGGTGCCCCCATGAATTCACATTTTCACTGTAAAAAGTTTTCGCTCAACTGCTCCAGAATCTGAAAACAACCCAGTGTGTCTTGGTTTTGTTGGCCTTGTTGAAACATACTTGAATGGATCGATGAGGTTTCAACAATCCACAAAATGTTTTTTAAATGTCCAGGTGTTAGATTTGATTTGACATTGACATCACAATTACATTGGACGAACCAGATACATCGCTTAAAGGTTCAGTAAGTGGAATGGTCAGTTTAGCTAACTTCCTTTCAGTGACTGCAGTTAGCAGTCCCCTCCCTCGTCCCCACGTCACCACATTAATGCACTGCGGTATACAAGCAGCACATTTTCTAGCATCATCTCAGATCCATAAGTGTGATAAAACATGATAAAAACCATCAAAGCAGATATTGGGAAGGATTTTTGATGAGTGAATGTGTATGCTACACCATTGTAGGCGCATACACATTCACCCATCTGTCGCTCTGCACGTGCACCGGCAGTGAGACGGGTGCCGGTTTGTAGAGTTCTCTCCTCTGATTGGTTATCAGTTGTGGGATCCCCGAAAAGTTTATTTGACGATTACATGCAGAGCAGCTGACTGAGAGATCGGCTTTATGAAACGCGCACACTATATAAGTGATCACTGTATGAATAAAGAGCGATTTAACACTTATATTAACATAAATAAATCGCTTACTTCACCTTTAACGGTTTTATTATACATGCTAATATCTCTACACAATCTGAAATCCCCTGTGGCAGGGTGAGATAACCCAGAGTTGGCTCATGTTTTTTTCCTAAAAAAACATCTATAAACATACATGGCGGAGCTTTCCCTTAAATTCAATGGACAACAAGTAAGCTAGAGTTTTTTGAGCTTCAGGTGAAATGTATGGAAGTAAATGAGTGTCATCGGATTTTGATCGCAAGTAACGATGGTGCTTGGGTGAGTACAAACATGTTTCTATATAGGGAAGAATATAATGGCATGTTTGTACTCACCGAAGCACCATCGTGCTTGCGTTGCCGTTTGACATGGCTAAAACCTGATTTGCCTTCCTGCATCAGTCAGGAGTATCCAAGGCAACAAGCTAATATTCCCACTTGCTCTCTTTGTTGAACGCGATCTAGCATCTATGATCGATTGCTCTTCCTTGGGTCCCCAAAGTTTTACTCTGAATTTCATACATGGGATTTTGCAGTTGAATTTGGCACGTTGAATTTTTTAACGTTGAATATTTGATTTTGAATTTGAGAACATTGTAAAATAAAGGTGAAAATTTGTTGTTTAAAATGTAATTAGTTAAATTCAGAGGCAAAAAATTCATATACATTATTTCAATGCGGCAAAAAATTCACATACATTATTTCAATGCTGCAAAAAATTCAGATACGTTATTTCAATGCATAAATATTCAGTGCTTAAAATTCAATGGCTTTTTATTTTCAAAATCTGATGACACTTATTTACTTCCATAGAAATGCATCATGATGGCACGGATGAATCTACTCACAACAGAAACTCAGCTGGTAGGCCAGGAATATCAAAAATATTCTATATGTGATGATATAAGTTTCATCACAGCCCTTAGCACAACATGTGTTCTTACAGTAAACACTGTAACCACAAGAATGAATGTAGTGATTTATGAGAGCGACTTCCATACTTTGAATGGCCTGTTGAAATGTGGTATATGCTGCACCCTTGTGGGGACAAATGATTAAGGCAGAAACGGATGAAACTGTATGTTGAGGCATTAGGGTGTGTGTGTGTGTGTGTGTGTGTGTGCTGGTATAACTCATGTTGTGGGGAGATTTTGCCGTTTACACAGTGATATTGTGGGGACGTAGCTTCCTGTTGGGGACAAAATGAAAGTCCCCTTAACACAATAATGACATTTTAGGGTGAAGACTTGCTTTTAGGTGAGGGTAGACTTAGGTTTAGGTTAAGGTTAGGGTTTGGGTAAGGGTTGGGGACGTAGTGGTTATGGTTAGGGCAAGTCTCCAGGAAATGAATGTAAGTCTACAGGTGAAACTCGAAAAATTAGAATATCGTGCAAAAGTTCATTTATTTCAGTAATTGAAACAGGTGAAACTAATATATTATATAGACTCATTACATTCAAAGTGAGATATTTCAAGCCTTTATTTGTTATAATTGTGATTATTGTGGCTCACAGCTTATGAAAATCCCAATTTCAAAATCTCCAGAAATTAGAATATTACATAAAATCAATAAAAAAAGGATTTTAAATACAAAAATGTCAGCCCTCTAGAAAGTATAATCATGCATATGTACTAAGTACTTGGTTTGGGCCCCTTTTGCATGAACTATTGCCTAAATACAGTAGCTGTGTATCTGTGTATCTGAATCTTATGGCAGTGGGGGCGGGACCTGATAAACTTTTGGCTTCTCCTGCCACCCTTCGGACGATAACACAAAGTAATATGTATGAATATGCAAAGAGAAAATTGTGTATTGTGTGTAATTGTCCGGAAGAATAATAATAAATAAATAAATAAAAAGATGCTATCAGTCTGTGGCACTGCTGAGGTGTTATGGAAGCCCAGGTTGCTTTGATAGAGGCCTTCAGCTCGTCTGTGTTGTTGGGTCTGGTGTGTCTCATCTGCCTCTTGACAATACTCCATAGTTTCTCTATGGAGTTCAGGTCAGGAGAGTTGTCTGGCCAATCAATACAGTAATACCATGGTCAGTCAACCAGTTACTTGTGGTTTTGGCACTGTAGACAGGTGTCTAGTCTTGCTGGAAAAAGTAATTCAGCATCTCCATAAAGCTTGTCAACAGACAGGAGCATCAAGTGCTCTAAAATCTCCTGGTAGACAGCTGTGGTGACTTTGGACTTGATAACACAGTGGACCAACACCATTTGATTTGATTTGATTTGATTTTTAGTTTATTTCAGACATCCACATACAAAACAAAATGAAAATGAAAAGCATGGAAATACAATACATATGCCTGAAAAGGAGCAGGAAGAAGTATACACTTATTTAATCCTACCCCTTTCCTTAAAAAAAAAAATTAAAAATCAAAATATTTATTAAATAAAAAAAATAAAATAAAAATAAAATAAAAAATAAAATAAAAACAAAAACAACAATTATATTCGCTTCTCTTATCTATATTCTCTGTACTATTAGCGATACTATATTTGCCAATTACATACAACTTAATATACTAAACATTTTTTATATTTTATATATTTATATAATGCATATATCTATATTTATATTTATAAACAATCAATATATCCATATCTACATACATATCTATACAATCAGTATATATATATATATCCATATAATTATAATTACCCTCTTACTTCACACCCTCATCCCTGTACCTTATGAAAATCATTGCTTTGAACCTTTTTTTAAACTGGATCATGTCTGGACATTGCTTTAGCTCCGTGCTCATCCCATTCCACAGTTTCACACCCCCAATTGAGATGCAATGACATTTTAAAGTCGTGCGTACCGCCAGTGTCTTAAAGTTTAACTGTTGCCTCAAATTGTAACCCCCCTCTCGGTCAAAGAAAAGTTTTTGTATGTTACCTGGTAGCAGTTTATTTCTAGCTTTGAACATGATTTGTGCAACTTGATATTCAACCAGGTCATTGAACTTTATGATACGGGAATATGAAAAGAGGAGGTTGGTGTGATCATAATATCCAGCTTTATTGATTATTCTTATGGCTCGTTTTTGAAGTGTGACTAGTGGTTGCAGTGAGCTTTTGTAAGTGGTCCCCCAGACCTCCACACAGTAATTTAAATAAGGTAAGATCATTGAGCAGTAAAGAGTATGCAATGATTTGTGATCCAATATATGCTTTGCTTTACCCAGGACTGAGATGCTTCGTGACAGTTTAGATTTAACATGTTTTATGTGAGGTTTCCAGCATAGCTTGTGATCTATTGTCACACCCAGGAATTTATTTACATACACTCTTTCAATATTAACACCATCTATCTTGACATTTACATCACTATTTAAATTACAATTTCCAAACAACATGATTTTTGTTTTGCTTAAATTCAATGATAATTTATTATTGTCAAACCACCTTTTTAATTTGCTCATTTCAGATGTAATTGACTCCAGAAGCTGCTGCAAGTCCTCTCCCGTACAAAAAATATTTGTGTCATCTGCAAATAACACAAATTGTAAAATATTTGATGTTTTACATATGTCATTTATGTAGAGAATAAAAAGAATTGGCCCTAACACTGACCCCTGGGGGACCCCACAAGCAATGTCCAAACAAGCTGACACGTATTCACCCATCTTCACAAACTGTTGCCTGTTCTGTAGATAGCTCCTCAGCCAGTTTAATACAACCCCCCTGATACCATACCGTTCTAATTTATTAATTAATATATCATGATTTATGGTATCAAATGCTTTTTTGAGATCAATAAAAACACCAGCTGCATATTTCTTTTGGTCCAGGGAATTTGTAATCTTTTCAATTAGCTCAATGACTGCTAATGAAGTGGATCGGTTGGGTCTGAAGCCGTATTGGCTGTCAGTTAGTAAATTGTGTTTATTGATGAATTTATTAAGTCTAGCAGCAAATACTTTTTCTAAGATTTTTGAGAATTGAGGAAGCAGTGAAATAGGCCTGTAGTTTGTGAAGTGGTGTTTGTCTCCAGTTTTGTACAGCGGTATGACTTTTGCAATTTTCATTTTTCTTGGGAATTTACCAGTTTTAAATGATAAATTACAGATGTGCGTTAATGGCTTAGAAATTCCGTGAATTACCTCTTTGACTATTCTCATATCAATGTCACTATAGTCAGTAGAAGTTTTATTTTTGCATTTATTGACAATCTCTATAATTTCACTCTCTTCCACTGCTGTTAGAAACATTGATTTTGGATTAATGTCTATGAGATCATTAATCCTGTCATCAGATCTCACAGGAACAGGTATTTTTTCAGCCAGTATTGGTCCAACATTTACAAAATATTGGTTGAAGCCATTTACTGCATCATCCATATTATCAATAGTCATATCATTTTCAATAAACTCATGCGGATAATTAACTTGTCTAGAACCATTTCCAATAACATTATTCAGTATCTTCCATAGACCTTTAATATTGTTTTTATTATTATCTATTAATTTTCTATAATATTCTTTCTTACTAATTCTCATAATGTTAGTTAGTTTATTTTTATATTTCTTATATTTTTGTTCAGCATCTTTGGTTCTAAGCTTTATAAATTCTTTATATAGTGTATTTTTCTTTTTGCAGGCATTTTGTAATCCCTTAGTTATCCATGGACTATCTGAATATTTTAATTTAATTTTAATTTCTTTTATTGGGCAATATTTATCATACAACAATTTAAATATCCCCAAGAATATTTCATAACCTTTATCAATATTTTCTTCTTTATATAATGGTTCCCAATTTTGATTTAATAATTCATTTTTTAAAGTGTTTATTGCCTCTTCTGTCCGTACTCTTCTGTACTTGAATGTACTCTCCCGTTTTTCCCTTTTTTCCCTCTTGTAGTTGTTATTGTACACAAGAAATACTGGCAGATGGTCACTGATGTCATTGATCATTAATCCACTTATTGTATTATTGTCTATAACGTTTGTAAATATGTTGTCTATCAATGTGGCACAGTGAGATGTGATCCTGCTTGGTCTGGTGATTTTTGGATAGAGACACAGACTGTACATTGTATTGATAAAGTCATCAGTTGGTTTGTGATTATTGGGATTAAGAAGATCTATATTAAAATCCCCACAGATAAATATGACCTTTTGCTTTGACAATGTGTACATTTTTTCCATCCATTCCTTGAATATGTCAATATCAGAACCCGGTGCTCTATAAATACAACTAACAATCACATTCTTCTTATTTTCCATGCAGATTTCAACAGTTAGACATTCTAATACATTTCCGATTGCAGTTGTCATTTCATCAACCACCTTGCAATCAAGGTTTATATCCACATACAGAGCCACACCTCCTCCAGTCTTGTTCTCTCTGCTTCTGTAGTTCAGTTCATAGCCATCTAGATCAAAGTCCACCCCCTTTTCAGGGTTGATCCAGGTTTCTGATATTGCAATTATGTTAAATGGTTGTGAAAATTGACGTAAATATTCCTTGATTGCATGGAAATTTTTGCTCAAATGCCTGCTGTTAAAGTGAATTATTGACAGTTTGCCAGTACAGTCAATTTTTGCATTGAACTGCTCACTAGTGTAATAATGACAGTTCTCATTGAGGTTGAAGAAAAAGTTATTGTCCGGGTCTATATCATGATCAATATCCTGTGTTTGGTAATCTGTGTATTCAGAAGTTTTCAGCTGTACATGCTCATAATCACTAATCAAGTCAGATAAACAGGTAATGTCATCCTGGGATTGATGTGAATTGACAGTGTGTGTGTTGGAATGTAGAGTGTCAGTGTGTGGTAATATGGACACTTTAGCGTGATGTGAGACAGATGCCATGTCAGTACTTGCCCAACTCCTCGATGCTTCTGATGACCATCACTTTTGCCTCCTCTGGAGTATCGCCGTTGAGTTTGATGAACACTTTGCAGTTCCTCGTCCAGGTTTGTTGAATCTTCTTGTTTTTTCTCAGATCGCGTGCTACTTTGGCTATGTCAGCATTGCGTTTGACAAGGTGCTCGTTCATGTAAACATCCGTCCCCTTCAGCTTTTTCCACTCCTTCAGCAGTGCGATTTTGTGCTTTCTGTTAGTGAATCTCAGGATAACTCTCGGGGAGTCGGGTCGCTGATATCTGTTATCCTTGCTGCGCTCCATTTTGCGCTTTCTCATGGGCAGCGGGTGACAAGCCTCTATGTGGTTGCAGTCAAGGTGGATGTTATTAGCCTGTAGAAAGGCTACCACCTGTTGCTCCGCAGAAGCCACATCTTCCTCATCTGGCTCTGTCAGGGACCCGTTGTCAGTGGCCACTGCTCGTGCGAATGACCGGGGTCGGATGCGAAGCCCAGAGATGACAACATCATTGATCCGCGAATACTGCTCCAGATCCGTCATCCTGTCGTCCAGCTCTCTGATTTTCTCATCTCTTTTCTTGTTCTCTGTGTCGATGACGGTCAACTTCTCGAGCAGTCTGTGAATCTCGATCTGCCCCTCCTGCATAGCAGCCACTTCATCTCTCAGAGCATCGATGATTTTCTTCAGTTCACCGTAGTCCACCTTGGGGGGCATAGCCGCGGCGCTGGCGTTCGTAGCCGAAAAGGCTAGCTGCGTCAGCTGCACGTTGCTCTTTAAGACGGGCCAGTCTTGCTGTACCATCAGATGACATGGTGCCTCAAATCATCACTGACTGAAGCCCCTTGGATTTTGTGCCCCTCCACTCTTCCTCTAGACTGTGGGACCTTGATTTCCAAATGAAACGGAACATTTATTTTGGATCAGTGATGATTTGAGGTATCATGTCATCTGCTGCTGTTAGTCCACTGTGTTATCAAGTCCAAAGTCACCACAGCCACTACCAGAAGATTTTAGAGCACTTCATGCTTCTGTCTGTTGAAAAGCTTTATGGTGATGACAATTTCCATTTCCAGCTAGACTTGGCACCTGCCCACAGTACCATAAACCACTGGTAACTGGTTGACTGACCATGGTATTACTGTGCATGAATGGCCAGACAACTCTCCTGACCTGAACTCCATAGAGAAACTATGGACTATTGTCAAGAGGAAGATGATACACACCAGACCCAACAATACAGAGGAGCTGAAGGCCTCTATCAAAGCAACCTGGGCTTCCATAAAACCTCAGCAGTGCCACAGACTGATAGCATCCATGCCACGCCGCATTGAGGCAAGAATTCATGCAAAAGGGGTCCAAACCAAGTACTTAGTACATATGCATGATTATACTTTCTAGAGGGCCGACATTTCTGTATTTAAAAACCTTTTTTTATTGATTTTATGTAATATTCAAATTTTCTGAGATTTTGAATTTGGGTTTTTTATAAACTGTAAGCCATAATAATCACAATTATAAGAAATAAAGGCTTCACATATCTCACTTTGCATGTAATGCGTCTGTATAATATATTATTTACACCTTTAAAGTTGAATTTCTGAAATAAATGAACTTTTGCACGATATTCAAATTTTTCGAGTTTCACCTATATGTAATGTCCTCGCAAGTGATGAAAAAAAACTTACGTTTGTTTGTGTGTGTGTGTGTGTGTGTCTGTATGATGTTTCAGATTTGAAGAGCAGGAGACAAAGCTGAAGGAGGAAGTGACCAAGGTGGAACAGAGAGAGAGTGAGGCGGCTAGAGAAGACCTGATCTCAGCCATGAACCGGGAGAGACACAACACACGCCAGGACGCAGACAAGACCAAGAAACTGGTACACACACACACACACACACACACACGCACACACACACACACACACACACACACACCTGGAAATTTTGGAATATGTATTTCTCGATTTAAAGCATAAAAGTATTCAGAAAATGTATCTTGTAGGCCTACACAAGCATTCTATTTTTAGCAGTTAAATAATAAATTAGGGCTGTCAAAAGATTACAATTTTTAATCAGATTAATCACAGGATTCTGTGGATTAATCACGATTAATCACGATTAATTTTACCATTCGAAATATGCCCGAAAAATTCCAATTTTCTCTGTATATTGTTGTATGAACAGAAACATAAATGACAGAAGGTGGATATGTACATTTAAAATTAGTATTTTTATTAATTGAAAATCCAAATGATGGTTTTAATACTGAAAATAAATTTAAATCAAACTAAAATATATACCTACCTCACCATAATTCAATTGGTCTGTCTCTTTACTATGTCTTTGGGCAAATATAGGCTATATAATGGCATTTATTTGGCGAATTTATAGGTTGTGCATTCTTGAATACAACTTGATTACAGTGTGTGTGTGTTTGTGTTTGTACGCGCGTCCTAGGCCTAGGGAACTGTTCATTTGCGCCAGGAAGCCGACGTTATGTTTATCTATAATCACTCACACCTCTGAAAACTGCAGACGTTTGTGTCCTCGCGGGCTCTGAACAGAGCGGACAATGTTTCTCCTCCTGTTGCTTCGACATCAACTGCCATCCGTGGCGGTTGATTTTATGTAGGGGAGAACGGGGTAAGTAGGCACACTTTTTACTCTACTGAGAATTGCTCATCACCTTCGATAGTCATTCCTACATTACATTGAAGCTTAAAGTGTTGGCTTGAAATGTTTACCCCTCACTTTTTCTATCTTATTGTAATAAAGAAGAAATTAATCATCCAAGACACCCTAACACATTGTGACAATCAACCCCATCAAGGGGTCGGTTGTCATACACTATGGGGTTGTTTGTCACAATGTTATCTTAATGGGAATAATCTTGAAAAGAAGGAAAGAAAGTAGAACTAAATTTGAAAATGCAATTGCATTGTCAAGTTGACAAATAGGCCTATATAACTTACTGTAGCCTTGGCAGCTTGTCTAGTTTGGGATGCACTGGGTTGTTTTGATTTTGTTGCCCTTTTTTCCTTTGCATGCTAGCTGCCTTTTCCTGCTCTATTATTTCCTTCTCTGGGTGTCAGTGAGGATACAGCTTGACAAATTATTTCGTTATTGGGTTCCTTTTCTGGCTGTAGCCTTTGGATAACTTGTGAAAACCAACCCCCCCCCAAAAATGTGACGACCAACCCCAACTTGAATTTTTTGCTAGCATCAATGCAAACAACCATCTGACAACTAATTAGCTTGCTAACCACAATCTAAACTATAGTTTACCCTTCACACTTTTTATGGGTAACAAGTGTTTTGTTATAAACCCATTCTGTAAAAGCCTAGAAGAAAAATACTGAGGAGCTAAATATTTTCAATTTGACATGAAAAACACAAACAGTCCTCTCACCTCAAATTCAGCAGTCTAACTCCAAGGAAGACTATGTAGGTGACCTCTTATCCCAATTCTGGATATTTACATACCAAAATTTCACAGACAGCGCCTTCTGGTTCCAAGATATAATGATTGTGACAACCAACCCGTGTGACAAATTACCCCGTTCTCCCCTACTATCATAGGGACCACAATGGAAATAAGCCTTCGGGCTTTTTTGTGTTTTTATCCCTGGCTTTTTATGTATTTTAACGTAACAGAGTGCTGTTCTTGTTTTTATATATGAAATGGTCGAATAAAATCAATCAATCAATCAAACAAACGTGGCCGTTAGCAGTTTAAAACACGGCACCGGCTAGCGTGTTGCTTAAGTTTGGCCGCGTGCAGCTACTGATCCTGGGTCAACCACAACGTCAGAGTGACTGTAGTGCAGAGCGGATGGGATGTACGGAGCGGATCATTCTGCACATGTGTTAATTGCGTTAAAAAAATTATCGTGTTAATTCCAGAAATTAATCACCCTGCGTTAACGCGTTAATTTTGACAGCCCTATAATAAATACAATGTTTTTTCCCCTTAAAAAAAAATGCATTTCTCCAAAGGTCAAAGACAGTAAAAGTGTGGCACTTCTGTAAACTTACTGAAACTTATCATGGGCCATCACTCTCATGCATTGGTTGTGTTGCCACTGTGACGTCTTTAACTTTACAAGTTTCTGACATCACTTGTCTCTGTTCAATTTCTTCATTCCTTAATCCTAAATATCTCCATAGAGCAGCACTGCCTTTATTTTCACACCAGTTCAGCATGTGCATGTTTTTTGTAATTATATATACTGTTTCTGAACCAAAAGAATACATGACTTCTTTTAAATTTGCTGAATGAGGACAGAGATCTTATTTGTCCAACAAATTAATAAAAAAAATAACCCAAAGTTGTATTTATAAATTGATATTAATTAAAAAATATTAAGATAATATTAAGTTAGAAAGTTTCACCTAAATAAAGCAACACCATTCATTGACACTGGTCTACGTCTGTTTGGTATCTGCTCTGTTTCCGTCCTAGCCTGACATTATCTTTACAGACACTCAGTGCGGTTACATGCAGATTCATAATCGGGTAAATAAACAAATAAGACCTCAATATAACTTGTAAAATGCATGTAAACACCTTTATCCGATCTACTTCGCACACAAATCGGCACATTAACGGACAAGCAAAGTCGGATAAGAAAACCTAGATAACTTGTTCATAGTCGGCATTCTATCTGCATGTATACAGGGATCGCATATCTCAAATCGTATTTTGCGCTTGCTCGAGAATCCCTGCCGCGGATTTCACAAGGAAGTGGAAGGAGACGACTTAATAAATAAAAGGGTTGTTGTCGGAAAGGATCCGGACGTATAACCACTTGTTGAAAGTGCTACAGCGCCACTTAGCGTAGCGGAGTCAGCCATGCTCCGGCCATTTATCCGATTCTCTGAAAGGCCATGTATACTCAGACAAATGACGCGGTCCGTTCGAGTGGCAAAATTGGTATATGGCTTAATCCAATCCAGTTGTCCCATGGAAACGCACTGACTGACAGCAATGCATCGACTGACTCCCCTACTGTACACAACACTTCCTGAGGAAAATACCCTAAGAAGTGTGGCTGTTAAAACTGCACAATCTGGCAATGTTTATTGCTCTTAAACTATTATGTGTACCAAGAGGCATCTAAAACGGCTTGCTACACAGAACTCTGTTACCTCTATTCAGTTGTTGCACTGCCAATCACGTTCGTAGGTTCATACTTGTACCTATATGAACGACACAAGGGCTGAGAATACTGATCAGATAAATGATCGATCAAATGTAAAACCATCAGGAAATGATAAAAACATCCCGATGCAGATTTCTATGGCGTGATTGTGCTTCAAACTGTACAGGGACATGTTGTGAAACTTCAGTTGGAGCTGCAGCGTAACAAACTCAGAGTAGGTCTAACCACCTATCGGGCAGGTTAGATTCACAGCGTATGTTGCCGTAGTAACTGACTCTTAGTTGCGCTGAACCTGCTTCCTGAAGCAGGAAACCCAGAGTTTCCACTATCTCTGAGTCAACAAACTCTGGGTTGCCTCGGAAGCCGCTTCATGAAACAGGCCCCTGGTTGTACACGCAGTGAGTTCAGTGATAATGCTGTCTTGTTAAAGAGGATTCACTAGAGATACAGGGTTTGTATAGGGTCAAGTCATGATTCATCCCGCTGAGCTTTTTCTCTTGCTTTAATCACGTGTTGGACTCAAAATTGGGTTTTGGGGATTGCATTTGTAATTTTCCATGGTTACTCGTTCCTGTCCTTCTCCTGTTTTCACCTATTACATCCCTGTTCTCTCTCTCTCTCTGCCTCTCTCTCTGTATATCTCTCTCTCTCTTCTATCCCAAGCCCTTCCTGCCCTGGAGACAGTATTATCAGTGCAGTACAAGCGGTAAATTGCACCCTGAGAGTTTCCTGGAGCGGGAGATAGGAGCAGTGTGGGGCTGTGGGGAGAACTTGTTTTACACACCCTCCCCATGTGACAGCCCCCCACCCCCCTCCCCTAGTGGCCGTCTTATCTCCACTCCAACACACTCCCAGTGCTAATAGGAAGCCGCAAGAGGGGGACGTCGTGAGCGCAATAAGCGCCGGAGCAGGACCGGACCTCCTCATGCCGAGGGGCTCCTTGTAATGATTGTTTCTCGTGCCATGAATTCATATACGGGAAAATACACATGAAGTGGGAGCAGATTTTGCTCAGCTTGTTAACTTTAGTTAGTTTGAGTTTTCCCCTGTTGTGGAGTCAGAGGGCACTTGTCAACTGTCATCTACGGCTATTTGTTCGACGCTAAATAAATGTTTAGTGAGTAAGTGAAAGCTGCTTTGGTTAACCGTGGAGGTTTAAAAGCCATGTCACAGCATGGGCGTGTTTACACCTGCCGTGTCTGGATGGATTGAAACAAACTCAGTTTGTAACCACCAAGGGCTGGGCGGTATGACGGTATAAAAGTGTCTACTGGGAGAGATTTGACCATAGCTTGTATACCGTGGAGAAAAACAGTCCATGTCGCGGGAGGCAGCTGTCCCTCTGAGTCCCTACAGTAACACTACAGTTACAACACCGCGTCACACGGGGCACTGCAGCTAATCACTTTTTGTCAAAATCAGTGAATATTGTTTACAAGGCCTAGGCTGTGTAATAACACTGAATTTTGTTTTTAAGCACATACAGGAATGGGTGGCGGATTGTGAAGAGATATTCACTGATTTTGACAAAAAGTGATTTTAACAACAAACATTCTCCAGAATGGCTGGATCCTCCTTTAATGGAGTCTGTGCCAGATTGGCTGGTGATATCTTGACATAATTAGTGGGATAGCATGGTCAAAATCAACCTTCATTGGCACGTTGTCCATGTTCATTTCACACCCAGTTTAAAGTGATGCAATATTCCCTGGATCTTAAAAATAAGTGTTGCAGACTGTGTATATATACAGCTCCCGAAGAAATTAAGAGACCACTCAAAATGTCTCTTGTTTAACTCTTGAGAGGCATATGTTTGAGTAGAATGAACATTTTGGTTTTATAATATAAACTACTGACAACATTTCTACCAAATTGCAATACATTTTTGGTTATTAAGAGCATTTTCAATAAGTATAAGATGAAGATTTAACAAAAATCCAGACTGGTCTGGATTTTTCCGGAGCTGTAGCTATATGAGAAGATGGGCAGTTAGAGGTGACAGCAAGTATTTACTGAGTAATTGGGGGCTGAGAGGAATGGACTGAGCATTTAGTGAAGAGGTTATAGGATGTAGAATAAAGAAAGGAGCCCAGAATGAAAGAGGAGAGGCTGTTGTGAGCTGTACAGAGGAGGGAATGAAACACAAAGTCTTCACAAGTGATTTGACATTTCCCTGGAGGAAGAGTAAGAGCACCAGCAGGATGAGAACCAGTGTCTATTGACGATGTGTCTGTCTGCCATGCCGCTCAGAAGAGGTGGAAGGATATATGATTTGAAAATGGTTCACAGTAGGGGTGATGAAAAAAAATAAATTCATGTAGAAATCGTGATTCCTACCTCCTGCGATTTTGAATGGATTCACATCACATAGCTATAGTGTAAAAAATTCAAATTTATTTCATAGTTAAAATAATTAAGATTTGTATAAAACAAGAAAAAGATTACTGACCTATCAGAAATGATATACCGATATCGTATGGGATCAGTCAAAGTCTTTTATTGTCAGTTCGGATATATGCAAGACATACATCAGAATCAAAATGGTGTTTATCTCTGGCCCACAGTGCAGTTAGAACGATAAAATAAATAAATATAGAGTTAAATAAGATAAACAAGATAACCATAAACAATATTTACATAAGATAAATTCTAAATACTAAGTAGTGCAAATGATTTTTTTGTTGCAATATAATAATAATAATAATAATAATAATAATAATAATAATAATAACAGTATGTATAAAATAGAATAGAAAGTAAAAAATAGATAAGTTAAAATGAAATTTGCAATGTGATGAAAAATATTTACAATGTGCAATATGCAGTCCCAGTCCCATCCCTATGAAGGGTGAGGACTGGAGCAGACTAAAGTTAAGCCTTGAGTGAGGAAGAATGGTGCGACAGAGAAGTCAGACAGGTGACTTTAGTGCTTCCTGTCCTGTGTGTGCGTGGGCGCAGCAGTGAAGTCGCAGGTCAGACAGTAACGTGTGCAGCCTGTGTGCTCTTTAGCGGTGTCTTTCTTCTCTCCACTTTTCACTCCTTTCCTCCTTTTCTTTTTGTCTTCTTTCCTGCGATCCTGCTTTTCCTCCGTCACCAACACGCTGCACTCTGTGAATAGTCTTTGTTAATGGCAAAACCTAACGCAGATTCATTTCAGACGGAGAGACAGGAACGGGAGAAAGGAAAGAAAGGAAGTCAAACTAAAGGGCTAGACAGGGTTTTTTCTCTTTTCATATTGTATGAATGTAATGGCCTTTTGGTGTCTGTTGAAAGCAAAAAAAAGGTAGAAGTCACATTAGCATATGGTACATTTCTCTCCCTCTCCCTGTACACACAGAACAATTAGGAAGTGTTTTTTTTTATTAGCTGCCCTTTAAACTTCTCCCTGATGGAGCCTCAGCTAATACAAAAGGCCATCCATGCTTTTCTCATTCTTTGAACAGGCCTGTGAAGCACAGAGGACTCATTTTCTAATCTTAATTAACAGCAAGCAGTGGCAATAGTTGCAGGTGTAACATTGACTCTCTCCTTTTAGCTCTGTTTTCTGTTTCCACCAACTCCACTGAGGAAAACATTGGAATCTTTTACTTCCTAAATGCTCCTTTGTGTTGAACAGCTAAGCTAAGTTACTTTATTATTCAATGATTACATTGAAATTCATCTTTTCTCATATCCCCCTCTCAAGTTAAATATAAATTAAATATATTATTATTATTATTAAGTTACCTCACTCCAGAGGTAACCATTGCTCCAGAGTTCAATCTGTATGCTCCCTGGCAAATCGAAGCATTTTATCCTGATAAGCCCCACTGATAGTTGGTATTCTCAAGGCTACACATCTGCATAGTCCATATCCATTATGTTCTCACATTTCTTCCTCAAAGATGACGGTTCACCCCTATCTATCCAGGTTTTAATATAAAACATATTTTCCAAAACCACAGCACCTGTCATCTGACATGGTGATACAAGAAATAAGAAGCGATTCACTGCATCAGTTTGAGTTAAATAACTTGTCGCAAACTGAAGCATATTAATCACTGCAGTTTTAGACCAATGGAGGGCTCTTAACTATTAGTTTTGTCAAATCCAGATGGTGACTTTATTTTTTGGCTGTGAAGTGTATACAGTATACAGGTCCTTCTCATATAATTAGCATATTGTGATAAAGTTCAATATTTTCTGTAATGTACTGATAAACATTAGACTTTCATATATTTTAGATTCATTACACACAACTGAAGTAGTTCAAGCCTTTTATTGTTTTAATATTGATGATTTTGGCAAAAAAGTAAAGAAAAACCAAAAATCCCTATCTCAAAAAATTTGCATATTTCATCCGACCAATAAAAGAAAAGTGTTTTTAATACAAAAAAGTCAACCTTCAAATAATTATGTTCAGTTATGCACTCAATACTTGGTCGGGAATCCTTTCGCAGAAATGACTGCTTCAATGCGGCGTGGCATGGAGGCAATCAGCCTGTGGCACTGCTGAGGTGTTATGGAGGCCCAGGATGCTTCGATAGCGGCCTTAAGCTCATCCACAGTGTTGGGTCTGGTGTCTCTCAACTTCCTCTTCACAGTATCCCACAGATTCTCTATGGGGTTCAGGTCAGGAGAGTTAGCAGGCCAATTGAGCACAGTAATACCATGGTCAGTAAACCATTTACCAGTGGTTTTGGCACTGTGAGCAGGTGCCAGGTCTTGTTGAAAAATGAAATCTTCATCTCCATAAAGCTTTTCAGCAGATGGAAGCATGAAGTGCTCCAAAATCTCCTGATAGCTAGCTGCATTGACCCTGCCTTTGATAAAACTCAGTGGACCAATACCAGCAGCTGACATGGCACCCCAGACCATCACTGACTGTGGGTACTTGACACTGGACTTCAGGCATTTTGGCATTTCCTTCTCCCCAGTCTTCCTCCAGACTCTGGCACCTTGTTTTCCGAATGACATGCAAAATTTGCTTTCATCCGAAAAAAGTACTTTGGACCACTGAGCAACAGTCCAGTGCTGCTTCTCTGTAGCCCAGGTCAGGCGCTTCTGCCGCTGTTTCTGGTTCAAAAGTGGCTTGACCTGGGGAATGCGGCACCTGTAGCCCATTTCCTGCACACGCCTGTGCACGGTGGCTCTGGATGTTTCTACTCCAGACTCAGTCCACTGCTTCCGGAGGTCCCCCAAGGTCTGGAATCGGCCCTTCTCCACAATCCTCCTCAGGGTCCGGTCACCTCTTCTGGTTGTGCAGCATTTTCTGCCACACTTTTTCCTTCCCACAGACTTCCCACTGAGGTGCCTTGATACAGCACTCTGGGAACAGCCTATTCGCTCAGAAATTTCTTTCTGTGTCTTACCCTCTTGGTTGAGGGTGTCAATGATGGCCTTCTGGACAGCAGTCAGGTCGGCAGTCTTACCCATGATTGCGGTTTTGAGTAATGAACCTGGCTGGGAGTTTTTAAAAGCCTCAGGAATCTTTTGCAGGTGTTTAGAGTTAATTAGTTTATTCAGATGATTAGGTTAAGAGCTTGTTTAGAGTACCTTTTCATGATATGCTAATTTTTTGAGATAGGAATTTGGGGTTTTCATGAGCTGTATGCCAAAATCATCAGTATTAAAACAACAAAAGACCTGAAATATTTCAGTTGGTGTGCAATGAATCTAAAATATATGAAAGTTCAATTATTATCATATCAACTTTATCACAATATGCTAATTATATGAGACGGACCTGTACCTGTGCATAAATTGCCCCCTTGTGGCACTACATTTAATAGACAACATGTAACATACTACGGTGTGCGCTCAACATTGAGACCAACGTGAAAATAACCTGCTAATGCTCCATGATGTAGTAGGTATGGTAGAAATGTTGCCATTTTACCCGCCTAACTGTCTGATCAATGATTGAACAACAATTCTGTGCATGTGACTTTTGTTTACAATTCTTAGTCCGTTTGAGCTTTGCCTTTTGTGAACGCGAACCGAACCATAAGAAACACGTAACAAAGTATCCAACTCACATTTGATCCACACCACTATTAGGTGTGTAAACACGACCTAACTGTGTTGGTCAGTTGTTTGGTGCTGGAGCAGGGAGGGCAGTTTCTCTATACATAATGCATTTGTGCAGAGACTTTAAAAAGAAACATTGAGATTACACAGTTTAAAATGTGAAGGAGGGGTCTAGTTTAATATGTTATCATTAAGTGTAAAATGACATGGACCAACACATACATTTGAAGTGCATGTGTGGGATGTGTCCTTAATAATGGCTCTATAGTCCAGTGGGTTAGTTATCCCTTTTGGAATGGTATGGGTAGGGCAGATTGATGGACTTGGATCGGATGACCATTCTGTTGAAATAGCTGGATAAAGTAGTTCCTCCATGGGACACAAGATGGCAACAAAAGCCTATCCCATGTTCCACTGATTCTACATAAAATTCTCCCTTATTTGATTGTTGCTTTTGTCTCTTTTCCAATAATGCACTCTATTAAGTTACAATTGGAGTGTGGAACTGGAAAAGCCAGCCACAAGTGTTGTTGCACCGAGTCCACTATTACATCTTAATCTAATCTAACTAAAGCCATAGAGAGCCAATGAGGGTCTTTAACTTCAACTTTAATAGGGATTGTAGGAAACTGTATCGTTTCACAAGGAAGTATTTAGCTTCACTCAAAATCATACCAACAACATGACTGAATGAGTGTTTCATTCAGTACTGTACTATGACTGCCCATTATTTGTCTGTGCTTGGTTTTCTTTGCTGGCATATTTACACAACTCTATGTGAATTCTGAAAAGTCAGAAGCAGAAGTATGAAGTCAGTAATCCGTCATTTAAGGCTACCCTTTACTTGTGCAGTATTTAAAAAGAAGTGTACCATTTTACATTTATTGGAAGTTTTTTTCCCCCCTTAAAGTCCACCAACATTGAATGAATAACATTTGCTTATTCTCCTGTATTCAAGATTCAAGATGCTTTATTTATTTTTCATATGCACATTAACAATTACAGCAGCAGGTCATTGGCAATGAAGTTCTTAAGTCCCAGGCGCCTCTCAACAATGCAATATAGAAGAAGAACGTGTTTAAAAGAAACACACAAGTGAAGAGAGCCACACCTGAGACACAAATAAACACAACAGTAGTGCAAGGACACAGTGCGGATCAAAGTGTAGAAATAAAGGTGCACCATATAAATATAAAGTACATTTAGAATGCAAAGTAAAATAAAATAAAATCTGGACGAAATTGAATACTCTACACGGAAATAACAATAGTAGTAACTGTAGTGAAATAGGATACTGTATGTGAAAGAGTAACGTTAAACATAGTACAAATATGTATATGCAATATGTACAGATGTAAATTATGACTTGTGATTAGTTTACATTATACATTATACATAAGCGACCAGTCTGGATTTTTCTTATATCTTCATCTCTACATTATTTATGGAAAATGCTCTATATGATAATATTTGTATTGTGAATTTGGTAGACATGTTGTCAGTAGTTGATATTATAAAATCAAAATTTTATTTGATTTTGGAGTGGTCTCTTCATTTTTTCCGGAGCTGTATATTTCCCAGCCCACTGCAAAATGTACTAGTCACTGTTGCAGCTCCAACACAATCGCCCACATGGTTTGAAAGCGTTCCACTGTGTCCTATGGTCCACACAGGCAGCAGCATGTTAAAAGTGCAGCAGAAGCATTGGTAACTCTATAGTGCTCAGACTGTGTCTACACATGATGCATTCAGGCACAGTATTGAGTGTAGGTCACCTACCCTTTTGGCAGCACTCAGACGCACAGTAAAACATGATCTTTTACACACCTTGTGCTGTGAGCCGGATTGATTAAAATAGATGTATAGCTCTTCTGTCAGATGGGCGTCAGATAGGCCCTTATCCACTACAGTCCATTGAATAGTCAAATGTAGCTAGTCCTGCAGTCTGGCTATAGGATTAAACCTAAAGGCCAGGACACACCAGCCCGATAATCGCCGTCGTCAAAAAAAATGGAGTCGGCCGTTTCAGGAAGCTCCAGCTTCCCGTCGCTGCTAAAGAACACACCGAGACGACTGTTTATTTTCCGTACGCTCGCGGGACGTAATGTCTCCACAACAGCAGGCGGCGCTAATCTGTATTGTGGCCCGAAAAAATACGAAAGCCGGAAATTATTGGACATCTCTCTAGAGCATAAACATAGATAGAAATACGTATTTATATTTATGGACCATAAGAGCACAATTTTTAGCAGAGAGTGTCGAGCATGGTGTCGAGCAGTCAACAAGGGTTGATGCATGTGAGTACTCTCAAAACGAAACGAACAAACACATTAAAACGATGGCTAGCTGTTGTTAGCTGTTTGTGCTACCCGCCTCACTTCCGGGCTTCACTGATTCGCTAGCCCTCCACCAATCAAATTGCTCCAAATGAAAGACGGTCGGCCGCCGATTGAACATGTTCAATCGGCGGCCGACAGGCTCAAAACAAGCCCGACGACCTCTACGTCGGCCGACGTCACGGCACACACCAAACAGATTCGTCTTTTTTTTTGACGACGGCGATTATCGGGCTGGTGTGTCCTGGCCTTTAGACTCAGTGTCTCAGTTACCCTCTTGCAAACAATGATACTGTGCACACAGGAAATATTGCACTCCCACAGTGTTCCAGGGCAGTAGATGTTAAAGGCCGTACATGAATGAACAGCTGTAGCAATAGAGCCAACACACAATAAATGACAGCAAAGACATGAAGACAATGTTTTTTTAAACCAGGCCTTAAATAGGTTTAATAATGCTATGAAAACAGCATATTTAACATGGGAGTCAATGAGAAATTGCTCTGTTCTGCAACCCGCCCTTAGTGGCCACCCGGTGCTACTGCAATTTGCGTCACTCCCAAATAGAGACAGTGCGGATCGCGTCATAATCGGAGGCCACGCCCATCGTGGGGGAAAACAATACACAGCGCTCCATTCACTTTATATCGAATGACACCTGTGTTCTGCAAACAAACTTAATAAAAACGTAATACGGCATGCCTTTCACAAATACACGTTACATTCTTTAGAGCCTCAACTCTTGTCTGTCTATACGAGCTGTTTTTGTGAAAAATTATTGAGTAATTTTCAATATCGAGACAAAACTCTTAACTAATGTATGCTGTATGCTAGGCTAATGTTAGCCTTCTGCTGTAGGCTAACCCTCACATATACTCCATCCTCGCCAGGTCGGATGGGAAAAACACCTCAATATTGAAAATTACTCAATCATTTTTCACAAAAACAGGTCGTATGGACAGACAAGAGTCGTGGCTTTAAAGAAAGTAACGTTTTTTTTGTTAAATGGATGTTTGATTCAATTTTGATTAAGTTTGTTTGCAGAAGACAGGTCTCCTTCAATACAAAGTGAATGGAACGCTGTTCAATGTTTTCCCCCACGATGGGCGTGGCCTATTTCATGCACTGTCTCTATTGGATGCTGGTAGAACTCTTTGTGGTTGGGGCTTGGTTTCTAGCTGTACCAGTGTAATCAGCTGGAGATTCTCTGCTGACGGAGTGTTGTCTGTCCTCAAAAAACTCATTCAGATTTTGGTTACGAGTGTAGCGACAAACAACACACACACACACACACACACACACACACACACACACACACACACACACACACACACACACACACACACACACACACACACACACACACACACACACACACACACACACACACACACAGACAGGAGAGAAGCAGACCGAAGCAGATGGCAGATGGGGACATGCTTCATTATAGCATTACATATGTATGTTTTATCGTTTAGTGAACTGCTTATTTAGTCAGACATATGGTAACACTCTGCCATTATGCCCTTTACATGCGTGAAAAAAACAGGTTAAATGGGATGCTTTGCTTAGTGCACCGGTTTTGTCTTGAATTTCAATGGATTTTACATCCTTTAAGCCATTTTTATATCTGCTGTATGAATACAAAACCCACAAGCTTTCATTTTGTATTGATAATAGTGTTCAAGTGTACACATGCATTTATTCGCTTATATATTTGAACTCATACAAAGAGCTTGTTGCAATGTTTTGGAAGAATACAAATATACACAGAGTACAGCCCAATCAATTAATAATCATTCGGCATGAACATTGGTCCTATTTAGTGAAATGCATTGCTGCCCTGGAGGTAGCCTAAATTAATAGCATTAAGGCTATAGCCTATTTACAGCAACAAAAGCAGCAGGTGTGTTGTTATACATCTTGACTGTTAATGACTTGCAGTTTAATAAAATACTTAATGTCTGAGTTTAAAAATGCCCCATATCACTTAAGACATATTTCTATTTTTTTTTAAAGGAACACTGTGTAACGTTTTAAGTAATGTATAAGCTACAATCAATATCCTCATTCATAGATATGTTGTCATTGTTGTCAAATCACCTCTGCCAATACTCTGAATTATCCTCCTGAGCGAAGAACGTTCATACTTCTATTATACTATGTACATTGAACGGGTAAGTCTTAAGGAGGCATCCCTGTTCTTCCGGTCTATGAACGGCCGAGAGGGACATACAGCACTACGTGGTAGGCTACTAGCAGTGAAACGTGCAGTGTTGCCAATGTAGTGGAAACCTACATAGGTGTTCTCGTGGCCGAGTGGGCTTTTGTTTCCACTTACATAAGATACTACTAGGAAGGAGACATCTCATCACCAGGCAAGGTAGACGCGGAGAAGGAATAGGCCTTAACAGGTTACTTTATTAAAAGGTTGACATTGAGGTTACAGCGAGTAGACAGTTTGTACTATTCAACATAGATGTTTCTTATTCATTACAATCATTCAGATCTTACCCTATCCTATCCTAGCCTATTCTCGACTTGGGGAAACGGGAGTCCCCAACAGAAGCCTTCTTTTCCTTGGGCGTAAGGGCGCCCAGAGTGGTAATCACTCTGGCCTTTTATCAGGCATTTGTGTGTGTGTGTGGCTGTGTGCGTGTGTCTACCAGTGTGTGAGTGAGAGCGTGCATGTGTGTGTGTTTGTGTGTAACATCTCTAATGTCAGATCTGGGCTATTTGTAGCAAGATATTGCAATACATGTCCCTATCTTCCTGCTGTGCCTTGCGACATGTGTTGTTGTGCTTGTAGGTTAAGGTCATTCTGTCGTGTGTGGCAACGAGGTTCACCCTAAGTTTGCCCTGCTTTCTCTGATTTAATACAGTTCTGTATTAACTTCTTTCAAACTGATAACATAAATATGTTGGAATTCCTACACCAACTTAGCGATTTGTCGCTATATTTAGCGACTTTTCAGACCCTCTGGCGACTTTTTTTCAAAAAAGCGACAAATCTAGCTTGTTTTTCTGGTGTTATTGGTTACTTTTTCACTAAAGCAAGTATCGCTCTGCACTTTTCTCAACGAGCAGCGGGAGTCTCCGCGGCCCCTCCCCCGTCACAGAGCACTGACAGATGGCCCGGTCCTCGCGCAGCAGCCCCTCCCAGCTGCGGTCAGAGCAGGAGATACACACCTCTCCGCTCGTGTTCCGTTAGCATCCTTATTACATCCTCTTTTACAGTTTATGACTAGTGCAATTCAAAATTGTATGCAGTGCTTATTGAAACATTGAGCATGTATGATTACATGTATGATTACTGCAAGACTTAACATAATCACGTCGGTTTTGTATGCGATTCATACGTTCATAACACTAGAACCTCACCTATGCAAATGTTACTGTATAAAACCCCGGTCTCTGAATATGCAAATTAGCTGATGACGTCATCTGGCAACGTCTAGCGACTTTTAGGACAGCCAATAGCTACTTTCCTTACTGAATAGTTGGCAACACTGGAAACGTGTTCCTGCTCAGAGCCAGCGCGACTGAATTGTAGAAGGAGCTCAGCAAAACGCGCTAGCAACCCGGCAGATTTGGAAGATCATAGTTCACATAGAACACACTTTAATTTTCGTTTAGCTTTCGATACACTAGAAACAATGCGAACGTGTTTGATCCTACTACTAGCACATCATTGTTCCCAGGCGCACAGGGGCAGCGTTCACACCAGCGCCAGACATGTGTTTAGTGTAGTCACCAATCCCTGAGGCTGTAGCTGCTTAGCCTAGCTCACTTTAGCGAATCCATTCATATGGCGACCAGGGACAAAGTGTCACAAATGTGTTGATTCACACTACGAGTTAGCAACGCAGCGCTGTGAACGCCACTGTGACTGTGCGACAATAAATCTTCTTGTACAAATAACCCAAGCCATAAATAAGAGCAGAAGGGAGTGAACGGAAGTGGCAAACAAAACACTAATGCAGGCGCAGAGCAGCGAGCTAAGATGGGAGCTAACTTGGCTAGCAGCACTTACGTCAGGCTATACGTCAGACTGCGGTATTTAAACCACCATATTCTCACCAAATCATCTTTACGGTGCTAACACACACATTTAATAAGGCCATGTGTACACTGTCCTGTGAAGAAATGTACCTCGTCACCCGAAAGAAAGCTTGATGAGGTAGTATTGAATGACATGTTATTGTCACATACCGCATGCGTAGTTGAAATGCGAGCGAGCGCTATTCTTTTGAATGCAATATACAATTTGACCACTAGATGAGTATGAGTACTAGATGAGTTTGCCCGCCTAAAAATGTGGTTTTCCTTTACAAAAAATACTATCTTCTAAGTTCTGTATTGGATCCAGATGTTAATACCTGGAAATTGAAGCTGAAATGTTGATCTATTGTCTCATATTCATCTTTTGGTGTCAAACCCAAATGTTTCCAGTCTACAGCAAAAATAAAGGAATTGGCCTCAACGTTCCAATACTATTGGAGGGGACTGTATATATATAGGGGAGAGTGGCCTAAGTTGTGCAACTTTTCACCCAAAGTGACTTTAAAGTAAGGCCTTGACAGTAAAGTCTCCAACTCAAATATGTACATATATTTCAGGGTGTTGTGCATCCCTGGCAATAAAAACTTTGGATCTGGAATAAACTGTTGAAGAAATATAGCTTTCGGAAAAAAAGTTGTCTTGATGCACAACTTGCCCCCGGTGTGGTGTAAGTTGTGCGGTTGGAGAGAATACCATGGGGTGAATTGTGCCATTGATATATATCTCATTAACTGTAATGCAAGACAAATCCATTAGACAATCACTTATTTAAGGTTTATGTAAAGTAAATAGTTGACAAGATTGAAGGACAATTTTCTTAAACAAGGCCTAGCAGATCTAATGGTTTTACCTGCAAAGCTCACAATGACAAAGTCACCATCATCATCTTTCTGGCCATCTGAACTCTCATCAGTGGTGTCGTTAAGTGGAATTGAGATGTCACTCTCTTCTGAGCTACTGTAGACAATCACTTTCTCTTGGTGACCAGTGTATACAGCCATGCCACTGGCACAACTCTCAGAAATGTACTTTGCACTAGTTGCTCTGTGCTTGTGGAACCAACTGCCACCTGACAAATGTGATTCCCCTACATTTCTGCCTTTAAATCAAGGCTCAAAACCCGTATATATAATATATATATATATTAGGGCTGTCAAACGATTAAAATTTTTAATCAGATTAATCACAGGATTCTGTGGATTAATCACGATTAATCACGATTAATTTTACCATTCGAAATATGCCCGAAAAAAATCGAATTTTCTCGGTATATTGTTGTATGAACGGAAAGATAAATGACAGAAGGTGGATATGTACATTTAAAATTATGTGACCATATATTTAAGAGACATCCATTAGACTCATCATCTTGTAAAGAAGGGAGACACAAGGAATAAGATATAAGCACATTTAAGCTCAAGAAACTGTGTTTTGCCGTGCAAAGTAAAATTTCCATGATCAAGGTGTTTTGATTATTGTGTCTGAACAATTATAGACAAGTTTGAAAACATTTGACACATGTTTTAGTGCTTTAGTATGCTACACTTTGAGTCTATACAGTTAGCACGATGTCAGCCCTAAACTGCTGCATCATGCTAATTATCCAACATTCTGGGGTTGGGGTGATTTGTGCCAAAGGGCCTAGGTGAGTTATAAGTAAGTAAGTAAGTAAAATGTATTTATAAAAGCACATGTATAACAGTTTGCACTGTCCAAAGTGCTGAACATAGTGCATTCAGTAGGTAAACAATGAAGGTAAAATAACAATAACAAAAATAAAAGACATAACGCCCATACATCCACATAGAAACAAAGATAGTAGTGCAGAGGTAAGATAGTTAATGGGGAGGAAAAGCCAGGGTGTAAATATGGGTTTTGAGCCTGGATTTAAAGGCAGAAATGTAGGGGGAATCACATTTGTCAGATGGCAGTTGGTTCCACAAGCACGGAGCAACTAGTGCAAAGTACATTTCTGAGAGTTGTGCGAGTGGCATGTGTACGCTGGTCACCAAAAAGAACGTGATCGTCTACAGTAGCTCAGAAGAGACTGACATCTCCATTCCACTTAACGACACCACTGACAAGAGTTCAGATGGCCAAAAAGATGATGATGGTGACTTTATCATTGTGAGCTTTGCAGGTAAAACCACCTAGATCTGCTAGGCCTTGTTTAAGAAAATTGACCTTCAATCTTTGTAAAATATTCACTTTATTTACTTTAAATAAACCTTAAATAAGTACTTGTCTTATGGATTTGTCTTACATTACAGTGTATGAAATATGTTATCTCACAAAAGTGAGTACACCCCTCACATTTCTTCAAATATTTCATTATATCTTTTCATGGGACAACACTGAAGAAATGACACTTTGATGCAATGTAAAGTAGCTTGTATAACTGTTTACATTTACTGTTGCCTCAAAATAACTCGACAGACAGCCATTAATGTCTAAACTGATGGCAACAAAAGTGAGTACACCCCTAAGTGAAAATGCCCAAATTGGGCCCAAATATTTTGTGTGGCCACCATTATTTTCCAGCACTGCCTTAACCCTCTTGGGCATGGAGATACCAGAGCTTCACAGGTTGCCACTGGAATCTTCTTCCATTCATTCATGACAACATCACGGAGCTGGTGGATATTAGAGAACTTGCGCTCCTCCATCTTCCGTTTGAGGATGCCCCAAAGATGCTCAATAGGGTTTAGGTCTGGAGACATGCTTGGCCAGTCCATCACCTTTACCCTCAGCTTCTTTAGCAAGGCAGTGGTCGTCTTGGAGGTGTGTTTGGGGTCGTTATCATGTTGCAATACTGCCCTGCAGCCCAGTTTACGAAGGTTGAGTGCACTTAGTCAGCGTCATATCCAGAGGTTGGCTTTGGAAAATAGACCTACGAGTGCTGCCAGCATTGCTGCAGGGCTTGAAGGGGTGGGGGGTCAACCTGTCAGTGCTCAGACAATATGCCGCACACTGCATCATACTGGTCTACATGGCTGTCTTCCCAGAAGGAAACCTGTTCTAAAGATGATGCACAAGAAAGCCCACAAACAGTTTGCTGAAGACAAGCAGACTAAGGACATGGACACGGGGCGACTGTGGCTCAGGTGGTTAAGCGGGTTGGCACAACGATCCAAGGGATGGCGGTTCGATCCCTGCCCGGCCACCTGTGTCATGGATGTTGTGTCCTTGGGCAAGACACTTCACCCACCTTCACCGTGCCTTGTGTGAATGTGTATAATTGCTGTGTGTTTGAGGTGGTGGTCGGAGGAGCCGATGGCGTGAAATGGCAGCCTCGCTTCGGTCAGTCTGCCCCAGGGCAGCTGTGGTTACTCTTGTAGTTTACCACCACCTTTATGACTGTGTGTGAACGAATGGAACCTGGAACCCTGTAAAGCGCTTTGAATGCCTTGAAAAGCGCTATATAAATCCAACCCATTATTATTATTATTATTATTATTATTTATCACTGGAACCAACTCTGTGGTCTGATGAGACCAAGATACACTTATTTGGTTCAGATGGTGTCAAGTGTGAGTGGTGGCAACCAGGTGAGGAGTACACAGACAAGTGTGTCTTGCCTACAGTCAAACACGGTGGTGGGAGTGTCATGGTCTGGGGCTGCATGAGTGCTGCCATCACTGGGGAGCAGAGTTCATTGAATGCCAACATGTACTGTGACATACTGAAGCAGAGCATGATCCCCTCCCTTCGCAAACTGGGCCGCAGGACAGTATTGCAACATGATAACGACCCCAAACACACCTCCAAGATGACCACTGCCTTGCTAAAGAAGCGGAGGGTGAAGGTAATGGACTGGCCAAGCATGTCTCCAGACCTAAACCCTATTGAGCATCTGTGGGGCATCCTCAAATAGAAAATGGAGGAGCGCAAGTTCTCTAATATCCACAAGCTCTGTGATGTCGTCATGAATGAGTGGAAGAGGATTCCGGTGGCAACCTGTGAAGCTCTGGTGAACTCCATGCCCAAAAGGGTTAAGGAAGTGCTGGAAAATAATGGTGGCCACACAAAATATTGACACTTTGGGCCCAATTTGGACATTTTCACTTACTCACTTTTGTTGCCATCAGTTTATACATTAATGGCTGTGTGTCGAGTTATTTTGAGGCAACAGTAAATTTACACTGTTATACAAGCTGTACACTGACTACTTTACATTGTTTCAAAGTGTCTTTTCTTCAGTGTTGCCCCATAAAAAGATATAATGAAATATTTGAAGAAATGTGAGGGTTGTATTCACTTTTGTGATATACTGTATTTATCAATTGCACATGGTTTACCCCATGGTATTCTTTCCAATGGCACAACTTACACCACACCGGGGGCAAGTTGTTCCACTTTTCAATATATATTTTTGGGAAAAAATTTGCGATTTATCGGCCGATAAAGTTTTTTCCTGCCTAGAATCGGCATCGGACCCAAGAAATCCAAACGGGTCGGGCCCTAATGCAGAGAACAAGTGAGGGAACAGGAGAGATGGGGAGAGGGCAGGAGTCACACAGGAGAAAATGGAGGCAAAGAGGTGAAGACTGAAGGAGAGGGTGAGGGACAGATAAGCCTGCAGTTGTATCAGTAAATTGAATCTACAGTGGCTGACATGGTTCTGCATGTATAGCTATTAAGGTTTGTCTGTGTGCACAGAAGCCAGCCTATGCAGGCAGGCAGACAGGCAGGCAGACATACAGACAGACAGACAGATGGGGAGAAGTCTGGCAAATCTAGGTACAGAAGGAAAGAAAAGAAGGGAGCAGACTAGATGGCGTTTATCTACATTTTTCCAGCAGAGGTGTTATGGTGTGTGAGTTTTATTTGACCTAGAAATGGCACCTAGACATTATTTCCGTTGTAGACGGTTGTAGATGTCAAATTCCGTTCAATAAAAATATTCCGTGACTTCACAAATGTACATTTTAATTGAACATATAATAATATTAGCATCAAATCCAATCAGGTGAAACAATGTCGGTAATCAAAACAGGCTTCCGTGGTGTAAGAAGTGTATAGCATTTTATTTATTTTTGAGTACAATATACACTCAACAAAAATATAAATGCAACACTTTTGTTTTTGCTCCCATTTTTCATGAGATGGACTTAAAGATCTAAAATTCATTCCAGATACACAGTATTACCATTTCTCTCAAACATTGTTCACAAATCTGTCTAAATGTGTGATAGTGAGCACTTCTGCTTTGCTGAGATAATCCATCCCACCTCACAGGTGTGCCACATCAAGATGCTGATCTGACATCATGATTAGTGCACAGGTGTGCCTTAGACTGTCCACAATTAAAGGCCACCCTGAAATGTGCAGTTTTGTCTCACAGCAAAATGCCACAGATGCCACAAGCATTGAGGGAGCGTGCAATTGGCATGCTGACAGCAGGAATGTCAACCAGATCTGTTGCTCGTGCATTGAATGTTCATTTCTCCACCATAAGCCGTCTCCAAAGGCGTTTCAGAGAATATGGCAGTACATCCAACCGGCCTCACAACCGCAGACCACGTGTAACCACACCAGCCCAGGACCTCCACATCCAGCAGGTTCACCTCCAAGATTGTCTGAGACCAGCCACTGAGACAGCTGCTGAAACAATTGGTTTGCATAACCAAACAATTTCTGCACAAACTGTCAGAAACCGTCTCAGGGAAGCTCAACTGCATGCTCGTCGTCCTCATCGGGGTCTTGACCTGACTCCAGCTCATCGCCGTAACAGACTTGAGTGGGCAAATGCTCTCATTCGATGGCGTCTGGCACGTTGGAGAGGTGTTCTCTTCACGGATGAATCTCGGTTTACATTGTTCAGGGCAGATGGCAGACAGCGTGTGTGGCGTCGTGTGGGTGAGCGCTTTGCTAATGTCAATGTTGTGGATCGAGTGGCCCATGGTGGTGGTGGGGTTATGGTATGGGCAGGCATCTGTTATGGACGAAGAACACAGGTGCATTTTATTGATGGCATTTTGAATGCACAGAGATACCGTGATGAGATCCTGAGGCCCATTGTTGTGCCATACATCCATGAACATCAACTGACGTTTCAGCAAGATAATGCACATGTTGCAAGGATCTGTACACAATTCTTGGAAGCTGAAAATGTCCCAGTTCTTGCATGGCCAGCATACTCACCGGACATGTCACCCATTGAGCATGTTTGGGATGTGCTTGACCGGCGTATACGACAGCGTGCACCACTTCCCACTAATATCCAGCAACTTCGCACAGCCATTGAAGAGGAGTGGACCAACATTCCACAGGCCACAATTGACAATCTGATAAACTCTATGCAAAGAAGATGTGTTGCACTGCATGAGGCAAATGGTGGTCACACCAGATACTGACTGGTTCTGAGTCCCCAGACCCCCAATAAAGCAAAACAATTCACATTTCAGAGTGGCCTTTTATTATGGACAGTCTAAGGCACACCTGTGCACTAATCATGATGTCAGATCAGCATCTTGATTTGGCACACCTGTGAGGTGGGATGGATTATCTCAGCAAAGCAGAAGTGCTCACTATCACACATTTAGACAGATTTGTGAACAATGTTTGAGAGAAATGGTAATATTGTGTATCTGGAATGAATTTTAGATCTTTAAGTCCATCTCATGAAAAATGGGAGCAAAAACAAAAGTGTTGCGTTTATATTTTTGTTGAGTGTAGCTCACTGTAGCAGTTAATGCCTACCACACACTAGAGGACTCTATAATGAAATGTTAGATTTCTAAACATTTAAATTTTAATCAGGCCTCTTTTTTGAGTGAGTAACAGAAATGTTTTTTTTAGGGTTTTGGTGGAACAGAAAATGCCAATGCAATTCCACCAAAGACAATCTTAAAATAGTTTTGATAATCATTACTGCAACAGTAAAGAGATGATATCCTTTTAACACTGTGTAGAGTGTTCAAATATGATACATTTACCGAGCATATGGGATGATGCAAACATGCAGGCATACGGGCCAAATGTACTTTTTAAATTTTTTTACTAAAAAAACCTCGGCAGTTATTAAACCAGGGCATTGCACCAACAGCACGCTCGCACGCACGCGCACACACACACACACACACACACACACACACACACACACACACACACACACACACACACACACACACACACACACACACACACACACACACACACACACACACACACACACACACACACATTAACACGCATCAAACCAAACAGAATTAGTCTGGTCCAGATTGAGATCGGATAGCGTTTGCTAAGTCAGCTGTTTTTGTGAAGATCCTCGTTAAATATTTAAGAGGTTGTAAAAATAGTGCAATATGAAGATTTAGCTTGGCGCTCTGTGGTAATGTCATGTCCACGCACATTTCAAATAAATGATGTGGCTGGTCTAGATGAATTGAGAGCCATACAAAGCAGGAGAAGGGGCCGGTATTGTCCCCACTCTTGTCTGTTTGCTGCCTGGCTATAATTAATAATTATCAGTCAGATTATCTTTGAGTGCTAATGTGTTGCCCCTCCTATGTGTGGAATAAAGTGTGTGTGTGTGTTTGAATACAGAGAGATGGGGGAATGGGAAAACAGACTGCTGCTACTATCAGATGGCAACAACAGCACACACGCACTCACACTCACACTCACACACAGACACAAATGGAGAGTGAGACGCATGAGTGTATTGTGGTGTGTCTGTCCAAGCCACACTTAGCCCAAACACTATTGTTCCATGCCCATGTGTTGTGGTGGATGATCCGTCGTACTGTTAAGGTTGGTACGCTGCCCTCAGATGCTCTCTTCATGGGTTCCTTCTGGCCCTTCCATGTCTGATATGACTGTGGTGTGGAACCAGTGGCGGCTCCTGACAATAATCTTAGGGGGGGGGGGGGGGGGCAATTGTTGCCATGATGGCTAACATGACCCATTCAATGGGTAAATTAATCTAAATCAGATAGCTAATAATGACAATGTCATATTGCATTTAACAGTTTGTTTTTTCTGTTCATCTGGCATAACCACTCTGGCAACATCAGATAAGCATTGTACATACTGTGCAATATTTTTGGACATTAAGTTAGTTAATTTCTTGAATACAATTATTTTAGCTCTAAATGATTTAATTATCTGGCCAGTGTGCTCCTCAGATAGGCTTCCTTTAAAAGTTACGAGACCTGCTCTACAATTAATCACAATAATCTGATTGATTTAATCTGATAACATTTTATTTTAGGCGCAGCAGTTGTGTTCTGATTAAACAGAAATGGACGCTGGTATAGCATATGTGCAACATTAACAGTGCTAATCATCACATTGGTTTGGGTTACTACTGTCTACAGCACTTGGTAGGTGGGTTTATGACGGACGGTTATAGCAGCTGTCAGAGTAAACAGTCTATGGATCAGCTGTTGATTGGCGCTGGCTCGTCCATATGCAGATTGATGTTTAATGTTTGTTTTACCCTTTCAGAGAGATGATGCATAGGGGTGACAACCAGAGTTATCCATGTGGTGTCTGTGCTGCCATCAGGTTGGATTAAAAGCCATTATACAGTCCATAATCATCATGCAGCGGCAGCAGAATAGCACCTTAGCATCCTGCTAGCCTCGTTATCCGTTCAAACGAGCCCCGTGAAAATCTGTGGTTATACGATCCCCCAATCCATCTTGGTAGATACTTGCTTGATGGTTACATTTTGTGTGGAAAGGACCTAGTCCTTTTAATGACATGATCAAGTAGCTTGCCAGCCTAGCCTGAGTTGATATAAAGTTTTCTGTTTTGGTATTGAATATGACCGCTTTGGGCAGCAGACCAGACATGTGACTGTATCAGTCACTGTAATTGGTTCATGGTTTACTGTACGTATGACGACAACACGTTAGGGCGATCACCCCCGGAACCCATAGAGATTGCATTGCGAAGCCTGCAGTTTGAAAAAAAAAAAGTTTTACATTGAAGTCTATGAGAGCGCTCAGGGCGATTTTCAACCAGCCTGAAATCGCCCCAGAGTGACGGTACAGAGCACAGACGCTGATTGTACAATGATATTCAGACTTAGATGCAGGTAAAAACTGTATTGAAATCATAAATTATGATTATAAATAGAAAAATACAGTATATTTTTCATCATTATTATTATCATTATTATATTTTTGTTTTTTGCTGGCATGGGTCCAGGAGGGTGGCGCCCTATCGCCCTCTATGGGCAAGCTGCCGCTGTGTGGAACCCAGGCAGACACACTGACTAACAGCCCAGCCAGCCCACCATCTGTTGTCCCCACAGCTTATGCTGGGTTTACACTAGAGGACTTTTAAAATACTTTGAAAAGACTGAAGACTGAAACCCTCTTACATCTAAAGACAATCAACTCACACCTGAAGACAACTAGTCATTAGTTTTCAGTCACAGAGTGAGATTTTGAAAAGACAGGACTACAACTAGATTCCTTTTGAGATTAATATTATTTCCGCAAACGCGATTGTGATTATTTAATTAAAAACTAGTTAATTCAATATTCCGAGCGGGGGACTTCCTTTAGTTATTTGACCATCTTTATTTGCTGATCTCGTCCCCCAATAACTTTAACTCCTAACCCTGTATTTGACGGTAGAGTGTTCAGGTTGCGCGGCTGTCAGCCTGGTTCTCCACCGAGGCTTCTATGAAAAAGTATCAGAAATAAGTGCCTTACCAGGCGGACACAGGGCGCGCCACAACTCCAGCACGACTCCTGTGATTTCAGTCCGACATTATAAGATTGTCTGCGACTGTCAAATTGCATGAAAAGTCGTGTATTGTAAGCCCAGCATTAGCCTGCACACCTTGAAGTACGTTATGGCTTGTGTAGAGCAGAATAGCACACCAAAAAGAACTAAATAGAGACAATGCCAGGTATCCCAACAGACAGACATACAGAATTAACAAACATTAGCATGTAAGCCTGGACACCCCCCCCCCCCCCCCTCTCTCTGTATGGCTGTGTGCCTTGCTGTGTGTGTGTGTGTGTGTGTGTGTGTGTGTGTGTGTGTGTGTTGAGTCGCAGCCGGGTGGCTGTTATCTCCCATAGACTCACACAGTTCCCTGGAGGGACGCTGGAGGAGTCATCTGATTCACACACTGTGTCTTCTCTCTGACTGCAAATGAAAACAGGGGCAACACACACAGAGACACAGATAGGAAGGAGAGAGCTCTGCTTTTAATTAAATCCATTCTGATTCTGCTTAATCCCTGCCAAACACATTCTCCTAGTCTAACATCTGAAATTAAAAAAGGCCGAACAACTTCAGCCTTCCTCTTCTCACCTGTATTAACATGCAGCAGCTCATCCCACAGTTCAGCTCTGTTTATCAATGATAGGATGTGCCGTTCAGCTCCTCTGATAATTATGATAAATATTCCTCTGTGTGTGTGTGTGTGTGTGTGTGTGTGTGTGTGTGTGTGTGTGTGTGTGTGTGTGTGTGTGTGTGTGTGTGTGTGTGTGTGTGTGTGTGTGTGTGTGTGTGTGTGTGTGTGTGTGTGTGTGTGAAGTCTCTCACCTTTCTGGACTGATGCTGCTTGTGCTGCTTGTGCAGCATGTGCACACACACACAGTTAGGTCTGGGACAGTAGGATTCAATAGATCTTTCTTGAGCTTTCACTGATGTTTGCAGAACTTGATACTTGAAGGCTGTTTCATTATATTACATTACATTTCATTTAGCTGAGGCTTTTATCCAAAGGGACTTCCAATAAGTGCATTCAACCATGTACAGCAAGAATCAAAACCATTAAGAGTCCACTCCAAATATTCAGTGTCTCTGGTTTGACTATTTATAGGCATATGTTTGAGTAGAATGAACATTTTGTTTTTATTATATAAACTACTGACAACATTTCTACCAAATTCCCATACATCTTTTGTTATTAAGAGCATTTCCATTAAGTAATTTAAATATGAAGATTGAAGAAAAATCCAGACTGGTCTCTTAATTTTTTCCAGAGCTGTATACACTGTGTTCCAAATTATTATGCAGATTGGAATTAAGTTTCATAAACATTTAATTGTTTGTATTTAATTTAAACTCATGGATGGTATTGTGTCTCAGGGCGCTTTGGATCATTGAAATCAATCTCAGACACCTGTGATAATCAGTTTGCTAAGTAAGCCCAATCAAAGGAAATCTACTTAACAAGGACGTTCCACATGATTAAGCTGGCCACAGGTTTCAAGCAATATGGGAAAGAAAAAGCATCTCTCTGCTGCCTAAAAGCGTCAACAGAGCAATACCTTGGAAAAGGTATGAAAACATTAGATATTTCACGAAAACTTTAGCTTGATCCTCGTACTGTGAAGAGATTTGTGGCTGATTCAGAGCACAGACGGGTTCGTTCGGATAAAGGTAATATGAGGAACGTTTCTGCCAGACAAATTCATCGGAATAGGAGAGCAGCTGCTAAAATGCCATCACAAAGCAGCAGACAGGTATTTGAAGCTTCTGGTGCCTCTGGAGTCCCGCGAACCTTAAGGTGTAGGATCCAGAAGTTTGCAGTTGTGCATAAACCTATTATTCGGCCACCCCTAAACAATGATCACAAGCTGAAACAGTTGCACTGGGCTCAGGAATACATGAAGACTCATCTTCAAACAGTCTTGTTTACAGATGAGTGCCGTGCAACCCTGGATGGTCGGATGGATGGAGTAGTGGATGGTTGGTGAATGGCCACAATGTCCCAACAAGGCTGCGACGTCAGACAGGAGGGGGTGGAGTCATGTTTTGGGCCGGAATCATGGGGAGAGAGCTGGTTGGCCCCTTTAGGGTCCCTGACGGTGTGAAAATGACCTCGGCAAAGTATGTAGAGTTTCTGACTGACCACTTTTTTCTGTGGTACAAAAAGAAGGACAGTGCCTTCCGTAGTCAAATCATCTTCATGCATGACACTGCACCATCTCATGCTGCAAAGAATAGCTCTGTGTCATTGGCTGCTTTGGGCATAAAAGGAGAGAAACTCATGGTGTGGCCCCCATCTTCCCCTGACCTCAACCCTATTGAGAACCTTTGGAGCATCCTCAAACAAAACATCTATTAGGTCGGGAGGTAGTTCACATCAAAACAGCAGCTATGGGAGGCTATTCTGGCATCCTGCAAAGATATTCAAGCAGAAACTCTCCAAAAACTCACAAGTTCAATGGATGCAAGAATTGTGAAGGTGATATCAAAGAAGAGGTCCTATGTTGACATGTAACTTGGCCTGTTAAGATGTTTTTGATTGAAATAGCTTTTGATTTCACTAAATATGACCTCCACATTCTGCAAATTCAACAAATGACCATTTTTAGTTGTTTACAACCTATAAAATGTTTTGAAACTCTGTTGTGCATGATATTTTGGAACAGTGCATTTGGAGTTTTTTATTTTTGAAAAAATTATTTTATTATTGGGAGGTTTGTTCAATACAATTTGAATTGTACTCTAACGGTTAATGACTTGAAAATTATACTGACTGTGATTTGCATCGACTACTTAGGAAAATCTTGGAAAATCTAATTTGCCTTATAATTTGGAACGCAGTGTATATATATATCTTTTTTTAATTACTAATTAATTACAGACGTTGTGTAGGCTTTTAGCTGTTCTGATGTTCAATGTCTCCCATTGAAGAAGGAAATTGCAGTTATTGGAAATAAAAGAAAATAAAGAAAATGTGCATGTTCATAGATTATGAGGCCCTGTCCACATGTTCAGGGTAATTCTGAACAACTCAAAACAGTAACAATCCCATTTGGGTTATTTATACTTTACCAATTCTCACTTACGAAGGGTTAGTGTGAGAGGACAAATAATCTGTTCCATAATACAGTGTCACAGCAGTTCCCAGACTTTTTTTTGTGTACCCAAACAAATGGTCTTTTTCTCACCTGTCACCAGGTGCAATTGTCCTCTAGACGTGACTAGTTTAACCAATGACAGATTTTTACCTTCTTATATTAACAGGCATGTAACTCCTAAAATAACACAGGGAAGAAAAAGCAAATGTTATAGGAAAGTCAGAAAGAAATGATATGAAAAGATTAGTTCATTTGAAAGTAAAAGTGCCATTAAAAGTGTAACTTGCTCCATTTGAGTCACGTTGTTGTTTCTACGTAGTGGCCGTAAAATGTATAAATGTATAAGCATGCACTTCCGGACCAGAGTTTCCAGAAAAATTTGAATTATTGTATGAACGGAAAGATAAATGACAGAAGGTGAATATGTACATTTAAAATGAGTCTTTTTATTAATTGAACATCCATTGAACATCCAAATGATGGTTTTAATACTGAAAATACATTAAAATCAAACTAAAATATATGCCCAATTCAATTTGTCTCTTTGCTATGTCTTTGAGCCAATATAGGCTATATTATGGAATTTATTTGGTGAATCCATAGGTTGTGCATCCTTGAATACAACTTGATTGCGGTGTGTGTGTGTGTGTGTGTGTGTGTGTGTGTGTGTGTGTGTGTGTGTGTGTGTGTGTGTATGTATGTATGTATGTATGTATGTATGCGCAACCACATTCTAGGGGACTGTTCATTTGTGCCAGGAAGCCGACGTTATGTTGATGTCTAGTAATCACACACAGCTCTGAAAACTGCAGACGTTTGTGTCAGAGCAGACAGTGTTTCTCCTCCTGTTGCTTCGACATCAACTGCTGCCCGCGACACAGACGTGGCCGTTAGCAGTTTAAAACATGGCATGGGCTAGCTGCTGTTATGTTTGGCTGTGCGCAGCTACTGATCCTGGGTCAGCCACAACGTTAGAGTGACTGTAGTGCAGAGCGGATGGGATGTACGGGGCGGATCATTCTGCACATGCGTTAATTGCGTTAAAAAAATGAACGCATTAATTCCAGAAATGAATCACCCTGCGTTACCGCGTTAATTTTGACAGCCCTAATTACAACATAATATAATACATATTTAATATGGAAATACAGAACAGAAAAAGAGAAACAGAGACTCAAATAAAATAAAATAAAATAAGTTTCTGACTCAGAATTGCAAACCACTGTACTAATACCTTGTGTTTAATGCTCATATTTAGTATTTATCACTTCCTCTTTCTTTCTCTGTGTGTTTGTGTGTTTCCTCATGCAGGTACAACAGCTACAGAAGAAAGACTCGCAGCTCAAAGCGCTGGAAGCCTTCTACAAGGAGCAGCTGGCACAAATGGAGGAGAGGGTACATTCTCACACACACACACACACACACACACACACACACACACACACACACACACACACACACACACACGCACACACACACCATATAGTCTTTAATATACCAACATGTCTAAGGGTAAATGTTCTGTCTACTGTCTACAAGTGACAAAAGTGTGTCTGTAAATGTGAGTCAGCAGGGAACACAGCTTTTTTAAGGGGAGCTTGAGCTTCTCCAGAGAGCTCTTACAAGCCCTTTTCTTTCCCCTTTCATGTGTCTGACATTTAGCAGGCAGCAACGGTGTGCTAGCTCCAGTTAACTTAAGTCTCACCATGCGCCACACACAAGGAGAAACCTTTACACAGACTCCCTATGGAGGAAGCACTCATCTAGTTCTAGACGGAGAAGACCTTTATATAGGGCATCATGTGGAAAAATCTCAAGTATTATATTGTGTTTATGATAAGATAAAGATAAGATAAGGATATACTTTATTCATCCCAGCAGGGACATTTAGGTGTTCCAGCAGCCAGCATACAGTACATACAACAGGGTTATTCCCTTCTATTAAAGGTGGAGTCTTTTTTTTTGTCAAAATCAGTGAATATCTCATCACGACCCGCTACCTGGACCTGTGTGTGTGTTTATGTGTGCTGTAAAAAATATATCCAGTGTTAATACACAGCGCTCTTTCAGCGGGCATGTTGCAAATTATGGTGGAGCCCCCTTTGTTTGCAAAAAGTTGAGTGTATCTGAGCATGTTAGTAGAGGTTGCTGTTGTTTAGTGTGTGCTATAAGCTGCCATAAGCGGATAGACTTCTTGCTAGCCACTGACTCGAGCAATAAGCTGTTTCTTCCTGTTTGGTTAAATCGAAAGTTTTGACTTTTTGAGCCATGGCGTGTCAAATCCTGTACTCCTCTTTTTTCTTTTTTTCCCTTCCATTCTTTCATCCTTCCTTCCATAGTTCTGCAGCTATCTAGGTTCAGTGACCAGCACACACACACACACACACGCACACACACACACTAACACTGACTGACATCGCCCTAACATCAAATCTGTATAATAATTTCCATGCAATCAGCCTAAATAAAAATTGGTAACACTTTATAATAACTATCCGTTGTAACTCGTTAATAGATCATTAGTAAACTCTTAATTAATGATTATTAATGATTTGTTAAGTGTTTGTTAGCAGTTTGTTAACTGATCACGTCACGTTCAAGTCCATGGCATGCACAGTGTGTATTGAGTTTATTTAAAAATATTTGAAAATGGGGCTGCCCTCAGTTGCCCATGCACTGTGTATAGTCTATAGCCTATTTCAGCCTCGTCGGTATCTCTGATTACCTCCCAGATGAACTGATTCCATTATTAAGCTATTAACTATCTACCATTGTTATAAATCCTTAACAAACTGCTAACAAACACTTAACAAATCATTAATAATCATTAATTAAGAGTTTACTAATGATCTATTAACGAGTTACAACGGATAGTTATTATAAAGTGTTACCTAAAAATTTATTACCTGAATGAATAGTCTCTACACACATTTGAAACAAACACACACACATACACACAGAGACACACGCACACACAGAGACATGCACGCACGCACAGACACAAACATACACACACAGACACACAAAGGTTTGTGTGAGATACCTGGCTTTTTGCGTGTGTCTCATTAGTAACAGGTTGGGTTTGAAGAGGGAGAGGAAGACTGGCAGGATGACATACGGATGGCACGAGCTGTGTTTACTGTTGGGCTTAGTATGTTTGTAGACGGCTCCTGTGTGTGTGTGTGTGTGTGTGTGTGTGTGAGAGAGAGAGTGAGCAAGATACAGAGAGAGAAATGTTTTGCATGCATACTGTATATTCAGCTGTATATGTAAATGCAGGAATAACGTGTGTATCTGGGGGGGATCAGTGTGTTTGCAGACGCCACAGGAGCCACACAATGCCTTGGTTTAAGTCTGTTTGACTGTGAAAAAATGTTCTAAATGCTTGAGATTAAGTTTTTTTCTCAAACTGCTGTGCTCAACAGAACCAAGAGGCAGGTCAAAGCCAACACAAGGCTTTGAATAGACAAAGGCATGTCACCAGACTTCTTTGATGGAATGTGGGTGTCTTTTGAAGTGCAAAGAACACTTTACAATAAGGGTACATTAATTAATGGTTAGTAGGGCTGTAACGATACAAAAACTCACGATTCGATTTATATCAAGATTTTTAACCTACAATTCGATACATACAACGATTTTTGACATTTGAAAAGCATTTTATTTAAATAAAATGTATAATAATATCTAACTTAATGTAACATTTGATAACAGATAACCTGAACTTATTTGAACACAAAGAACAATATAGGCAACGTGAATAAATACATAACTAAAGATATAACATTTCTCTCTTCTCTGTAACACAATCATACTGTTGAAAAATCAAAAATATTGAACTGTGCTGTAAACCAAAAATCAAGTTAGAAAACAAATAAACACTTAACAGATACAGCTTCCTTCACCAAACCTTTTATCAAAAACTTAAGCCAAAAAAAAAACATGATTATCGGTTTGATACACATATTGTTACAGCCCTAATGGTTAGTTATTGCTTAATAAGGGTTACCTAACCATTAGTTAACTGCTAACTAATATGTCTAGTAACCATATAACTAAGGTATTTATTTCTACATTATTTAATGTTTACAAATATGCTATTGACACTAGTTAATAAATGGGTTTATAATGCTTTTATCAACATTTACCGGTATAAAAAACTTATACGACTTTTATTAATGTAATAAAGCAATCAATACATAGTTTACAAGTTTATTATAATATATATATAAGGGCGTATAAGTTCACAATAAACATGTTTATTATGTCATTACAAACTGTTATAGATAGTCTCATTAACTCAAATTAATGTTAATAAGCATTTATTAAGGGTCTTATTACCTGTTAACTAATGCTTAATACAAGGACCTCAATATAAAGCATTAGCGGAAATTTCAATACAACAATAATGGCATGATGTGTTTGATGTGGGCAAAATGTTTTTGTTAGTTTCACATTCACCTTTTACTATCTGGCCAATTTGTCCCTTGATTTGTCTCACACTCACTCTTGTCGTAGTAGAGCTTAGTTTGACACACACACACACACACACACACACACACACACACACACACACACACACACACACACACACACACACAGCTTTACTTATTTGTTAAATAGCCACACTAAAGAGGCGGAGGACTTTATTCGAGATGGCTTGCAGGTAAATACACATACTGTATGCATGTTCCTACAGTAATAACCAGGTGGAGCCAGGTTTGCGGTCTGACCAAAACTTGACCTTTTTCTTCAAACTGCTGCATTAAAAAAACTCCCAGGTTTATGCTGTGTTGCACTTGCTTATGGCAATGCACACACTGCGGGCCCCTATGTAGACCCAGGCAAAGTGTGAACGCTTTCATCTGAGGAAAGAGCTATCTGCTCAATATGCTGCATCCTTTCGCTTTGGAAATCTGCTTGTTAGTTCAGCTTGTTAGCAATATTTCCACTGAGGCTTGCCCCCCACATCTGGAGATGAAGATACCGGTTTCATAATAGGTTAACATTACTAAACATTGCAGAGTTGCGCTGCTTACATGCTGGTTGCCTCATTATTTTTGCTTGACCAAAAGAAAATATGCTTGTGTACTAGTACGTTCCTTAACGGTGGTAAACACACATTTTCTAGTACGTAAGTGTGTACGGAGATGAGACAATGTGTGGCAGAAACATGTGATGATAGTGTTGACGCAAAACTTCCAAAGGTGAATGGGATGAATGGTTTTGGAATCGTCAAATCTAATCAAATCAAATCAGTTTTATTTGTTTAGCCCAATATCACAAATAGACATTTGCCTCAGTGGGCTTTACATTCCATACAGTACGACACCCTGCCCTTAGACCCTTAGCTCGTCTGAGAAAAAACTCCCAGTAAAAACCCTTTATCGGGATTAAAAAAATTAGAAACTTCAGGGAGAGTTGACAGAGTAAGGGATCCCTCTCCCAGGACGGACATGAATTGTCTTATTTTTTCTTCTAACATAAATAACTAGTAATGCTATATTTTACATGCCTACTTATGTCATCTCAAAAGGCATCTCTTGCAGTCCACAGTCCATTGTCATATATTATTAAATTGATGATACATATACATTTCTGTCTTTTTTTTAACCAGGCTTACAAGCTAAGGACAGAAAGCCCGGCAAGGCAACAATGAATGAAGAAAGAGTGGTGGTTATTGGTCACATTGTTGAGAGGCAGTTTAAGCTTGTTTGCCTTCTTGCACAAAGTTAGATGACAGAATGTAAAACCACTCTCATAACTCTAACGCTAAATATGAAGCTTCATCCAGGATATGGGCGTGTATAGTATACCATCAACATGCATATGACTGGCACACCTTATGAGTGCTGTTTGTCATCCTAGTCAAAGCCTTTTATTGTCAGTTCTGATATATGCAAGACATACATCAGAATCAAAATGGCGTTTATCTCTGGCCCACAGTGCACTTGGAACGATAAAATGAAAAAAATATAGAGTTAAATTAGATAAACAAGATACACATAAACAATATTTACATAAGATACATTCTAAATACTAAGGAGTGCAAAGTAATTTTCTGTGCAATATAAAACAGTATGTATAAGAGAGTAGAAAGTAAAAAAAACATGCAATATGCCATTACATTGTTGAACATTGCAATGAACTGGTGACTTGCGATAATGAGTTGACTGCCGACATAGACCCCTGAACAGTCAATGCATATTATAACCTCTAGGCCGGGCATAACAAGGGCTAGTGAAAACATAGATTCATGTAAAAAAAACTTGATTCCTACCTTATGCGATTTTGAATGTATTCTTTAAAAAAAAATACAATTTGTATATTAGGGCTGTCAAAATTAACGCGGTAACGCAGGGTGATTGATTTATTTTGGTGGGGCCGTAGGGTAAGGGTTGTCTGAGGATGCTTAAAGATAATAGTCCAGAATGCTACATGGTTTAGGTTATCAACATGTTCAGTTCTCTTTCACACCTATCCTTTTCTCTGGTCCGAGATCAGTTGATGAGTTGGTGAAGAACCAAACTGCAGCAGTATAAACCAAAAGATAACGTTTGTTTCATTCATTGGTCAAACAGATAACATGGGGAGGGGCAGGGGGGCGACCGCCCCCCCCCCCCCCCACCTCGTGGCTCAATGGTTGAAAAAGTGCGCTTAAATACCCTCAGGAGTGTCGAAAACGAGTGGAAATGCCTTATTGGCTGCCCTTTTCACGTGCAAAACATGATTGGGTGCCCTCTAGGGTGCCCCTTTGTACAATAAATGATGATGATGTGCCCTCTAGAACAATAAAATTTGATGACGTGCCTTAACGAGTGCCCTTATAGTCCCCTTCTGCCCATCTGGTGCCCTTCTAGTGCCCTTCTAGTACCCTGATAGTGCCCTTCTGCCCATCTGGTGCCCTTCTAGTACCCTGATAGTGCCCTTCTGCCCGTCTGGTCCTTCTAGTGCCCTTCTGCCCGTCTGGTCCTTCTAGTGCCCTTCTAGTGCCCTTCTGCCCGTCTGGTCCTTCTAGTGCCCTTCTGCCCGTCTGGTCCTTCTAGTGCCCTTCTGCCCGTCTGGTGCCCCTATGGTTGAAAAAGTGTTGCTAAAGTGCCCTCTATACACTGGTTTTTTCACATGCTGTTGAATCAACTAGTAATGTTAGAACAACTGAAACACCACAAACTATACATATGGCTCGCATTTAAGTTACTGTCAATTCAAACGGAACATGTCCTACAGCGTAATTTCACATTAAAATCATTTAACTGGCAAAACGTCAAGTAAATTCAGACTTTTATTTTGAAGCAGAAACCAGAACCTAGCACTTCCTAGCTCAGCTGCGCGACCTTCACTAGTCTTCCGTGTGTGACTCTGAGACCCATGCTCTGAGTCTACGCGGAAAAGAGCAGAAAAGAAAGCTTGTCATTTGCAGAAGTCTTACTTATAACCCTGCGCGCACACCAAAACCTCCATGAATGTTAGTGGCAGCCGCCAGTCATTCATTTTCACTTTAATTTTCGCTACGAAGGGAGACTAAAGCCTCGGCTGCAGCAGCGCCATGGCAACCACCTGTGTGTCCACTCCACACACAGTCTGAAATAAGCCGTGGATGAAAGACTCCCAAAACATTTAGGCCTACAACAACCAGTTTAATTTAGCCTTAATACTAATTTGTTTTATATACCCTATGTTGTTTTATGGTTTGTTTTTTAAAGAAAAAAAGAAGTTCCAATATGTTTTTGAATGCTGTTCAAGGGGTGGGGTGCAGGGGGGGGTCTATATTGTTATTTGCACTGAATTGCAAATTATGATATTTTAGAAGAAATACACTGAATTACAATGGTGTAGACATCATTGTAATTCAGTGTATTTCTTCTTAAATATCATAATTAGAATGGGTGTGATAAGAGCATTAAAATGAGAAAAAATAGTGGGACAAAAAGAAGTTAAGGGACAGGCTAGAATTTATTCAGGCTAGAATAAATAAAAATGCGATTAATCGAGAGTTAACTATGACATTAATACGATTAATCGCGATTAAATATTTTAATCGTTTGATAGCACTATTTACAACCTATACAATGTTTTGAAACTCTGTTGTGCATAATAATTTGGAACAGTGCATTTGGAGTTTTTTATTTTTGAAAAAAAATACTTTTATTGTTGGGAGGTTTGTTCAATAAAATTCGAAATCGAAATATACTCTAACGGTTGATGACTTGAAAATTATACTGACTGTGATTTGCATCGACTATTTAGGAAAATCTGGGAAAATATAATTTGCAATATAATTTGGAACACGGTGTATGGTGGTGAAAATGAGAGAAAGTGCCTTATTGGCTGCCTTTTACACATTAACAAAAATTATTGAGTGCCCTAGGTTGCCCCTCCATACAATAAGCCTAAATGATGATAATGTGCCCTCTGGAGCAAGAATATGGAAAACCGAAAAAAACATGTTGTGGTTAAATAATGAGGTGCAGACATTCCTCTCTTTGGTAGCCGACGAACGGGGAATGCGAAAGAGGCATTGCTTTCATGTGGCATCGCTATGACAAACAGCTACATCGAGTAGTACTTGAATCTCCACTGGATAACAAAGCAAAAAGCGCTTTCAAGTAAAGTCTTTTAAATCCATCCCCTCCCCCGTCACCTCAGGTGTTCCCCAGGGCTCGGTCCTGGGGCCCCTACTCTTCATCATTTACCTCCTTCCCCTCGGCAATATCTTCCGCAAATTTGACATTAATTTCCACTGTTATGCTGATGACACCCAGCTCTACCTCTCTACAAAGCCCTCGTCCACTCTCCCGCCCACTTCCCTTACTGATTGCATCTCAGAAATAAAAACCTGGTTCACTCAAAACTTCCTGAAATTAAACAGCAGCAAAACCGAGGTTCTCCTCATTGGCACCAAATCTACATTATCCAAAACCGACAGCTTTTCTCTCACCATTGATAACTCCACTGTTTCCCCCTCCCCCCAGGTTAAGAGCCTGGGTGTCATCCTCGACCCCACACTATCATTTCAACCCCACATCAATAACATTACCCCGGACTGCCTACTTCCACCTTCGAAACATCAACCGCCTCCGCCCCTCCCTTACCCCCCACACTGCCACCATCCTTGTCCACAGTCTGGTCACTTCGCGCATCGACTATTGTAACTCCCTCCTCTTCGGTCTCCCCCTCAAGTCCATCCGTAAACTCCAACTGGTCCAGAACTCTGCTGCTCGCATCATCACCAGAACCCCCTCCATTAATCACATCACCCCTGTCCTTCAGCAGCTTCACTGGCTCCCGGTCAAAACCCGCATCAACTTTAAGATTCTGCTCCTCACCTTTAAGGCCCTCCACAACCTCGCCCCTCCATAAATATGTGACCTCCTGCACACCAACACACACACCCGCACTCTCCAGTCCTCCTCTTCCATTCAATTCACTGTTCCACCCACCCGCCTGGTTACCATGGGGTCCAGGGCATACAGCCGATCTGCCCCCCACCTCTGGAACACCCTCCCACCTGACATCCGTAATTCTGACACTCTTTCCACTTTTAAGTCCCGTCTCAAAACACATCTTTTTAATCTGACATATTCCATTTAACCCATTTCACCCCACTTATGTAAATTGTTCAATGTATCTTGTTCTTGTGTTTTTTATGATTGCTGATTTTGTTTGTTTTGTTTTTAAACTGCCCTGTAAGGTGACCTTGGGTGCTAAGAAAGGCGCCCTCTAAATAAAATGAATTATTATTATTATTATTATTATTAAGAGTAGGTCAGTACCCATAGTGGAAAAGCGCAATTAGATGCCTAGTTAGAAAAACTTAATATTTTCAGTTTGCCTAATCCATTTAAAATGTATATACATTTTTTGAGCGTCCAAGGTGCGGTCCTCATTCAAGTGTCGGTTATGTCATGCTAGAGATGTGATGTCTGCCATCACCTCAACATGAAGGCAGGCAGCTACAACTTTTTCCGTAGCTGGCTGTCAGCGGTCAAAGACTGTATGGTAGCGGCACATTGAATTTTCTCCAGTCCAATTTTTACTTAAATGTTAGTAAAAATGAAATCAGCAAGGCATCGTCCTTTCTTTGGCTAAAATTTTAAAGTGCACAATGATGTCAACAACTCATTTTGGCGTTTATAAAGTTGCTAGATTAAGGGGAAACAGTGTGTTTGAAGCTACATTGTTTATGGGGGGGACCCCCATACCCCCCATTTAATTGAAGGAGCCCAACAATTTTTTTTAAGTGCTACATGGAGATGTAACAAGTGCCCCGAACAGGAGCTTCACGGCAGCGCTTACTAAGGTTAGGGGATAGGGCTTTCCAGGCAGCGCTGCCTTTAAGGCTCCGTTGGGGGAACAAAACACCATTGAGTTTGAAAAGCCACTGTGTGCCCTGGTGGGGCCCGTGTTGTCCAGATGAAAGTGCCCTTTTTATTGTTTCGCCCCTGCCATTCAAACAGTCTGAGTCCGCCACTGATAGTGTAGGGGAGAACGGGGTAATTTGTCACACGGGTTGGTTGTCACAATCGTTATATCGATGAACCAGAAGGCGCTGTCTGTGAAATTTTGGTATGTAAATATCCAGAATTGGGATCAGAGGTCACCTACATAGTCTTCCTTGGAGTTATACTGCTGAATTTGAGGTGAGAGGACTATTTGTGTTTTTCATGTCAAATTGAAAATATTTAGCTCCTCAGTATTTTTCTTCTAGGCTTTTACAGAATGGATTTATAACAAAACACTTGTTACCCATAAAAAGTGTGAAGGGTAAACTATAGTTTAGATTGTGTTTCACAGTTCATTTCCTATATAGTTGCACAGTCAGTTTGGGGACATGGCTCTGTGTATTCAAGCTTGAGACACAGCATACTACTAACAGATCGCGGAACTTAGCCTTTCCCCTAGACAACGTTAACGGGCAGGATATCCCTGACTATCATTGTTAAAGGAATTCTTATATTAAACAACCCAAGTGTTTCAATAAAGAAATCTGAGTCAAGGCAGGCTTCAAAGCAGGCGAAGTTTTTACTTGCATCAGCAAAAGCAAGGGTTCGATCTAGACGCCACACAAGCACAAGTGTGGCATCATGATTGAGACAACAAAATGAACAGTGTACATGAGATTATATGCAGTGAAGATGGTGTGTGCGAAAACACCAAGTTTGTGTGTTCAGGTCCTTGAGTTTCCTGCAAGATGAGTTTTAATTGCGCAGAGGTTCTTATCTGAGAACGGAATGTGGGAGTCTATCTACTCCTTTCTGCAACATTCACAGTACCTCTCTTGTGAGGTCAAACAAAGTTTACAGCAAGACAGTATGTTATGTGTTACCTTCATCAAAATGTTATAATATACACTCAACAAAAATATAAACGCAACACTTTTGTTTTTGCTCCCATTTTTCATGAGATGGACTTAAAGATCTAAAATTCATTCCAGTTACACAATTGTACCATTTCTCTCAAACATTGTTCACAAATCTGTCTAAATGTGTGATAGTGAGCACTTCTGCTTTGCTGAGATAATCCATCCCACCTCACAGGTGTGCCACATCAAGATGCTGATCTGACATCATGATTAGTGCACAGGTGTGCCTTAGACTGTCCACAATAAAAGGCCACCCTGAAATGTGCAGTTTTGTCTCACAGCAAAATGCCACAGATGCCACAAGCATTGAGGGAGCGTGCAATTGGCATGCTGACAGCAGGAATGTCAACCAGATCTGTTGCTCGTGCATTGAATGTTCACTTCTCCACCATAAGCCGTCTCCAGGAACTTCGCACAGCCATTGAAGAGGAGTGGAACAACATTCCACAGGCCACAATTGACAATCTGATAAACTCTATGCGAAGAAGATGTGTTGCACTGCATGAGGCAAATGGTGGTCACACCAGATACTGACTGGTTCTGAGTCCCCAGACCCCCAATAAAGCAAAAAAATGCACATTTCAGAGTGGCCTTTTATTGTGGACATTCTAAGGCACACCTGTGCACTAATCATGATGTCAGATCAGCATCTTGATGTGGCACACCTGTGAGGTGGGATGGATTATCTCAGCAAAGCAGAAGTGCTCACTATCACAAATTTAGACAGATTTGTGAACAATGTTTGAGAGAAATGGTACAATTGTGTATCTGGAATGAATTTTAGATCTTTAAGTCCATCTCATGAAAAATGGGAGCAAAAACAAAAGTGTTGCGTTTATATTTTTGTTGAGTGTATATAATGAAACAAAGTTTCGTTGACAATCATTTTGTCCATCAAACCGCAGAGTTTTTCTGCACGTCGGCTCTCTCCACCCTCTCACACTGTTGAGGTCTCCCATCAATTTTCACCGACACATGGTTGCATTCGGCTTTCCATTTCTATGCGGATGACAGTGTAATTTACTGTTGTGCATCCTCGCTCAGTAAGGCTTTTGTTTATATGCAAAGTGCTTTTGATCAAGTGCAGGCTCAGCTTTGTCAACTGAAGCTTGTTCTCAATGCTGATAAAACCAAACTTATGGTATTTTCAAATTCCAGAAAGATTGTGTTAAATCAGAAAATGTTAACTTCCCAAGGTAATGAAATTGAGGTTGTAACTACTTACAAATACTTGGGATTTATGATTGATGACCACATCTCGTTTAAAACTCACATACAAAACCTGGTGAAAAAACTGAAACTAAAGTTAGGTTTTTACTTTAGGAATAAGTCATGTTTCTCTCTCGAGGCCAGACGACGATTAGTCGAAGCTACCTTCTTGCCGGTTCTTGATTATGGTGATCTGTTGTACATGAATGCATCAGCTCACTGTCTACATATGTTGGACACTGTATACCATAGAGCCTTGAGGTTCATTACAAACAGCAGAGCCTTAACCCATCACTGTACACTATACTCAAGAGTAAACTGGCCTTCTCTTTTTATGAGACGACTGTCACTTGTATGTTTTTATTTACAAGGCGATCTTAGGTAAACTCCCTTGTTATTTGTCATCGTATATGTCCAGAAAATGTGTCCCCCATGCGTTAAGGTCTCAGGACATGGTGCCTATGTCTGTCCCTCAAGCTCGTACAGAGCTGGGTAAAACAGCTTTTAAGTTTTTTGCGCCGTCGTCATGGAATAACCTGCAGAAGCAGCTTAAGCTTCAGGACCTAGTAACTCTAAACGAATTTAAGGCTGTTGTTAAGAGTTTGAAGTTGGACTCCATCGGAAATTGTGAATGTTTTTAGTTAAGAATCTTATTTTTATGTTTTACAACTGTATTTAATATCGAACTTGTATTTTGTATTGTGTTTTATGTGTAACTGTGTTCTGCTGTCCATCTTGGCCAAGAGATTTTAATCTCAATGAGACTAACCTGGTTAAATAAAGGATAAATAGCATGGTTGCATTCGCTGCTTTGCACTGATTGGATTTCTTCCCAACTTGTCCCACAGTTCTGATTGGATCTCTTTTCCATTCGTCCCGCCCTAACAGTTTCGTCTCGTTCCTATTCGTAGACTATAGTGTCAGTTATATTCGTGTCAGTCTTCGTCATCATATCTGCCTTTTTATTTTAGTTTTCGTGCGTGAAAAAGGTTTGTTGACGAATATTTTTCGTCTTAGTCTTAGTCTACGAAATTAACACTGCAACCCAGTGCATCCCAAACTAGACAAGCTGCCATGGCTACAGTAAGTTATATTTGTCAACTTGACAATGCAATTGCATTTTCAAATTTTGTTCTACTTTCTTTCCTTTTTCTCAAGATTATTCCCATTAAGATAACATTGTGACAAACAACCCCATAGTGTGTGACAACCGACCCCTTGATGGGGTTGATTGTCACAATGTGTAAGGGTGTCTTCGATGATTAATTTCTTCTTTATTACAATAAGATAGAAAAAGTGAGGGGTACACATTTCAAGCCAACACTTTAAGCTTCAATGTAATGTAGGAATGACTATCGAAAGATGTTTAGGTGATGAGCAATTCTCAGTAGAGTAAAAAGTGTGCCTACCTACCCCGTTCTCCCCTACATCTGACTTTGCTATTTTACCTTATACATGCTACACATGTACACATAGAGGGACCACTAGTAACCATGAGTTTGCTGGTTGGATCCCCGGCACCGGACAGGAGGTGTTAGTAGTGAAACTAGTGCTGGCTGGTATTACATGTACTGTGTGCCCACCATCTCTACCATTGTGTCCCTGAGCAAGACACTTAACCCCAAACTGCTCCAGGTGCTGTACTACGGCTGACCCTGCGCTCTGACCCCCTCCGCAGTGGAACATTTGAGAGGGGGATATGCTAAAAGACCAATTTAAATGTGTGCTCTGTGTACAATTGACTAAATTGACTTAATGTGAAGCCCAAAGGTAGCTCTCTCCCTCTCCCCTCCATTCTCTGGCCTATTTCCCTTTGTATTCTCTGTTGCTTCTCTTTCTTTATCCCTCTCTTGCCTCTATTCCAGCTTTCTTCATTTCTCTTGTCCCTCTCTCCCTCTCTTCCCAGCTGGTAGGGTTTGCTGGGTCAATATTTGGCAGGCTTGTGGAAGGCCTAAGGAGGCTCAGCAGAGGAAAGGCTGCAGTTGTTGTGGATTAGCATCTTGTTTTATCAGAATACCACTGTCTGCCTGCCTTGGGCTTTGGTGAGCAGCTCCATGCTGCAAAGTCAGAAATCACAGCTTCTTAGAAATGTATCAGTAACACAACTCATCACCGTTGAACTTTAGTTTAGCTGGAAGAAACTTGAATGGCAAAAAAGCTTCCTTCGGTTGTAGATACAACTAATCCTTAATAATGGTTAGTTAATGCTTAATAAGGCTTACCTAACCATTAGTTAACTGTTAACTAATATGTCTAGTAACCATTTAACTAAGGTATTTATTAACAAGCCTTATTTAATGTTTATAAATATGCTATTAACATTAGTTAATAAATGGGTTTATAATGCTTTTATTAACATCTACCGGTATAAAAAACTCATACAACTTTTAATAATGTAATAAAGCAGTCAATGAATAGTTTACAAGTTTCTTTTAAGGGCTTATAAAAGTTGTATAAGTTCACAGAGGTTTCATGTTGTAAGATTGTTTGTGAAATTGGGATTGTTGTTTCCCGCTTAATAAAGTTAATGTTTAAAAAATTAAAAAAAAATTAAAGGCCACGCACAAATTAGACAGACACAAGAGAAAAAAAAGCTTCAACCTTCTGTACAGTAAACCAATGGAATATTTGTTTAGGGGAGAATGGCTATTCCATTTCATATAGAAGACAAAAGCATGAGATTGCTTAAAGGTGAAGTAAGCGGTTTATTTATGTTAATATAAGTGTAAAATCGCTCTACTGTATATTCATACAGTGATCACTTACATAATGTGCGCGTTTCATAAAGCCGATCTCTCAGTCAGCTGCTTTGCATGTAATCGGCAAATAAACTTATTGCAGTATCCAACATTTTTATCCAATAAGAAGAGAGAACGCTACAAACAGACACTCGTCTCACTCATATATAGTATATACTCTCCATGGTCTCACTGCCGGTGCACGCCAAAGCAACAGATGGGTGAATGTGTACGCTCCTACAATGGCGGAGCAGGTAAAAATCCTTCCCAATGTCTGTTTTGATGGTTTTTATCATGTTTTATCACACTTATGGATCTGAGATGAAGCTAGATAACTTGCTGCTTGAAGACCGCAGTGCATTAATGTGGTGACGTAGGGACGGGCAAGGGGACTGCTAACTGCAGTAATTGACAGGAAGTTAGCTAAAAGAACCATTCCGATTACAGCACCTTTAATAATCTGTGTTGGATTTAGGGGTTGGGATGTTGTATGTATGTTCACATCACAGAATAAAGTCTCTATACTATTAAACATCTGAATTAACTGTCAGTTTTCTTTGGAGTTAAAGGAATAGTTTGACATATTAGGAAATAATTTTTATTTATTTCTGGCCAAGAGTCGCATCAGAACAATGAGTATTTCATTTCATTTCATTTCAAAAATGTTATTTAAGGATAAGCCCCTTGAGATGTATCATCTCGTTTTCGAGGGGGTCCTCAAAAAAAGAAAAAAAAACATACAATACAAATACAACACACAAAACAAACTATTCAAAACAAACACACACAGTACATACACAGGCTCTCACAATTCACGCGTTCACCTCTCACATCTGGAAAAACACTGGAAATACCCTGGAAATATTATAGAACCCGACAGGGAGTTTATCTGCAAGATTACAATGAGATCACACACTAAAAATGAATATAGCGATCATTAAATCAATAGACCCAACAACAAAAGAAATATCACCGTCAGTTCGCACTGAGGCCAATAATGACAGGTGTCCACCCGTTTTTAAGGGAAAATTGTCAATTAGCGCAACAAACACTCAGAAGGACTTCATAGGCGATTCTTCACTGTTTAATTCACCTGTTGATTCCAGATCGCTGATGAAGTCCTCTGCCTCACCGGGAGATAGGAATCTCCTTCTTGATCCCTTATAATCCATAGACAGCGTAGCAGGAAAAAGGAATGCATATTTTAGACCTGCGGCACGTAGCTTCTTTTTCACAGTGGCAAACAATTTGCGCTTCTGCTGAACAGCCGCACTGAAGTCTGAATACATGAAGATTCTTCTCCCGTTGTAGACAAGGTTTTCCCCTAGATTCTGTGCACAATTCATCACCTTTAATTTCTGTTGATAATCTCCGAACTTCACAATTATGGGCCTTGCTCGTGAAGCATTTGGTGCGGAGATGCGATGTGCGCCGTCAATATGGAAAGGCGAAATCCCCTGTAGGCCCAGGATCGAGGGCAGTAGTTTTTGGACAAATGCAACAGTGTTATCCATTTCTGCACCTTCCACCACGCCGTAAATCAGTAGATTGGGTTGTCGAATTTTATTCTCGAGATAGTCCACCTTAGATTCCAGTGTATCGACTGTCTTTTGCAGCACTGTGATTTTCTTGTCTGCGTCTGCAACATTATCCTCGGCGGCACTGACTCTGGATTGAACTTCCACAATTTGTTCATTCAGGTTTGCCATCGAGGTTTGTAGTTGTGTCATCTGCTTATCTTTGTTTGTGAGTTTGGACAAAAGTTAATTCTTACTTCCAGTCACTGCCTCCCATAAAGTTTGTAGGGTGACATTCTCTCCCATTGTTGCAGTAGCCTGGAGAGTGCAGTAACAGCGAGGTGGTGGCACTCGGCAATCAGTGCAATCTGCATGGATATTTTTCCATCGCCTTAATTTAGGCTAAGATCATCAGAAATGTTGTTTTTACCTCAATAAAAGGCTTCCATAAAAGTTTAAGAAGATGTCCCGTTAATTACAGATCATAATTAGGCTGCATTATAGGCTTGAAACAGTTAGAAGCAGACTGACTCCGCTCTCACTTACGCACGCACGTCTGCCTCAGACGCCAGCATCATGCTACACATAACATAGTATGCTCTTATGTCTATGTGTCCATTAACTGTTGAAGCTACTGACAGCTGCCAATTAGCTTAGCTTAGCATCAAGAGCAAGGGGAAAACAGCTATTTCCAAATAGCCAAACTCCTCATTAAAATTGTCCTGTTAATCATATATTTAAAAAAAATAAATCTCTATGTCCCTACAACACTTAGCCCCACTTTTGTTTGTCACTTTATTTTAAATAGATCAGACTCAGAATGTTCATTTCAAAACTGAGCACACCTGTTATATCTCACACTATATAACAGACTGGCTACACAACTAAACAAAATACATTGATGGTATGAAGTTGCTGCTCATGGTGATGATGGTGTGAAAATACCAACTTTTGTAAAAAAAATTATTATTAAAAAATATTTTATGTTATTAACTCACTGACTACTTGCTTGGAATAATAAAAAACTGTTCAACTAATGCTTTCTGTTTTCTGTCCCCTGCATGTCTTTAGAAATTGGAAGGATACCAACAGAGCAAGGAGCAATTCCACCACGCTGCCTCCAAGACAGAAGATAACGTGAGGTGAGACACTTTTTTCATTTCATTTCAAAAATGTTATTTAAGGATAAGCCCCTTGAGATGTATCATCTCATTTTCGAGGGGGTCCTCAAAAAAAAGAAAAAAGCATACAATAAAAATACAATACACAAAACAAACTATTCAAAACAAACACACACAGTACATACACAGGCTCTCACAATTCTCCAAAAATAGCAACAATAAAAATAAATAAATAAACAATAACAAAAACAAATAAATATGTGCATTTAAAAACAAGAGCAAGGTGATTTAAGATAAATAAGCAAAGAAATCTTGAAGCGTTGTAAAGAAGTGATTGATCTAAGTGAAAAAAGCAAATTATTCCAGTTCGAAGGTGCTTTAAACTTAAATGCTCGTCTCGCAACTTCTTTAAAAATTCTAGGGACAACAAAAAAAGGTTGTGGAATGTGTCTGAGTGAATATGATGAAGTAAATGGAACTAGATGCTGCTTGAGATAAAACAGGATAATCAAAATTAATGCAATTAAAGACAAAAAGCAACCAATGAAAATGTCTCCTCAAGTCAGGGGGAAGCCACTTGAGTCGATCATACATAAAACAACGATGTGTTTGATAAGGACACCTCAGAACAAATCTACAAATATTATTAAAAGCTACATTTAAAGGCTGTAGATGTGTATCTGCGGTATTCTGATAAATAACATCAACGTAATCAATAATGGGAAATAATAACTGTTGAACAATATATTTTCTGACTTTAAGTGTGAAACAATTTATTGACCTATATAATGTTCTAAGCTTGAAATTTACTTGATTTCTAATAAAATCAATATGAGGCCTAAAAGAAAAGTCTGAATCTATCCAAAGTCCCAAGTATTTAAATTGTCAACTTTTACAAGAGGAGACCCATCAATAAAGGTAAGGGCCCACTCGTTGGGTGAGCGGTTATAGCTAAAACAAAACAACATAGATTTCTGCTTGTTTAAAACCAGATTGTTATTAGATAACCATTTCTGTACCAAATTAAATTCGACTTGCAAGCATTCTCGTATTTTAGCTCTATCAGAGTCCGAAGTGTAAATCACAGTATCATCTGCATATAACTGAAGAGAACAAGAAGAGCAAACATTTGAAAGATCATTAATAAAAATAGCAAACAGCAACGGTCCTAAAATGGATCCTTGTGGAACACCCTTTTCAACAACCAAATAATCTGATACACTGTTATGAAAAGAAACACACTGACGACGATTATGAAGATATGCGTTGAACCAGAATAATGCCTGTTGGCTAAGACCAATACCATACAGCTTATCAAGCAAAAAATAATGGTTAACCCAATCAAAAGCCTTAGTTAAGTCAATAAATATTGCACCCATCAAATGACCTATATCTAAAGTAGAAAATACATAATTTTAAAATTTGACAAGTAGTGGAAAAATTAGAACGAAATCCAGACTGAAAAGTTGATAAAATATTAAACCTATTGATGAATTGTGACAATTGAAAAAAAATAAGCTTCTCAAAATGTTTAGCTGTAGTACAAATAATAGAGATTGGTCTATAGTTGTTAGGCTCCAACGGATCTCCTCCTTTATACAGCGGCGTAATTTTTCCACATTTCCATACAGAAGGGAATTCGCAAGTAGAAAGGGACAAATTAAATATGAAAATAAGACACGCTCACACACACACACACACACACACGCAAAAACTCATTTGCAGTTCCACAAGTGAGAAGATATTGTTCCCTAGAGCATAGGATACACACAAACAGACACACACACACAAACACTAATATACACACACACATGGCCACGCACACAGCGGGGCTAACAAGATAAACAGTGATCTATTCTTTTCCTGGTTTTGTAACTAACACATACAACCTCTAGAGCACACCTGGCTAATGTGATATGTGTTTTAATTGGCTTCTTTAATTTGACCAAATTCAACTATACCTTATTTGGCCAAACCACACTTCTCACTGTGGACTTGTAATGAGCCAGAGCCAGGGGAACATGGAGCTAATCACTGCCACTACTGAAACAACCCACTGAAATTCACATCCACGTACCAGGCCTTGACTTGCTGCTTGTTACACAGTAACATGGCAGTTCCTATCGTAAGAGTCACCAATCACCTAACTGAAAGACCTATTTATTTCTGAAAAACACTCAACACAACATCAACACTTGATTATCTACGTAAGGACATCAGGGCGTCAAAGGTTCAGTAAGCAGAATGGTCAGTTTAGCTAACTTCCTGTCAGTGACTGCAGTTAGCAGTCCCCTCCCTCGTCCCCACGTCACCACATTAATGCACTGTGGTCTTCAAGCAGTGAGTTATTTTGCATCATCTCAGATCCACCAGTGTGATAAAACATGATAAAAAACATCAAAACAGACATTGGGAAGGATTTTTCCCTGCTGCGCCATAGTAGGCGCATACACATTCACCCATCTGTCGCTCTGCACGTGCACCGTCAGTGAGATGGGTGCCGGTTTGTAGCGTTCTCTCTTCTGATTGGTTATCAGTAGTGAGATCCCCGAAAAGTTTATTTGCCGATTACATGCAGAGCGAGTGACTGAGAGATCGGCTTTATGAAACGTGCACACTATATAAGTGATCACTGTACGAATAAAGAGCGATTTAACACTTATGTCAACAGAAATAAATCGCTTACTTCACCTTTAACTTGTGATCAGCTCCGGTGGCGTAGTGGATAGAGCGCGTACCATATTGGCTCCGGCCTTCGTTGCAGTGGTCACGGGTTCAAATTCGACCCGTGGACCTTTTCTGCAGGTCATCCCCCTCTCTCTGGGCCTCTCTGAATAGTCCAATCTCCTAACCTATAAGCCTTCTTTCCTATACCTTAACCGCTAAACGTCATCGGGGTTAAGGAGAGATGAAAGGTGCTTACTATCGAACACAGGAAAAGACAGCACATGTTTCAAATGAATTCGACTCCACTTTTCCTAACCGACGTCATTGCGCGACGGCGAGTATTGCTGACGTGAGTCACTTGCATGAAACTACACTAGCCTATTCTCCGAAAATTGACTACAACAAGCGCTCGTTTGATCCATGCGTTCTTTTCATATTGATTTTAATCAGGTTGTCGCCAACAGAGTGAGAATCACTCCCATATATCCCAATTCACATGTGGAATAAAAAGATGCTACACTTATGTTGATGTTGAAATGCCCCCAGTAACTTCATTAAATGTGAAGTTTGTATTTTATTTTCTTATGGTGTAAAATTTACACCATAAGAAATAATATGATAATAGTTATTTCGTGGCACATAATTTACAGTGTAAATTATGTGCTACGAAATAACTATTATGATGTTGGTCTTTTATGAGTTCTTCATTATCTTTATGGGGGAGGGGGGGTATTTTGTTTTAGCCGAGTTAAATCTTCCTCTCTTCTGTTTTACCTCTCGTTCGTATTCGTGTAGAGTCGGTAAACTCCGGCGGTGGCCTGTTGCTTTAAATCTTGCCGCCGTAAAGGATTATGGGATACCACTATCTACTTTCCTTTCGCATAGGTTGGTCCAGAGTAACCTATGCTAAGGAGGGTTAAAGTATGAACCTAAGCATTTTGAGAATTCGAATCACCTATCCGCTGAGTACTTCCGGGTCATCTCGATAGGAAAGGAAATTTCCTATGCAAAAAAGACTATTCGGAGAGGCCCTCTGTCTCCCCATTTCAACTCTATTGTCCTATTCAATAAAGCTTGAAAATGCAAAAAGAAAATATTAAAAAAAGTCAATTTCCCAGGGTACGTTTTATTTATATAGCCTAGTCACACAAATAACACTGTGCCTCTGGGGGCTTAACCAATTCTACAGCATATGGCTCCCTCTATGGAACAGAAGGCTGGTCTTCTTTTACTCTTTGTTTTCTTCCACAAGTTTCCCGCATACAATTCTAAGCATTTAGGGAGCCGCTTCCTTAAAGAGCTATTTTACCGATGGAATTATGAAGGTACCTATGTAGAGAAAAACCTATGTGTTATAAATGTGCAAAAATTTTAAAAATCGGTTCACCCTAGCCTGAGAAACGGCAAAAAGAGTGTTTTTATGGTCTCTCTGACTGTCTCTAGCACAAAAGTCAGAAATCCTCCGGCCACCACAATGCACTGCGCCAGCAGCATTCCAAGACTCCGCCCACATTTTCATAGTCTCGTCTCGTCTGACCTCTGACTCCGATGAGTGTTTGTAACACTACTTACCATTACAGTTATTGGCGATACCTCGACCCACTATGTAGATTCCACAATGAATTATTTTTTTCTAAAATAAGAATTTATAGTTTCCGGTTTCACTGTAAAACGGAGGGAAGGAAACGCGCACTAGTCTAACTTTTCTTCAGTTTACAAGATAGTGAGCTGTTTTCAACAATGCCTGCGGCTAAAAAAAACTAGCCTAGCCTTCAAACCAAACCGGAGGACTCTGAAACAAAATATTCTGGCCTGGACGTGAAGAGGACAATCTGGACTGGAGAGACGTATCTTCGCTGTGGACAGGTTGTGTGGACCGGGCCTGCAAAAAGCTCTCGCGTAGGCTACAGGTAAGACTTTCAACGTATTTGACTATATTTCTGTTCACACAGTATGCAATTATAGCTGCTGTCAGGGGGGGGCCTTGCTAAACTGTTTCAGAAACAAACTAATGCAGCAGCAACCATTTGTGTGTTTGTAATGCAACTAAAGAAAAAACTTTTCATCAGACTATCATTTTTAGTGAGTGCTCACAGCTAACGTTTCACTTATAGAAACCTAACTGTTGTGTTGTATGGTGACATTTCAGAATCCAATGTCTACACCCTCCATGTCAGCTGTGATAGTGGGGTAAAAAGTTGATCAATGGCTCTCCCACTCAACTGCAACCAAGGCAGCTGCAGTGACGCTTCTGAGAGGAAATCTGTCCCCTACATCAAATTCAGGAGCATCCCATCTAAGGCTAATACTCTGTCCTCCTCACAACTCAACCTGTGCCCTATCAGCCACCAGTCAATCATTTCAGGCTAAATTGTAAATATTTTTAGTTTATACATCTTTTGTATCTTATATTTATCATGTTCGTATATTGGACATTTTACTTTTAAGAATTGTTTCATTGTGTGTTACCTGGTTTCTATAGCATTGAGCATGATGCCACAATATTTCCCTTTGTAAACAATAAAATATCTTATGTTGTTGTTACCTTACCTTGGACTCCTGTCTACACCCATGTTCACAGATTACTGTATGTCATATTGTTTTTAACCTACAATCTATGAGGTAAATGTTATAAATTCACAAGGATGCAAGGTATGTTCATCATACTGAAGCACAGGAAAAACAGATACACAGAAAAATAACTAAGCTAGTTTTCCTACCAAAACTAGCCAGAATATATTTCAATTAGTACTTCAGGTCACATTTCTATATGGATAGCATAAAAAATATTTGCTTATTTATTAAATACAGTAGCTGAGCATTTGAAGTTTGTCCTCAACCTTTTTCCCCAGTAGAAATTAGTATTTCTCTAATAGTACTCCAGTTGAACAGCACTCTGGTTAGTAGACAAACCACATCAACCAACTTGAATTCAAAGTTTTAATCGCAAAAATATGAACAACTATTTATAAAAGTAAAATGTGTAGTGTGTTGGCTCAGGTCATTCTGGTCACAGCTGCTCGATCTTGTTTCTTGATAGCCACGGTCCTGGGTCTCTCTCTTTGCAGGATTCACGCCAGGAAACTGCATGAATCGGCGATATTGTCTATAAAACATTGAGCAAAACATTAGTAAGACAAGCTCATTTTAGCCTGCAGTAGCTCGCATATATGAAAAAGAACGTCACGTTGGCTTTGCTGCCCATGTTACCAACCACAGGAAAATGTAGTGCCAATAAGACATTTTAGAACATGATTCAAAACTTTAATAATAAGATATAACACTTGTGCCGTGTTTACGCCCGGGTCACATCCTACGTACGTGCAGTATATCTAGCTCACATTTTTTTCCTCCACACTCACTGCTGCAGTGCTGCTTTTACCAGCCTGTTACATGAGTTTTTCTTTGATAATTCCCATTAATAAAGCGCTGTGTGGCTGCTCTGATCTGCTAACACAAGCGCCAGGGGAAAAAAGAAAGGCAGGTGCAAACAGAAGATGAGTGGCGGAGAATGAGTAAAAATAAAAACTTACTGTGTTGTGGTTGACGTCCGTCTCTCCCCGCGGCCTGTTGCTGGTGCCTCCAGTTCACCATCTCAATACTGAAATATGTCTCCACGGTCCCTCTGTCCATAATGTGGAGCAAAGCTACGGTGAAGTTTCTAACAGTGAACGCCGCGAATCCACCAGGCACAGCGGCTGGAGCAGCTGCTAGTGTAGCTACAGCTAGCTTCTCCTCTTCCTCCTTACGACTATCACCTCTCTTCCTTGCTGTAATCCGGTTTATACAGATAGACACGATTGTCCGTTCACTGCAGTTAACATTAAAAATCCCCTTCAGACGTTACAAATGGAAAATGTCCTTGTGCCATCATGGTCGGAGTTTCTCGGGACTCGGCTTCTCTCTAAGCGGGGGAGAAACATGGCGGACGTTGTGTTTACATCTCGTCCGTGAGCTCCCGCCCCCCTCATTCCTTATTGGTGGGCATAAAAATGTGCGGAAGAAGTGGCCTGTAGTCCTCGGCGCGTCTAGCCTTTTGGGCAGTGTGACGCGTTTCGCGTCACACTGCCCAAAATATGTAAAATGTGGGGTGTGGATTATCAGGACAGCTGGACCAAGGGAAGACTGAGTCAAGACAAACCTCTTTCATTATATTATAATAGTGATTTTATAATGATAGAACACCGGTTCTGTATGGGTGAAGTATTCCTTTAAGCTATTTTGTGAATCGAAACCAAACTCAAGCTAATATGCAACATTTTTAATAAATTGCGTAGCTCGCGATAGAGGCGTAGAAATTCTGCATGTTTACATAGGAACCCATTGGTTTAGGCCCGTAGAGGCGTTTCAGGCGATACCTACGCGTGTAACGGCTCATCGCGTGAAGTTGAAAATATTGAACTTTTAACGCTCCATTACGTGACGCTTAGCTGCGATAGCCAATCAGCTTGGAGAATGACCCGAAGTCGCGGACCTCGGCACGGTCGGAGGACAGTGTACACAGTGGCTGAGAAACACAGAGGAGAAAAATGTCTTGTTGTGAATATGCAATTCTGTTTTAATGCTCGGCTATTTGTGCTGTTCAGTTGCTGTTTATTGGCCGAAAACAGCGAGAGAGGGACGTAGTAGTAACAGACGCAGACACACTCCAGAGGTAGACGTAGGTTCTTTGGCCCGGTCCTAACGCTACAATGCCAACATGCTTTAACATGCTGAAAATCAGATGAATTTACCTCGGGGGAATAATGTACAGTAATACAGTTAATCCTCAGTTTGTTGGGTGTGTGTGAGTGTGTGTGTGTGTGTGCGTGCGTGTGTGTGTGTATGTGTGTGTGTGTGTGTGTGTGTGCATATTGTAAATCCCTCAGTGTTTAATCAGAGAAGGTACAATGATCTAAGTATTCTGTATGGCGCTACATTTACGGTCAATTATATACTGCTTTAACAGGTTTAGAGTGAATTAGGTTCACATTCATGCTTTAATCTAGTCCCACTCAAACCTGCGGGGGATTCAGTAGTGTCACTTAATTGAGTAGATTAAGGTGTGAGGATAATAGTGTATGTGTGTATGTTTTTGGAAATAAACAAGCTAGATAGGGTGTTTTTGATGTAGACCTGTTTACTTTAGTGCAGTGGTTGGGGTTATGGCAGGGGGGGCGCGGATGAATATGTGGGGAAATTTTAATTTTAATTTTTTTTTGAGTTTGTGTTTTTTATATTAAGATCACGGCATAGCTGGACAAGAGTTAGTCTGCTTCGTTCCTCTTACTGCATTTACATTTATTCATTATATTACAGAGAAATAGGTCTCGTTAAAGAAAAAGAGCACCAAGCCCAACCCAGAGGACCCTGCATAAATTATTTTTTTTATTGATATTTTTATGGAAAATCCATGTGTCTTTCTTCAATAGCTTCGAATTCATCAGACCCAGTGTCTCCAAATTATTTGTTCACACAAAATTCCTCATATTTAGCCTCTTCATTTTCCTCTCAAAGTGCACCAGATTCATGCATTTCACTTTAAAAAGCTAAAAAAAATCTCCCGGGGGGGGGGGGCATACCCCCTAGTACGGTCTGGTTCTCCACTGGCTACTATTTTCACACAGCAGGACATTGGAGGCACTCGCGAAAAAACACTGGGTGTGTGAAGGACACACTCTGTCTGCCTATCTTTCTCACTCCGCTGCACACTCAGTCACTACTATCCATGCTTAAAGGAAGCAGGATTAAACCACTGGATTAAGATGCTAAAATGTATTAAAAAATGTGTTTAAAAACGCACAAAAATGTTTAGAATGTTTCAAAAATATGGTTAAACTTGTAAAATAATTAAAATATCTTTCAAAACACACAGGGATTTAGAAAAAAAAAATGTTGGGGGGGGGGGGGGGCTCCGCTGAAATTTTTTCTCTGAGGGGGGGGGGCTCAGTCTCTCACACTTTGAAAAACCCTGCTTTAGTGGATACATCATGGTTCACTTGAATAGAATAGAGCCATTGTAACGGTAACACTTTGGAATGTGGGTACACAAATTAACTGTTAGTTAATTAAAGTTAGTTAAAGAGGACCTATGATGCTTTTTGACTTTTATGACCTATAAACGTTGTTATGATGATTCATAGTCATGCTTAACCATACTAAATTATCAAATAATGACTTACATGCATTTCGACGTATTCCCTGCTGACTGTCTGGGGTGTCTGTGCCGAGCACTAAACACTATTCTAGCCAGTCGAGAAGTCACGTGTTCAAAGCGGTCTACCCTTTCATAATTCGTGACGTCGCATAAAACTTTGTGACTTCACCACGCGGATGTTTCCATGTATGGTAATGCTGTCACTTCCCTGTTCGCGTCTGCCTCGCGTCTGCCTCGCGCCCTTATAGGTCCATGCTCGCGCTTCCCGCCACTGAAAGTGTTCCGGAAGGAAGGTAACCAATCACAACGGAGTGGGGTTTGCAGGAGGGGGGGGAGGGTAGCGGAGATGGCCGATGCACAGGCGGAGGGAGCGGAGATTGCCGAAGCACACACACTCAAGTGTTGACAGGACGTGCTGGATCGCCAAAATAAGAGAAAGAGCTTCCCGAAAATCTACATAGTTTTTTGTGATGTGATTCGTGTCAGGTTGCTCTATAGCAGTGTAAAACAAGAAATTAAGACCAGAAAAGTAGTATAATAGGTCCTCTTTAAAGCTATTAACAGTTAGGTAATGGGTGGTTAATGCTTATTAAGCATTACCTAACTGTCAATGCTTAGTTATTAACAGTTAGTTCATGATTGGTTAAACATTAACAATGCTTAGTTAAAGTACCATCAGTTAAGCATTAACTAGCCATAACAGTTTCTCTGCTAGTTATACAACTAACATCCTCCGGTGCTAGGGATCAAACCAGTGACCTCATGGTTCCTGGTCGGCCACCATGCCTCTAGGCCATCCTACCACCCCAAATGAATAATTCTATCATCATGAATAAACACAAAATAATTCTAAGCATCTGTAACCAAACATAAAACTAGTATATGTTTGTAAACAAAACTGTTGGCCCTGCTGCTTTAAACAAAAACAGTGAAACTAACTTTTACTAAAGTTTATATTTCAGTTATGAGAACATACACTCAACAAAAATATAAACGCAACACTTTTGTTTTTGCTCCCATTTTTCATGAGATGGACTTAAAGGTCTAAGGGTGTATTCACACTGGGAAAGTCCGCTAGTTCACTTGCTTTGGTCCAGACCAAATAGAGTTTTGATTTTTTTTGTTTGGTGTGGTCCACTTTCATATTGCCCCTTTTGCAAGTGAACCAGCATTACGAAGCAAAACCACACGTGATCTGAGGTTATTCATTCATTGGACAGACATTCTGGGGTGGAGAGAAACAGGAAGCACGAAGTTAAAACTGCGAAATATATATCATTGATATAATATGGGGTTAAAAATAATAAAATGGCCTACATCTAACCTATAAATAAAGAGGAAAAACATCGGATTATTGTTGTTTCATATGGTTATAATATGTAGCCCTATGTCAATGCCACGTTATGTGGCGTGTAGCCTACAATGTAAAACATAATTTTTACTGTAGTTTTGGTGCTGGACGCGCATCACGCGAGAAGAATAGGCTCAAGCTGACACTCAGCTGATTAAGCTGTGTATCAGCTGGGTCGGCGCAGTTCAGCTCCAAACTGACACGGGGTATTGACGGTCCGTACATGGGAAGCAAAATAAAAACACACATTTCTTGAGCAGCGTGAACCTGTTGGCACTGTGCGAGAGACGCTCCCCTCTCCTTCATCTGATCGCTGAACACATTCAGCATGTTTATGCGTCCTCTCGATCAAATGTAATATATTGTTCTGGGCTCCCGGTCAAACCACAACTTATCGTCCTAATAATGGCGACAACAACACTTTCCCATAATGTGAAACTGACGGCTATTTATTAAAAAATAAAAGAAAGAAAAGGCACAGTGCCTCCTGCATTTGGGTCGGATCGAGTCCGGACAAATTCTCACCACAAACGAACTGCAGCAGAGTGCGTTTGGAAACGCACCGAGACTACCTCTTCAGCTGGGTCTCGGAGCGTTTGTTTGGTCCGCCCCCGAGTGCGATTGCTGTATTCACACCTGCCTGAAAGATGCGCACCGAAGGCAGAAGTGCATCTGAGTTCGTTTCAACCGAACTAAACACGGCATGTGTGAATACACCCTAAAATTCATTCCAGATACACAATATTACCATTTCTCTCAAACATTGTTCACAAATCTGTCTAAATGTGTGATAGTGAGCACTTCTGCTTTGCTGAGATAATCCATCCCACCTCACAGGTGTGCCACATCAAGATGCTGATCTGACATCATGATTAGTGCACAGGTGTGCCTTAGACTGTCCACAATAAAAGTTTACATTTTTGTTGAGTGTACCTTAGGTCATGTTTAGTTCTCGGACAAAGCCAAAGTTACGTAATGCACCTTTAATCTATAAGAAACTTCTGACTGACTCTGTTTAAGTGTTATAAACAGTTTCAGTTAAATTTCTCTCTGTGCATAGCTGTAGAACAAAGCTTCTGTAAGAAATGATTTGGGGGACTCTACTGTCAGAGGTGTGAAAGTGCCAAGGAGTTAAGCTCCCTGCACTCCCTACTGTCTGTCCGCTTCAGCGGCCTTGACTGACCCTGTCTCCCATCCCCATGCCCCCACCCTCCCCTCGTGTGTGCACGCTGACAAAATCCCTTAATGGTGATCTAAAAAGCATGGCTCAGAGGAAGCAGCTGACCAGTGTCAACTATTGCCACGGTTAGTAAAGAAATGTTCGCCAAGCATTTGCTGGAGATCGCTTAGTATGCAATTGACATTGAACTGTAATATTATTACTGATTCCTTATTGAAAGAGACATAGAGATGGAAACACTTTTCTTTTTTGGTCAAAATACATGATGTGTGTGAGAGAGTGAGTAAAAAGTAATCCAGTGTGAGCCGAGACTGAGAAAAGACAAGGCGGATATACTCACGTTGAAGCTTTGAGTTCAGTATAATTTGAACAAGGCCAACTGTCCTTTACAGTGGTGGTCCAAAACGCCTCAATAGCCAGCTTGTGTCAGAGGATACCAGCCTACAGAGATCACCCAGCAATATAAGGCTGCACACATTGACCCAGAGTCCAACTTAAAACACAGACCACTGGGCAATGGTCGTTGGGCTGTAAGAAAACCAAGAACTTTTCGGTTTTTGGTTGGGACCCGGGCACATTTCTTATGTCTCTCCATTCATGCCACTGAACACAAACCACTGTTTGAGATGAACAGTTCCATAGAGTAGCAACCTTAATTGGATGGAAAGAAAAAGTAGGGGTGCAACAAGGTTATAAAGTCCTAAAGTTAGTTTCTACAGCACCTCAAAATGTATCCACACTCTACCTTAAGTTATAGCTGTCAGTAATGTGGCAGCATTCACACATATCACGTATGACACGTTTTTACTATTTGAAGCGTTTATTTGAGTGTGAAAGACCCTCTCACAAAAATAGATTAAATTAAGTTACCAAAAATAATGTTTGAATATATATTAATATATACTATTTTTACATTTCTACAGTACTCACATTGAGCATTCAGCAACACATTTCATCATTCACGTACCACTATCAAGCCCCTAAGGTCAGTGTCCAGTGCAACTACGCCTAGGTAAAAAAGTAATATACTTTAATGTCTTAAAAATGTACTTAATTTTTTGAAAGTACATTTCTAGCACATTTTCACTTTATGTGTTAAAATAAAGTAAACCAAAAATATATTATAAATGTATTAATTACAAATATATTATTTCCTCAGTAGTACTTTAGTTTACTTAGATAAAGTACACTATTTATTAATTCATATGAAGTATATTAATATAAAATATACTAACACTGAAATATATATAAGTGTTTGATTAGTATATTTATTTATTATGTACTTCGAATGTGTTAAATATAAGTTTAATGTCAGTGTATTTGCATCTACTTTTATCAAGTGCACTTTTAGCACCCTTTCAATAAGTTCACTTTTATAACACTTTTTTCATATCAATGTTAGCACAGCAGTGTTAAAGTGCACTTAAAATAAGTATATTAATAATTGAATACTACTTCAGTGGTAAATTAGTGTATTCTTCATAAGTACACTATAAACCAGAACAAATTCATCAGTATGTAGCCATTTCTTTTAGTGTGCTAAGATCAGTTTAAAAGAATGTACAATAACAGTTAATTTCTGCAGCTGACCTTTTCTCTTCAACCTTTTAAAATAATGTATTTTACCAGCAAAATGCAACAATGCTGTTATGTAACAATACCTTTTCTAATTGAAAAAATGTCCTTACTTTTCTATTTCAATTTTAAAATGTTAGCAATTAGTGTTATAAAGTATTTGGATTACTTCAACACCACCACTGTTTTTATGCAGTATTTAAAAATTCATCCATTCTCCAAATTTAATGGTGAATTTTAAATAAACATGAACATCAACAACAGAGCACCTTTCAATTGACCATGTGCTTTTATTTAATGCAGTAGTCACCAGTATTTCTAATAAAAAAACAGTACAACCTTGTGTATTTCTTATCATCACATGGAAAGTACTTATTCCAAAGCTTGGATTGTTTCACTTACATTCCCAGGTAAAAAAGTAATATACTTTAAAGTACTAAAAATGTACTTAATTTTTTGAAAGTACATTTCTAGCACATTTTCACTTTATGTGTTAAAATAAAGTAAACCAAAAATATATTATAAATGTATTAATTACAAATATATTATTTCCTCAGTAGTACTTTAGTTTACTTAGATAAAGTACACTATTTATTAATTCATATTAAGTATATTCATATAAAATATACTAACACTGAAATATATATAAGTGTTTGATTAGTATATTTATTTAAAATGTACTTCGAATGTGTTAAATATAAGTTTAATGTCAGTGTATTTGCATCTACTTTTATCAAGTGCACTTTTAGCACCCTTTCAATAAGTTCACTTTTATAACACTTTTTTTCATATCATTGTTAGCACAGCAGTGTTAAAGTGCACTTAAAATAAGTATATTAATAATTGAATACTACTTCAGTGGTAAATTAGTGTATTCTTCATAAGTACACTATAAACCAGAACAAATTCATCAGTATGTAGCCATCCCAGGCGAAAAAAAAGTATACTTTAACATACTAAATTTAAGCACACTTAGTGTACTTCATAAGCACAACATTATTGTACTCAAAGTGTGTTATTTTCGAGTACTAAAAACGTACTTAGTATACTAATGATATATCATTATTGCTACTTAAGATATACTAAAATACATCTTAGTGTACTTGACTGTACTATTTTGAGACACCATTAAGATTAACTTAAATATACTTAAGTACACTTTTCTTTACTAATACTGTACTTATTTATAATGTTCTTAAGTTCGATTTAAAGTATACTTAAATCCACTTTTCAGATTACTATTAATACATTTAGAATATACTGGAAATGTATTTCTAATTTAATCTGAACAGCAACAACAGAGCACCTTTTAATTGACCATGTGCTTTTATTTAATGCAGCAGTCACCAGTATTTCTAATAAAAAAACAGTACAACCTTGTGTATTTCTTATCATCACATGGAAAGTATTCTAAAGCTTGGATTGTTTCACTTACATTTGACAGCAATCAGAAAACATATTAGACTTATGAACATATTAAGATGTGTAGATAACAGAAAATTTGCTTTGCTGCTTTACAGAAAAATGAATCTTTGATTAATGCACAAGTGCTTCAGTCTTCTTATCAGAAGTGGGATTTTTGAAGCATATTTTTCTTATATATTTTAAGTATATTTTTATTAAAGCATATTAATTCATTTAAACTTCATTATACTATACTGTAGGTATAATCCGAGCAGGTGTAGTTTCACAAAGTGCACTCCTATTTTATAAATGTAAATATATATATAAATATTATACATCTCAGACTATACTAATGTAACTTTTAATAACAAAATTCAGATTTTTTTGTACTTATAAAATGTTTATTATGTAGCAATGTAAATTATAGTGTAGGCCTACTTATTACAACAACAACAAAAAAATCTCAATAGTTCATTACAACACTATACCAAATAGGCCAATTTTTTTTAACGTACCCCCTTTAATCTAACGTGTAAACATTGTTTTAAATGGCTTCAGCTTTACATGTAGGTTCTGTTCTGAACAAATAGCAGCGGTGCACTTCCACAGGTGACATGGTGACTCTTCACCTCACCGAACCAAAAAAAAACAACCAGTCATCGCAGTGCATTTAATTCGACCAATCACAGTCCACGTTTCCGAATCAAATGTGCATACTGGCCAATCGGGGGCCAGTCACCGAGTCACGTAACACACAAGGTTTGCTTTGCTTTATGCTTCGGACATCGGCAGGTGGACTGCTCAGAAATAATAAAAGGGGAACAAAGAAGAACGGAATATCAGTCAGCTCTGTTCAGCAACCGTGATGAACTTCACCGTGAAGAGGGCCAGTCATGGCCGAATCCGACATGGAAAAACAAAAATACTGCCAGCCAAACTACTTCTTCTTGAAGGTAAGTTTTTCGGCAGACAACACAGTTGGTTAATCTACTATTATATGGGCATCCCCTGAGTTTATAAAATATTTTGCAAGCTGGATAACGTTGGTGTGGAATTCTAACCGTTAGCAACAACGTTATAGCATACTAAATGTCTAAGCTCAGCTAGCAAGGCAGGCACACATGTCCACATTGTGAAATAACCCAGTAACAACATTTTAGAATACATTCATCACTGAAATAACACATTCTCAATTCATCCACAACTTTCCATTATATTCTAGTAAGAAAAAAAATAGGTTTTTAAATAGTGAGTGCATATTGAATCATGCACATTACAGTTAACCATAGGTTTTTACAGGTTTAGCTATATAGCATGGATGAACAAGAGGATCAAAATGGAAACCGAAAAGATGACAATTAAAGCCTTTTTTGCTAACTATATTTAATTTTTGTCCCTTTCAAAGACACCGCGATGAAGAAGTTTCCAAACAACACTGCCGGAAGTGCAAGCCCTCATTTGCAGAAGAATTTGCAGACCAGGCCTATTCAAAGGAAACCACTCCACTGGAAAGATGAAGATGGGAGAATGTAATGTTTAATTTCAGTTTGTGTTTTAGTTTGCGAAAAAAGCATTTTATTATTGTGCAGGACATTTCAATGCGGAGCATGCCTCTAAGATAATCATTCTTGTTGTGCTTTATATAATGGGATATTAATTTCTGTACATTTTGCTTCTTTAAATATGCTCTGCCATACCAGAATATTTGCATTTAATTTTGGTCAAGATATAATACTGTACTTGCTTTGTACTCTTGCCTCCACCCCTCCCTCACCCGCCACACTGCAACTCTCTCCTCCTCGGACTACCTCACAAATCCCTCCATAAACTTCAACTGGTTCAGAATTCAGTTGCCATTATCATAACTCGAACCCCTTCCATCCACCACATCACTGGCTCCCGGTCCAGATCCCTATCCAATTCAAAATCCTACTGAATACATACAAGGCCATCCCCATATTTGTCTGATCTCCTCCAGATTCCCACTGGCTCCCATTCTCTCAGATCATCTTCCTCCAAACACCTGTCTGTCCACTCCGCCCGTCTCACCTCCACGGGGACTACCACTTTAATTCAGAAACATTGGTTCATTCCCCCATTTCAAGTTTAATTTCTATTTCCTTTTCATTATTGTTTTTTAGTTAACTTGTTAAAGAGTATGACTAAAAAGAATTCTCTGGGGTCAGATGATCCAAATTTGAATAAAAATGTTACGATGAAGAGAAACTGTTTGAAAATGTTGTTTAAGAAGTTGTTAATGTATTTAAATGTACTTTATTATGCACATTTTCCCTGTAATGCCGTGCATGTTAAAAATAAACTTTTTTTCTATCTCAAGTATGTTCTAAATATGTTTTATGTTTACTTAAAAGTAATTTGAAATTCAAATTAATTATAGAAAAAATATACTTTCTGTGTACTGTTGAAGTGTACTTTAATGAAATACATCTAGTATACTTTCTGCACACATAATTAGTGTACTCACAGTATATTATTTTCAATGCGCTAATAATATACTTAGTATACTAATGATATATCCTGAGTGCTACTTTAGACATACTAAAGTACAACTTAGTGTACTTATCTGTACTATTTTGAGACAACATTAAGATGAACTATAATATGCTTAAGTAGAACTTTTTAATTTTTATTTATGTGTTGTAAATATATTTAAAATACAATGGCAATACATAAAGATTAAATTAGAAATACATTTCCAGTATATTCTAAATGTATTAATAGTAATCTGAAAAGTCGATTTAAGTATACTTTAAATCGAACTAAAGAACATTATAAATAAGTACAGTATTAGTAGAGAAAAGTGTACTTAAGTATATTTAAGTTAATCTTAAGTGTCTCCCAAAATAGTATAGTCAAGTACACTAAGATGTATTTTAGTATATCTTAAGTAGCAATAATGATATATCATTAGTATACTAAGTACGTTTTTAGTACTTGAAAATAACACAATTTTTAGTACAATAATTTTGTGCTTATGAAGTACACTAAGTGTGCTTAAATTTAGTATGTTAAAGTATACTTTTTTTTCGCCTGGGTTTGACAGCAATCAGAAAACATATTAGACTTATGAACATATTAAGATGTGTAGATAACAGGAAATTTGCTTTGCTGCTTGACAGAAAAATTAATCTTTTGAAAGTATTTGATTAATGCACAAGTGCTTCAGTCTTCTTATCAGAAGTAGGATTTTTGCAGCATATTTTTCTTATATATTTTAAGTATATTTTTATTAAAGCATATTAATTCATTTAAACTTCATTATACTATACTGTAGGTATAATCCGAGCAGGTGTAGTTTAACAAAGTGCACTCCTATATTATAAATGTAAATATATATATATATAAATATTATACATCTCAGACTAGGGGAGAGTGGCCTAAGTTGTGCAACTTTTCACTCAAAGTGACTTTAAAGTAATGCCTTGACAGTAAAGTCTCCAACTCAAATATGTACATATATTTCAGGGTGTTGTGCATCCCTGGCAATAAGAACTTTGTATCTGGAATAAACTGTTGAAGAAATAGAGCTTTCGGAAAAAAAGTTGTCTTGATGCACAACTTGCCCCCGGTGTGGTGTAAGTTGTGCGGTTGGAGAGAATACCATGGGGTGAATTGTGCCATTGCTATATATCTCATAAACTGTAATGCAAGACAAATCCATTAGACAATTACTTATTTAAGGTTTATTTAAAGTAAATAAAGTAAATAGTTGACAAAGATTGAAGGACAATTTTCTTAAACAAGGCCTAGCAGATCTAATGGTTTTACCTGCAAAGCTCACAATGACAAAGTCACCATCATCATCTTTCTGGCCATCTGAACTCTCATCAGTGGTGTCGTTAAGTGGAATTGAGATGTCACTCTCTTCTGAGCTACTGTAGACAATCACTTTCTTTTGGTGACCAGCGTATACAGTCATGCCACTGGCACAACTCTCAGAAATGTACTTTGCACTAGTTGCTCCGTGCTTGTGGGACCAACTGCCACCTGACAAACGTGATTCCCCTACATTTCTGCCTTTAAATCAAGGCTCAAAACCCATATGTACACCCTGGTGTTTCCTCCCCATTAACTAACTTACCTCTGCACTACTATCTGTGTTTATGTGGATGTATGGGCTTTACGTCTTTTATTTTGGTTATTGTTATTTTACCTTCATTGTTTACCTACTGAATGCACTATGTACAGCACTTTGGACAGTGCAAACTGTCATAAATGTGCTTTTATAAATACATTTTACTTACTTACTTACTTATAACTCACCCAGGCCCTTTGGCACAAATCACCCCATCCCCAGAATTTTGGATAATAAGCATGATGCAGCAGTTTAGGGCTGACATCGTGCTAACTGTATAGACTAAAAATGTAGCATACCAAAGCACTAAAACATGTGTCAAATGTTTTCAAACTTGTCTATAATTGTTCAGACACAATAATCAAAAAACCTTGATCATGGAAATTTTACTTTGAAAGGCAAAACACAGTTTTTTGAGCTTAAATGTGCTTATATCTTATTCCTTGTGTCTCCCTTCTTTACAGGATGAGTCAAATGGATGGCTCTTTTTAAATATGTGGTCCATTTCCAATTTCTTCCACGGTTTTCTAGAAACAAGGGGTGGAACAACTTCCAAAATGCACAACTTAGGCCACTCTCCCCTATACTAATGTAACTTTTAATAAAAAAATTCAGATTTTTTTGTACTTATAAAATGTATATTATGTAGCAATGTAAATTATAGTTTAGGCCTACTTATTACAACAACAACAAAAAAATCTCAATAGTTCATTACAACACTATACCAAATAGGCAATTTTTTTAAACGTACCCCCTTTAATCTAACGTGTAAACATTGTTTTAAATGGCTTCAGCTTTACATGTAGGTTCTGTTTTGAACGAATAGCAGTGGTGCACTTCCACAGGTGACATGGTGAGTCTTCACCTCACCGAACCAAAAAAAAAAACAGCCAGTCATCGCAGTGCATTTAATTCGACCAATCACAGTCCACGTTTCCGAATCAAATGTGCGTACTGGCCAATCGGGGTCCAGTCACCGAGTCACGTGACACATGAACGTTGCGAAGACTTCCGTTGCAGATAGAGACATACGGGACAGGCGGATAGGGCCAAGAAAGAAACGTTTGAATAATCGTTTCCAAGGGTTGCTTTGCTTTATGATTCGGACATCGGCAGGTGGACTGCTCAGAAATAATAAAAGGGGAACAAAGAAGAACGGAATATCAGTCAGCAACCATGATGAACTTCACCGTGAAGAGGGCCAGTCATGGCCGAATCCGACATGGAAAAACAAAAATCCTGCCAGCCAAACTACTTCTTCTTGTAGGTAAGTTTTTCGGCAGACAACACAGTTGGTTAACCTACTATTATATGGGCATCCCCTGAGTTTATAAAATATTTTGCAAGCTGGATAATGTTGGTGTGGAATTCTAACCGTTAGCAACAATGTTATAGCATACTAAATGGCTAAGCTCAGCTAGCTAGGCAGGCACACATGTCCACATTGTGAAATAACCCAGTAACAACATTTTAGAATACATTCATCACTGAAATAACAAATTCTCAATTCATCCACAGCATTCCATTATATTCTAGTAAGAAAAAAATTAGGTTTTTAAATAGTGAGTGCATATTTAATCATGCACATTACAGCTAACCATAACTTTTTACAGGTGTAGCTATATAGCATGGATGAACAAGAGGATCAAAATGGAAACCGAAAAGATGACAATTAAAGCCTTTTTTGCTAACTATATTTCATTTTTGTCCCTATCAAAGACACCGCGATGAAGAAGTTTCCAAACAACACTGCCGGAAGTGCAAGCCCTCATTTGCAGAAGAATTTGCAGACCAGGCCTACTCAAAGGAAACCACTCCACTGGAAAGATGAAGATGGGAGAATGTAATGTTTAATTTCAGTTTGTGTTTTAGTTTGTGAAAAAAGCATTTTATTATTGTGCAGGACATTTCAATGCGGAGCATGCCTCTAAGATAATCATTCTTGTTGTGCTTTATATAATGGGATATTAATTTCTGTACATTTTGCTTCTTTAAATATGCTCTGCCATACCAGAATATTTGCATTTAATTTTGGTCAAGATATAATACTGCACTTGCTGTACTCTTGCCTCTACCCCTCCCTTACCCCCCACACTGCCACATTACAACTCTCTCCTTCTCGGCCTACCTCACAAATCCATCCATAAACTTCAGCTGGTTCAGAATTCAGCTGCCCGCATCATAACTTGAACCCCCTCCATCCATTTATTTTTATTTTTTCCTTTTATTATTGTTTTTTAGTTAACTTGTTAAAGAGTATGACTAAAAAAAATTCTCTGGGGTCAGATGATCCAAATTTGAATAAAGATGTTACGATGAAGAGAAACTGTTTGAAGATGTTGTTTAAGAAGTTGTTAAAGATGTATTTAAATGTACTTTATTATGCACATTTTCCCTGTAATGCCGTGCATGTTAAAAATAAACTTTTTTTCTACCTCAAGTATGTTCTAAATATTTTTTATGTTTACTTAAAAGTAATTTGAAATTCAAATTAATTATAGAAAAAATATACTTTCTGTGTACTGTTGAAGTGTACTTTAATGAAATACATCTAGTATACTTTCTGCACACATAATTAGTGTACTCAGAGTATATTATTTTCAATGTGCTAACAATATACTTAGTATACTAATGATATATCATGAGTGCTACTTTAGACATACTAAAGTACAACTTAGTGTACTATTTTGAGACAACATTAAGATGAACTATAATATGCTTAAGTACAACTTTTTAATTTGTATTTATTTTTTGTAAATATATTTAAAATACAATGGCAATACATAAAGATTAAATTAGAAATACATTTCCAGTATATTCTAAATGTATTAATAGTAATCTGAAAAGTGGATTTAAGTAAACTTTAAATCGAACTAAAGAACATTATAAATAAGCACAGTATTAGTAGAGAAAAGTGTACTTAAGTATATTTAAGTTAATCTTAATGGTGTCTCAAAATAGTACAGTCAAGTACACTAAGATGTATTTTAGTATATCTTAAGTAGCAATAATGATATATCATTAGTATACTAAGTACGTTTTTAGTACTCGAAAATAACACACTTTGAGTACAATAATTTTGTGCTTATGAAGTACACTAAGTGTGCTTAAATTTAGTATGTTAAAGTATACTTTTTTTTGCCTGGGACAGCCCCATACTGTTCTCAATGGGAGCACTATAGCAATGCAACGATTCAACCATCAACTTCTCTTTCACAAACCAGATTATATAACAAAATTAATACATGTTTCTCACGCAAGGACCACAAAGGGACTCAAGGTTTTCTAATTCTAATCACAGTGCGCTTTGTTCATTCTTCAATGAGCCAAGGTATTACAACAAGTTATTCGATGCTTTAAAGACAAGTGGAGAATGGAAACTACTTTAGATCAGTAAAGCAAACAAATGATTTCTGTGAATATGCTGCATTGGATGTCCATTGAAACATGGAGCCTGTGGCTGAATGGTGGAGTGGATGGTGGGGGTCAAATGATCCCAGTAGTAATTTTCATTTTCTGGTCCGTTCACATAATACTGTGAAAAGTGAGACACAAAAGTGGATTTTAACATGTATTCACAAACACAACACTTACAAAGGAGCGGCATTGAGCAATGAAATATTCCAATGGCTTTTTGAATATACATGTGCTGGCTTGACGCGTACGTTTAACTGATGGTACAGTAAAAGTGGCAACGGAAATGCAAAGTGCCAGTGGAAAAGAGACACAATTTCAACTCCTTTCTATATCCAAATACTTCTATTCAGTGTGCTACACACAGAGGACCTTTGCTTCCTGGTTGTGATAGGAATGGAGAGATGGGAGAGGAGGAGTAAAGGGGTGTGGAGATATAAGATAGGGGAGTAGAGGATGTGTGCCCTCAGTCAATTGAAAATGTGTAAGGGCGCAGGGTACAAGCTACACACCGGAGATAAGAGGCAACTCTCTGTCTCTCTGTGCTGTTCTCTTTCCTCACCTCTCTTGCCCTCTTCCTCCCTTATCATCTCTCTCTCTTTCATTCCTCCTCCCCACAGCACCAGTATTAATGGAGCCGCAGATGGTAAAACAGTCTGTCCCTCTGACAAGTCAAAAGCAGCCTCCCATGTCAAAGGATATAAGGATCCTATTAATTATCATATTGCACATTGTAAATATTTTTCATCACATTGCACATTTCAATTTAACTTATCTACTTTTTACTTTCTACTCTATTTTATACATACTGTTTTATATTTCATAGAAAATTATGTCGCACTACTTAGTATTTAGAATGTATCTTATGTAAATATTGTTTATCTTGTTCAACTCTATAGGGGAGAGGGCCTGAGTTGTGCCACCCCTTGTTTCTAGAAAACCGTGGAAGAAATTGGAAATGTGACCATATATTTAAGAAGAGCCATCCATTTGACTCATCCTGTAAAGAAGGGAGACACAAGGAATAAGATATAAGCTCATTTAAGCTAAAGTAAAATTTCCATGATCAAGGTTTTTTGATTATTGTGTCTGAACAATTATAGACACGTTTGAAAACATTTGACACATGTTTTAGCGCTTTAGTATGCTACACTTTGATTCTATACAGTTAGCACGATGTTAGCCCTAAAATGCTGCATCATGCTAGTTATCAAAAATTCTGGGGTTGGGGTGATTTTTGCCAAAGGGCCTAGGTGATTTATAAGTAATTAAGTAAGTAAAATGTATTTATAAAAGCACATTTATAACAGTTTGCACTGTCCAAGGTGCTGTACATTCAGTAGGTAAACAATGAAGGTAAAATAATAATAACAAAAATAAAAGACATAAAGCCCATACATCCACATAGAAACAAAGATAGTAGTGCAGAGGTAAGATAGTTAATGGGGAGGAAAAGCCAAGGTGTACATATGGGTTTTGAGCCTTGATTTAAAGGCAGAAATGGAGGGGGAATCACATTTGTCAGGTGGCAGTTGGTTCCACAAGCATGGAGAAACTAGTGCAAAGTACATTTCTGAGAGTGGTGCCATTGGCATGGCTGTATACGCTGGTCACCAAAAAGAAATTGATCATCTACAGTAGCTCAGAAGAGACTGACATCTCCATTCCACTTAACGACACCACTGACAAAAGTTCAGGTGGCCAAAAAGATGATGATGGTGACTTTGTCATTGTGAGCTTTGCAGGCAAAACCACCTAGATCTGCAAGGCCTTGTTTAAGAAAATTGACCTTTAATCTTTGTAAAATATTTACTTTAAATAAACCTTAAATAAGTAATTGTCTAATGGATTTGTCTTGCATTACAGTTTATGAGATATATATATATATCAATGGTACAATTTACCCCATGGTATTCTATCTTGTGGGACAACATACAACACACCGGGGGCAAGTTGTGCCACAAGACAACTTTTTTTCCTAAAGCTATATTTCTTAAACAGTTTATTCCAGATCCAAAGTTGTTATTGCCAGGGATGCACAACATCCTGAAATATATGTACATATTTGAGTTGGAGACATAACTGTCAAGGCCTTACTTTACAATCAATTTGAGTAAAAAGTGGCTTCCAGATCCAAAGTTGTTATTGCCAGGGATGCACAACATCCTGAAATATATGTACATATTTGAGTTGGAGACATAACTGTCAAGGCCTTACTTTACAATCAATTTGAGTAAAAAGTGGCACATCTCACCCCACTCTCCCCTATATATATATTTTTTTTTATCGTTCCAACTGCACTGTGGGCCAGAGATAAAGAGATAAACATTTCGAATATGACGAATGTCTTGCATATATCAGAACTGACAATAAAAGACTTTGACTTGACTTGACGGACCCGTTTACCTTCCACTCTCTTGTTCTCCCTATACATGGCATCCAGAATCAATATTCCCCGACTACCTTCTCTACAACAGGGGATTAAATGTCGTAATATAAGGCTCATTTTCAGGGTTTAAAAATTGTAATTTGTGTTTCTACTAGAAACAGTTTTCATGGTATGGAGTGCAAAAAACAAGTGCAATTGCTGAATCTCCTCTTTTTTGGTTGGTGTATCACTGTTGGAGGGAGTGCAGGTTTTTCTGAAGTGTTCCCTTGTATGTTTTCAACTTCATTGTATGTGAAAAAAAGATTAACAAATGATCACATTCTGTTTTACAGTGCCCTCCAAAAGTATTGGAACAATGAGGCCAATTCCTTTATTTTTGCTGTAGACTGGAAACATTTGGGTTTGACACCAAAAGATGAATATGAGACAATAGATCAACATTTCAGCTTTAATTTCCAGCTTTTATTTGCATCTGGATCTGATACACCACTGACAAGATAGCATTAATTGAAAAGGAACAACACAATTTTAGGTGAGCATAAATATTGGAACAGATAAACTTAAAATATTAAAGGGAATAAGACTTAATATTTTGCTGCAATTCCTTCAATATTGCAACAAGTCTACCTGTTCCAATACTTTTGCTCACCTAAAAATGTGGTGTTCCTTTATAAATAATGTTAACTTCTCAGTTGTGTATCAGATCCAAATGTAAATACCTGGAAATGAAAGTTGAAATGTTTATCTATTGTCTCATATTCATATTTTGGTGTCAAAGCCACATGTTTCCAGTCTACAGCATAGATAAAGGAATTAGCCCTACTGTTCCAATACTTTTGGAGAGCACTGTATATGTTTTACAAAACATCCAAACTTTTTAGGAATTGCAAATTAAGCTTTTTCCCAAACAGATGAAAGTTAGCTGTCTCCCTCCCTGCCATATATCCCTACCTCTAACAAGCCTGCACATCCAGGTTTTGCAAAAATTGCCCAAGGGCTGTTTGGGTGGAAGTAGAGGAGAATGTTAAACAGAGTGTCAGACAGGATGTTAATCTTAACAGTGCAGGTTTCAAGTTTCAAAGGAGATTTTAAAATACATATTTTTCACATTACTAAATGTTTTGCCTTATTGCCGTAGTGCATTACACTCAGAATATTTACAAAGTAAAAGAAAATGCGGTAACACTTTATAATAACTATCCGTTGTAACTCGTTAATAGATCATTAGTAAACTCTTAATTAATGATTATTAATGATTTGTTAAGTGTTTGTTAGCAGTTTGTTAAGGATTTATAACAATGGTAGATAGTTAATAGCTTAATAATTGAATCAGTTCATCTGGGAGGTAATCCGAGATACCGACGAGGCTGAAATAGGCTATAGACTATACACAGTGCATGGGCAACTGAGGGCAGCCCCATTTTCAAATATTTTTAAATAAACTCAATACACACTGTGCATGCCATGGACTTGAACGTGACGTGATCAGTTAATCTCGGATTACCTCCCAGATGAACTGATTCAATTATTAAGCTATTAACTATCTACCATTGTTATAAATCCTTAACAAACTGCTAACAAACACTTAACAAATCATTAATAATCATTAATTAAGAGTTTACTAATGATCAATTAACGACTTACAACGGATAGTTATTATAAAGTGTTACCGAAAATGCAAGTAAATGTTCATTTATATTCTATTTTTTTTTTTCATTTTCCTTTATTTCACCTCGAAAGATCAATTGAGGGGTGACCCTCTTTTACAATGACGTCGAGTTTGTACAGATACACAATATACAATGAGAATACATAACAAGTTTACACACACACACACACACACACACACACACACACACACACACACACACACACACAGACAACAACAATTTAAAACATTCAGATCAATTGAATGAAAGAGATAATAGCCTAATTAAAACAGTTACAAGTGTAGAGGGGCTGATTCAAAAGAATAATTTTAAATTGGTTAACAGTTATGAGTGTATTTATTTTAATTGTATGTTGTAGGCTGTTCCAGGAGTCAGGGGCACTATGGCTAAAAGCGGTTTTACCAAGCTCAGACCGGGCATAGGGAACATATAACATGAGCATGTCAGTTGAGCGGGTTTGATAAAGCCCATCTGAAATAAGCAGCATTTCTGTCAAATAGAGTGGAAGCTTTCCAGTCAGAGCTTTATATATAAAAATATGCCAATGTGCATCACGTCTCTCCTTAAGGGAGGACCACCCAACCTTTTCACATAAAACACAATGGTGTGTATCATAAGCATCTCCTGTAATGAATCTCAAAGCGAGATGCATGCCGATAAACCACATCACCGTAATCAAGGACAGACATAAAAACTGCCTCAATAATCCTTTTCCTACTGAACAACGGGAAGGTGGCTTTATTCCTATAAAAATATCCTATAGTATAGAGAGCTGTGAAGTGATTAAAACGTATGAGAATTAAATATACAACAGTTTGAATAAGGAATGTTCAGAATATAGTTTACTTTATCATTTATCATCAGACAATGACCTTGTTTCACAGCCACCCCTCACACACACACACACCGTTTAATGGTTAAACTGTCTTGACATTGAAAGATGCAAATAGACAATGGAATATAAAGCCAAACATCAAAAAAAAAAAAGGACACATTATATTCATAACATGTCCAAACTTGTAATACCACATACTGTATGTGTTGGCACATGCTCCCCACAGCACCAGAACATCACTTACTGTTTGTGCATTTTTTTCGCCCTCAAGTCAATCACACAATTTGATTCATAATTTCCCTCCTCGGGTGCTACTTTCCTGTGAGATGTTAACAAGATTTTTCTAATTAGTTAGCTTGAAAACACAGTGGAGATACCAGTACTTTGTAGTTGACTGACAGGATAGCAATAAAAATGGCAATGTACTGTATAGGACAAACAATGTTTTATTATGTATCACCAAGACCATTAAGGAAAACACAAAAACATCAGTGTAACTGGGAGAGAAGCATGTTTTTAGGAGCGATAAAAGCATCTTCCTTATCAGTCCATTGGCTTTGCTTTAGGCCTTTGTAGTTGGTGGGGTGCTTTGTGTGCTCCTTTTTTTTCCTTTTTCCAATTCCTCCCCCCTTTCATGTGTCCCCGTTTCTTTGTCTGGGTAAAAGCCCGACCGAGTCTGAGGCCTCTGTGTTATGTGTGCTTCCACATTCCCCCGCTGGAGATTAAAAATAATGGGCAGCGCCATTAATTAAGTCACTAATCTGTTTATGTTTTGTCATATTTTACTGCTCAAAGATGCGTAGAGAACTCCCGCCACAAGAAAATTGGCAAGTTAAAAGGCTTTCGCAAGCATGTACACACACACACACACACACAACCAACAACACACATTCAAAACAACCCCATACATTACTCGATGGGCTGTCGGGAATGCAGCTTTACGTCATTCCACCAAAAAAAAAGCTTCTCTCTCTCTCTCTCTCTCTCTCTCTCTCTCTCTCTTTCTCTCTCTCTCTCTCGTAAGCGGCTCAGTTAATATTGTTGATTTAAGACCTCACCTTCAATATGCTGTAGCATGTGGACAGAGCTTTAGCTTTTTTGACAATTTTCTGCTTCAAGCGCCTTTTAATAAAGCACGTAGTAGCTCTATCAGGAGGCCATTTATTTCAAATTAAAGGAGAGTTCCTTATCTGCCTTAGCGGCCTCAAACGAGAGAGAGATAAAGATGGTGTGCGCCGGCTCGGTGTGGTCCCCCCTCTGCGTTGTTAATATGATGAGAGAAAAAGAGTTTGTGTGTGTGTGGGGGGGTGGGGGGTGGGGGGGGGAGGGTTGACCAAGACAGTTAGAAAGGAGATGGAGTTGGTGAGAGAAAGGAGACAAAAACTTGTACGAAGAGAAGACTGATTAAACATGCGAGATAAACCTTCAGAGGTGCTGTGAGGAGAACAGAAGAATCTGATTGGCTGTCATCTTTTGTGAATGTGCCTTGTGTTAGACAGCACCAATCACTCTTTCCTTCTCATCTCTTTATCTCACTGTTCTATGTTCTCTCCGTCTGGGCTCATTTTCCTCTTTTACCTCCATTACCGTGCTCAGATAAACTCAGTCCTTGCATCATGATACTGTTGCTGATGATAAAGTGAATGCACGCCTATAGCTGCGTGGCTATGGATAGGCCCTAATTGAAAGACCGGGGGGTCAGCTCTCCTTCCCTGAATCAAAGCCCCAAAAGAGCCTTTCATTTGGGCTTTTCGATTACACCTGGTGTTAAATGCTCCTCCATAGAGAAAGTGTGTATAGAGAGGGCCACGGTTTAAATGTGTCGGCATGTAGGGAAGAGTGCGTGAAGCTCCATTGTAATAGTAATAATAATACATTATTTTATATATAGCGCTTTTCTAGCTACTCAAAGACACAACAATAAAAATAGTACACAAGCAATTTATAAATAGCAATAAAGCCAACACAAAAAAACAAAAGCAAAGACAAGTTTATGTATTATTATAATTGATATAATTAATATTGATAATATATTATTTGTGCGTTCATGTTAACGGTGTACTACTATGTGGGTGTGTACATCTCTGCTGGTGTGCCTTTTCTTTACCTGTGTGAGTGTGTGTAACACTACTCACTTGTCTCTGCTTCAATCACTCGGCATGCATTACAGTGAGGCAGCTGTCTGTCATAGGTAACAATCACACAGACAGACAGGCGAAGACCAATTAGAACACAGCCCACATATCAAATTATGCACGGCTCGTTCAATTCCTCAAAGCGCACTTTTCTGCTGTATTTCATCTGAATGATCCTTCCCACTCAATTAAGTGTGATTTAGCACTAATTGTGTGATTTGCAACGGAGCACGTACTACACGGCCTACACACACACACACACACACACACCATAGATTCTTGAACAGGTTGCAGTGGGAGATGGGCTTAATTGTTTTAATTTCATCAGAGCTTTTTATTTTCTTGCCTTGTGAGTGTATTTTTTTCCTATTTTTCAATAGTTTTCTTTTGTTCTGTAGTAAAAGACAAAGAAGGGTATACCACTAGTAATAGAAATCGTGTACAAACTCATTTCCGTGTTTTCTGTCACAATTGCTGTTAGATATGTATTGTGCATAGGAAAGAGAAGAGAAGATTTTATATTTCTCAAATATAATACATATTCTGATATGACTGGTTGATGGAATAATTATAAATAAATACCACTCATCAAAATGCCAAGCCTCAAGTGCTGTACGTATGAATTGCGCTCAAATGTTGTCTATTTCTGTTTCCATTTTATTTTATTTAAATGTTCTATTTCTATTCTTTCACTTTTAATTGTTGTATGTCTATTCATTAGCTTTTCTAATGTGTATTGTGTATTTTAATCTTGCCCCTGTAAAGCACTTTGAATGGCGTTGTGTCTGAATTGTGCTATAGAAATAAACTTGCCTTGCCTTTCCTCTTCTTCCTCTATTTACGAATGAGTTTATGGTATGGAAGAAGAATTAATGGGGATATTATCTCATAACTCTGATCGAATCACCTTGGCAATTCAGAAAAAAAAATGTCAAGAGAATCACTACGCTTCCGTATGAGAAGCAATATTTTAAAAAGTGACACATATCATCAGCAGAAGTATGAGCTGGCATAGCGCAAAATGACTGACAGCGCTTTATATTCTCTGTATAATAGCCTATGTAGGCCTCCAGTTATATAATCATGTGCAGTAAAGACTTTGACGTCAGACAAGTTAGGCGACAGTTTTCATTGTTATAGCCTGAGTGATTCCATAACCAAGTCTGTGTTCTTCAAGTGATCACAGTTTAAATGTTTAAATAATTTCTATATTCATATGAGGCTATTTAACAAGGCTCGTCTGTGACTTTGGGAGCACAAGTGAACAGTACGATCGTGTGCAGCCGCAGTGTTACATTTCAACCTTCAGTGGCACAGACGTTAAAAAACTCCTGTTAATAAAAAAAAAAAGAATGAGATGCAGCACAAATACGTTTATTAATCTGAATGTAGAGCATGGTCACAGTGTGTTTGGTGGCCGCCTGTATGAACAACATGAGGGCTGAGAACAAGGCTATACTGATCAGATAAATGATCGGTCAAACATAAAATCATCAGGAAATTATAAAAACATCCGATGGAGATTTCTATGGAGTGATTTTGCTTTAAACTGTTCCGATGCGTTGTGACAGTGACACTCTTTCTTCAGTCGGAGCTGCAGTGTAAAGTGAAAACAAACTCAAGAGTATCACATATCCAGCAGGTTAGACCCACGCCGTATGTTGCTGCAGTAACGGACTCTCGGTTGCGCTGAACCTGCTACCTGAGACGGAGAGTTTTATTGATTAATGAATTTGTGATGACCAATACAAATCCTCAATAAACCCTGAGTGTTCCAATGTATTCCCCCTTCTATTCATAATTCCATATTTCCGTCTCTCTTTTCAGGGCTCGTAACACATTGCCTGTGTGCTCCGGCCTGCAGGCTCAGGTGTTATCCTGTTACCAGGGGAACAAGGAGCAAACCCTCAGGTGTTCAGACCTGGCCAAACAATACATGCAGTGTATCCACGCTGCCAAGAAGGTGAGAGCTTTCTCTACAGTTAAAGGTTCAGTAAGCGCAATGATCAGTTTAGCTAACTTCCTATCAGTGACTGCAGTTAGCAGTGCCCTCCCTCGTCCCCACGTCACCACATTAATGCACTGCGGTCTTCAAGCAGCAAGTTATCTAGCATCATCTCAGATCCATAAGTGTGATAAAACATGATACAAACCAACAAAACAGACATTGGGAAGGATTTTTACCTGCTCCGCCATTGTAGGCGCATACACATTCACCCATCTGCACCGGCAGTGAGACGGGTGCCGGTTTGTAGCGTTCTCTCTTCTGATTGGTTATCAGTAGTGGGATCCCCGAAAAGTTATTTACCGATTACATGCAGAGTGGGTGACTGAGAGATCGGCTTTATGAAACTCGCACACTATATAAGTGATCACTGTATGAATAAAGAGCGATTTAACACTTATATTAACATAAATAAATCGCTAACTTCACCTTTAATGTTACTAGAACAGTGGCCTTGGGCTGGGCGATATGGCCTAAAAAATAAATTCCCCTCTTTAAACTACCAAATAAAAGGAATTTCACTATAATAAATGAAAGTACAAACCTAGCGTTTAACCTAACTCAAAAGTTCTATCTCCTTAAACAAAATAAAGTGGCTAATGTGGCATTATTAATGTGTGCCCAAGCAATATAGTTTTTCCCCAAATGTTACCATTGTTTTTTTTTACCGTTGTCATAAAATTGAAGATGTGTGGCATACATGGTGATGTGTAATATACCTTTACTATTGTAAAAATATCACCTTGAGAAAAGATAGCCACTTGACTCAGGTTCTTGAGATAAGCAGATAAGATAAAATCAATGTAAAAAAAAACACTACTCAACATGAACTCAGTCAAATCTATCCCTCTTACTGTAGTTAGCAGCAATCCAAATTCCTGGATCCACGGCTGCATTATTCAGTAGCAGAGTCAAAGTCCCTTCTTAGTGCAGTATGTGGCTCACTGCAGCAGCTCTATAGGTTACACATTGACATAGTTAGAGACTGTGTGTGTGTGTGTGTGTGTGTGTGTGTGTGTGTGTGTGTGTGTGTGTGTGTGTGTGTGTATGTGTATGCACTTTCAAGATCACCTGCAGCATTGCATGTGGCTTGTATGAATCCCATGCATATACCCCAACACAAATTTACATCAAATCAAATCTAAACTTATTTTTGGCTTCTTGTATGCCCATACTTATGAAAACCAAATGTCCTGTGAGTCTCTGTGTGTGTGTGTGTGTGTGTGTGTGTGTGTGTGTGTGTGTGTGTGTTTGTACGTTTATTCCTGATATTAGCTAGTGTGAGATAACGAGTAGTAAAGACTCTTTGAAGACTGTTTAAAAAGAGAACGGTGGATCATATGCAGTGCGTGCGTGTGTGCGTGCGTGTGTGTATGTGTGTTTTGCGGTCTGCTTTAAGTTACACATCAAGGTCTTGCCTCTTGATTAGGCCCAGAGGCTTCTCCCTGACTTTCACCTCGTCAATTTGAAACTTTATAAAGTTATTCCACAATGGTGCGTGCTTTTAAAAGCTGTCACTGTTAGTTTGTATCTTCTACTGATATATATTTTTTCCTGTGGAGTTGATGCTGCGTGGGCTGGGATCTTGTTAAATATACTAGATGGCTTCATCCACTGTAAAAAACAAACCAAAGTGATCATTGTTAATAATAATACCATATAACCATATATGTTGTCAAAAATGTCTCTGTTCTTTAGTGAGCTAAATAGCCAATCAAGTGCTTCGGTCTGAATCCAGTTCAGCTTCACACCCTTCTCTATACCTTTCTGCACGAGTAAAGGAATCTTTCTGTAAATATATGCCATGCTATGTGAATCATTTAAATTCCAACAAACCATGTAATGGGGAAATATCGACTGTGCATTCATGAATGGCGACCGGTCTATTTATGACTGGAAAATTCATCCTAGTAGTCGAAGTTAAGTGTGAATTCTGTTGGAGGGGCCTGCTTATTTATCACTTCTGCTTATTTAGTTAATCAGATTTAAAAACATGAATTTATTGAAGAAAGTCTGTGAGAGGTAAAGGGCAAACAGACAGTCAGTGCAGTTACATGGGACAGCTAGATTGGATTAAGACATATACCGAACTTGCCACTCGATCAGACCGTGTCACTTGTCTGAGTATACATGGCCTTTCAAATATTCGATAAATGGCCGAAGTATAGCTGACTCCGCTATGCTAGGTGGCGCTGTAGCCCTTTCAACAAGTGGTTATATAGCCACGTCCGGTTCCCTGCCGGCTAAAACACTACTATTTTTTTACGTCGTCTCCTTCCACTTCCTTGTGAAATCCTCCGCAGGGATTCTCGAGCAAGCGCAGAACACAAACTCCGATATGAGATATGCGATCCCTGTATACATGCAGAGAGAATGCCGACTATGAACGAGTTATAGGTGTTCTTATCCGACTTCGCTTGTCCGTTAATGTGCCGATTTGTGTGCGAAGTAGATCGGATAAAGGCGTTTACATGCATTTTACAAGTCCCGTTCAAGTCTTATTCGTTTATGTACCCAATTATGAGTCTGCATGTAAACGCACTGACTGACTTTAGATTCCTGGGGTTTTAAATGAGACAAATAGGACATTTCATTTGGACTGAAATAAGGTCCAGTTCTGTCTTTGTCTCTCCAGACTCACAGAAAGACACTGTGATTTGTTTTGATCAGTGTCACAGCAGGTCAGTGGACTGCACCACGTCTCCCTGCTGAACTAGGCTGCTGTCATTGTGTGTGTTTACATGCTGTCTGTGTGTGTGTGTGTGTGTGTGTGTGTGTGTGTGTGTGTGTGTGTGTGAACATGCGTGTGTTTGTACAGGCTGTCCTTATGTGTGTACATGCTGTCTTTGTGTGTCTGTACATGCCTGTGTGTTTGATGGCAAACGATGGGAGGATCCTACAGAGACGGAGCTGACAAACCTCTAGTCATTATCCTCTGGTAGACTGAGTCTAACGTGGGCACTGGTACACATACATGATACATACACACTGTCCAGACACCCTGTGGGCCATTGATCTGCACTCTTAAATGCAAATAGATACACAACACACACACACACACACACACACACACACACACACACACACACACACACACACACACACACTGTCTGTCTGTACGCCTGGTGTCGGCAACGCTTTTTATTTTATTTTAGCCGATGCCATTAAAGTTTTAATTTTTTTTTGTGCTGATGCTTAAGACTGACTCCCGCTGTCATCTCCTGCAGATTTCTATTGGAACAATTTTTAACTTGCGCGTGTCAAAGATTTAGCAAATTCTTATTGTTGTTCCACATCCTTCACTCCCATACAATGGATCCAGCACTATTTGATTTGGAAACAACTGTCTTTTTCCATCTTCTGTTCATCTGTAAATGGGGAACACTAATAATGACTCATTACAACAACTGACTAATTGACAATCACCACTAACCTGCTAAAGAAACAGCCTGCTACCATATCACATTGACGACATGCAGAACCGGTTTTGCTCAATGAATGTATGTTTCATTTTATCAAAGATATACAGGCAAATTTACGTCACCTAGCCTATGAGTCAATTGTTCACAATAAACGGTGTGCACCTCCCTTGCTGCTGCCCATAATAAATGTGCTAGCTGTGGTTGTGTGACGTCGGACCAAAAACTCTCAGTGAAGTCGAAGTTATCGTCCAGACTATTCACTCTTGCCGAGGTGACTACAACGGACTGCAGTGTGTTAATCTTTTGGGAACCTTTACAGCTTTTCACAGTGAATCACGACAATAAATGCGTACCGAACCACTCAGTGGAAATAAGGCAAGACAAGTCACGCAAGTAGGGAAGTAAGGCATACTTCCTCCTTACTATTTAGTATGCCAGAAAAAGATTTAGGATGTCCCACTACATGCACGTCAATTGTAGTATGCACACTGTGTGTGTGTGTGTGTGTGTGTGTGTGTGTGTGTGTGTGTGTGTGTGTGTGTGTGTGTGTGTGTCACTAGTAAAACAATGCTTATTTTTATAATCTCGTCTTTATTCTTGAATTTTTTTTCTCTTTCCTGTGGCCCTAATACTCTTCTGTACTTTAGTATGTAGTGTTGTAAAAAGAAAGAGTATGTGATTTGGAACGCAGGGAGTGTGAGCAGAGGTGGAAGGTAAAGGGGAACAGGTGAAGGAGACAGTACAGAGGGAGCAAGAACAGATATAAATTTGGAAGAAAAAAAACCTAGAGCGAAAGGCTGTCCAATCACAGAAGTATGTGTTATACAAGCTGTACACTGAATACTTAACATTGTATCAAAGTGTCATTTATTCAGTGTTGTCCCATGGAAAGATATAATGAAATTTTTGAAGAAATGTGAGGGGTGTACTCACTTTTGTGAAATACTGTATGTGTGTGTGTGTGTGTGTGTGTGTGTGTGTGTGTGTGTGTGTGTGTGTGTGTGTGTGTGTGTGTGTGTGTGTGTGTGTGTGTGTGTGTGTGTGTGTGTGTGTGTGTGTGTGTGTGTGTGTGTGTGTGTGTGTGTGAGTGTGTATGTACTGTTATACATATGTATGTATATGGACTACATTTTAAACACCCTACCAATGAAATGTATTGGATAATCACTAGAAAAATCACTTTTCTTTTCAGGGATGGTTGATTCCTTTGTGTCAGTCAGTCTACGAGGGCTAAGCTGTGAAGGCTGCAAACATTGGAAAGAGAAAATGAGGGTCACAGACACGTTACAGCATAGAAGCTTTATTTTATCTAATCTTGTCGTGTACTCTTGTGTTAAATGTTATTGACATAATACTATGAAAATTAAGATGGACATTTCAACTTTTTTTTATTTTGGAGTTAAAGGAATACTTCAACCCATACGGAACCGGCGTTCTATCATTACAAAATCGCTATTATAATATAATGAATGAGGTTTTTCTTCCCTCAGTCTTCCCTTGGCCCAACTGTCCTGTTAATCCTAACCCTACATTTTACCATGTGTGATGTACCATGTGTACACATGGTAAAATGTAGGGTTAGACATTGAGACCACAAAACTGTCTTTTCTCAGGCTAAGATGAACCGATTTCTAAAATGTTTGCACATTTGTACTTGAAACAGGCAGAGCTGAGAAAAACTCAAGGGAGCAAGTTGGATAAGGAACAATTACCTTTGTGTGAGTGCAATGCTTGTATTTGCATCTTAAAAATGGTTCTACCAATCCTAGCGTGAGGCATAAGCCACATAAATATTGCTAATAGTCTTCATACTCCTGTCAAATTGGTGACATTCTTCTTGCTAGTTGAATGGAAGCAAAGTTGATCATGTTAGAGCTATTTGAAGTGACTTAGCTACTTAGCAGACTTGGGGTGTATTCACACTGGGAACGTCTGCTAGTTCACTTGCTTTGGTCCAGACCAAATAGAATTTAGATTTTTTTTTCTTTGGTGTGGTCCACTTTCATATTGCCCCTTTTGCAAGTGAACCAGCATTACAAAGCAAAACCACACGTGATCTGAGAAGAAGAATACTACTGAAGATCAAAAAAACAACACATGCTGTAGATTAACAGAGAGCTATAAACTGGTAAATGTGAGAGGCCAATGAGAAGTCAATGGAAGCGTCATAGAAAATAAAGAAAAGGGGTTCCCGTAGCTCAGTGGGTAGGGCACGGATGAGTACTAACTTCCGGGAAGATTTTGGGTATGGATCGATTGGATACTTTTCCTACTCAACCGCCCCACAACGCATTGCGTATTTTCAAACGACAAGGACGGTATTCTTTGGTCAATTCTTTATTTCCAATTCTGCATTCTATAAGAAGAAGAAGACATTCTTCATTGCTTGGGTATACTTCAGTGTGAATGTTTCGACGCACCTCACATACACAATCGATATTTAAGTAGTCAGTATGTAGTATACAGATGTTGAGTATGTAGGAGGGAGGACGTTAGTATGGCTTTCTGAACACAGCCAATGAGAGTAAAAAAAAAGAAGGGTAAAATGGGGAAATGGTGTAGAGAGGAAGGTGCGAGAAAAAAGAAGTATGGGTGTTAAAGCACACTAGTGAACACTGTTCAATCGAAGCGGACACTAGTTGGACAATATCAACGTCAAACTAAAAATGTGTCATAACTCAGAAATGTAGTTACGCACTCTAGCTTTAAGGCATTTGTTATTTAACATGGACACATTAAACAGCACATTTTATCATGATATTAATTAAAGGAACACATTGCTATTTTTTAAAAGACTCCGGTTTGCCCAACCCAAACTGATACAAGTACAAGAAAAGTAGCACAGTGCAAGAAAATAAACACGGAAAATAAATGAGCGGGAGACAAATAGAACCATAAATATAGAGGAAAATATGAGGCGATGGAAGCATGATGCTGAACCCTGAGCAATTTAAAAAGCCTGGTGGAGAAGATTGGGAGATGGGCTATAGGTTAAGAGAAAATGATGAAGAGAAGGAGGTGTATAGTTGATCAACAGAGGTGGAAGGCAGGTGAGTATCAGAAGGCAAAGAACATGAACGGAGAGGTGGTTGGATACTATGAGGAGATAGCCTGAGTGGTCATGGAGACAGGAGTTGAGATGGACAGAGTATGAAATGATGCAGGGAGGGAGAGAGAAAGAGAGACGGCTGGCCCCTCAACAGTCAACACTAATGAAGAAGAATGAGCGGCCTGAGCCTGCTTTCTGGAACCGCTCCTCACTACACACACACATGCACAAAAGATTCTCACACACACACACACACACACACACACACACACACACACACACACACACACACACACACACACACACACACACACACACACACACACACACACACACACTTCCACTGAAATATGGACTCTCCCAAATTTTGACACCAAAAATTATACGGAGCGAAAACCAGCAATAAGCCGAACATCACATTCACCTCATCGCTAAGCGTGAATAAATATTACAAAGTGTCTCTTTTGCTTTTTCTTTAAACTTGGCCTAATTAAGGAATGGAGTTCTCTCCCACATTTTTTTACTATTTGTTCTAAGGGAATACATGTCAGATTAAAAATAAAAACCTCCGGCGCGGGCGTTTCACACCAAGCTTTCTGAATAAGATCAGAGTGGCTTGCTTTAATTGGGGCTAAAGTCTTTGGCAGTGTTGTTATATCCCTTTTCCAGGGCTGCAGAACTTTTCTACAAAGTCGATGTACCGTGGAGAAAATATAGCACTGATTATCCTCTGACACTGTTTGTGACTCCCCTGCCCACCAGAGACAACAGGAAATTCAACTTTGAGCTAAATAAATGAAATCCTATACATTGTTCAGTGGGAGTTTTCCACTTTTTGAAATTAGTGTAGAAATGATTTGTAGAAGGTGACATTGATTCAGAGCACATGTTTTGTCTGATTCTAGTTTTCTCTTCAGCGCTAAATTGAAGGTCTGTTTGTGCCTCATTAGCTCTGACTGTCTTCAGACAACAGGAAAAAACCCACTTTTTTCCCTCTGCTTTTATCTCTAGTGGAGAGCGTTCTATCCCAGCAGTGTCTACAAGAAGTTTTCACTAATGTTTTGTGTTTTAATTTCATTTTAATTCTTGCTTGTATGTGTCTTTATGATGTTTTGAATGTAATGTATTTTACTTATTTCACTGCACAGCACTTTGGTCCGCCTCGGCTGTTATAAATGTGCTTTATAAATAAAGTTGACTTGACTTGAAGAAGAAAGTGCAGCTTTAAGGAATCCTTGAGATTTTGTTCAGCCCTCCTCGCTCACTCTGTTGAACTAAAGTTGATTAAGACTCACTAGAACACATTAGTTTAATGTGTAAGTGTACAGTAGTGGCCAAAAGTTTTGAGAATGACACAAATATTACATTTTCACAGGGTCTGCTGCTTCAGGGTTTTTAGGTATTTTCGTTAGATGTGTCTATGGTATACTGAAATATAATTACAAGCATTTCATAAGTATCAAAAGCTTTTATTGACAATTACACTGAGTTCAAGCAACAAGTCAATATGTGCAGTGTTGACCCTTCTTTTTCAAGGCCTCTGCAATTCTCCCTGGCATGCTGTCAATCAACTTCTGGACCAAATCCTGATTGATGGCAGTCCATTCTTGCACAATCAATGCTTTGAGTTTGTCAGAATTTGTGGGTTCTTGTTTGTCCACCCACCTCTTGAGGAGTTCTCAATGGGATTAAGATCTGGGGAGTTTCCTGGCCATGGACCCAAAATCTTTATGTTTTCTTCCCCGAGCCATTTAGTTATTACTTTTGCTTTATGGCAAGGTGCTCCATCATGCTGGAAAAGGCATTGTTCATCACCAAACTGCTCTTGGATGGTTGAGAAAAGTTGCTCTCGGAGGACGTTCTGGTACCATTCTTTATTCATGGCTGTGTTTTGAGGCAAGATTGTGAGCGAGCCCACTCCCTTGACTGAGAAGCAACCCCACACATGACTGGTCTCAGGATGCTTCACTGTTGGCACGAGACAGGACTGATGGTAGCGCTCACCTCGTCTTCTCCGAACAACCTTTTTTCCAGATGCCCCAAACAATGGGAAAGGGGATTCATCAGAGAAAATGACTTAACCCCAGTCCTCAGCAGTCCAATCCCTGAACCTTTTGCAGAATATCAGATATCCTGATGTTTTTTTCTGGAGAGAAGTGGCTTTTTTGCTGCCCTTCTTGACACCAGTCCTTCCTCCAAAAGTATTTGCCTCACTGTGCGTGCAGATGCACTCTCACCTACCTGCTGCCATTCCTGAGCAAGCTGTGCGCTGGTGGCAGCCCGATCCCACAGCTGAATCAACTTTAGGAGACGATCCTGGCGCTTGCTGGACTTTCTTGGGTGCCTTGGAGCCTGTTTGGCAACTACCTTTCTCCTTGAAGTTTTTGATAAAGTTCATTTTCAAGGCAAAGAGGGACTTTGCAATTCATTGCAGTTGAGCTGATCACTCCTCATTACATTCTGGAGTATATGCAAATTGACATTATAAAAACTGAAGTAGCAGACTTTGTGAAAATGAATTTTTGCAACATTCTCAAAACTTTTGGCCACAGATGTAGTAATGAAACTCATGTTGGATTATCATCGATTATTTGGCTTATGTAGATTTATTTGCACTGACCAGTGCCTGTTTGGTAATCGTTAGCCTCATAGCATAATTGCCTAAATCATATTTACTCTACTTTACTTTTACTCTACATCTACTCTACTCTACATCTACTTTTGGTTAGCCTAATAGCATAATTGCCTAAGTCACATTTTAAGGGTTATAGAGTAGGGTAAAGTAGATGTAGAGTAGAGTAGAATAGCGTAGATGTAGAGTAAAAGTAGAGTAGAGTAAATATGATTAAGGCAATTATGCTATGAGGCTAACGTTTTGTAACTCTAGGCCTGTTGTGCCTGTAATTCAGTCATTACAAATCCAATGTTACCTTTTTTCCAAAGGAAGTGATAAGACTGGAATCTGGTGTTCTGACGCCTGGCGTACAGAAGCAGTGTATTGTCCTTTAAACACACAAACCATCAGATTGTGATTTATATTACTACCTACTGTATATCTAACTATAAAAGAAGACGTCAGATAGTGTGTGAGTGTGTGTGTGTGTGTGTGTGTGTGTGTGTGTGTGTGTGTGTGTGTGTGTGTGTGTGTGTGTGTGTGTGTGTGTGTGTGTCCTTCGAGTTTCCCGGCAACCGTAGCTCTGATCTACTTCACACTAGGTGGGTGTGTCGCTGAGGGAGTGCAGATGCCACGACTGAAGTTGTTTGGATCAAAAGTTCTGTAGGAAACAAGTCAAATATGTGCGGTTATGGTTAGAGATCCTGTGTCTATTTCCGTCTCTATACATTTGTGAAATTATGTTATAAACCTTTAGGATAAGCATGATTTTTTTTCCTCAAGTTGACTTTTTAAACTTGTACACAGCCAGGATAGGCAAAAGTTTAAAAAAATGCATCAATATGTTGATTCACACTCTACAGCAAAACAGTTAAGATTAACTTTAACCCATATTAAAGGGTTTATGATTGATAGAAATTCGCCCAATGGTCCTGGCTTGAAGTTGGGGGCAGTTGCCATTGAAGATGTGCACAGGTGATGCAGAAGGGCGTGTTTAGGATGGTAATATTTTGCTTTCCAATCATGGTTTTATTTCAAGCATTGTTGAATGTTCCAAGCTGAAGTTGAATTGGAAAATAATGCCATCAGATTAGGATTGGGTTTGTTAGCAGTAGTTTCCATGTGATTGGAGGTTTGTTTGGCATAGCTTTGATCAAATCCGATGAAACAGTAAAAGACAATCTGTAGATAAAGGTTCAGGATTTGTATGTGTTTATTCTGCAAACTATGACATGTATCTCTTCAGGTTTGTATTTTTTTTTTGTCATATCTTTCTATGCAAGTAACTCAATGTATATCTTCAGCAAGTGCACTATTTAACTGGACAAAGTGCAGTCCACCATTAAGGTTGAATCAGTGGGAAAGATGAGATAAATTACAGTCTCTTTGTTTGGGTACCTGAACATATCTTCACATGTGCATTACACAACATACAGTTTACAGTAGGTGCATCAGTGGCTGGGTTTTTGTCCATTTTTAAATGAAGCTTCCTTCATCCATCAATGTTGTTTTTCAGCCTGTTGCTTTCTTTAAACCAACAACTTTCATCCAGCTTGTCTGCACATCTTTTTCTCTGTCTCTCTCTCTGCATCTACTCCAACTCTCTCCATCTCTCTTGGTTTATTTGGTCTTCTTCTGCCTCTTTCTTTTCTTTCTCTCTTTTCCGCATCCCCAACCCAGTCTCACAGTGAAATGTGTAATAGCTACGTTGGTCCACAGCGCAAAATGTAGAGGTTTCACAATAAAGGCCTGGAAATTGTGAATTACCTACATTTGTTCCCCCCATTCATTTCTAATGGACAGCGTACATGTAATATGACTTTCAGTACAGGTCCTCCCGGCCGAAACGAAACCCAAGCTGTGACCGCCATTCCCACAGCTTTTATTCTGCAGATTTTTAAGATGTATAAGCTATTACATGGATAACATTGTTAGTGAGAAATGTGTGACTTACTCTCACAATCTTCACTCAGTGAATGTATACGATGTAGTTTGATGGTTATCACGAATATTATTCTGGACATCGCCAAGAAAATGTTGAAATACAACATTTGTCTCAGTTTGATATACTGGTTGCTATGACGCTTGTGACACTGCCTTAAACCGGAAAAAGGAAGTGTTTTGAATACTTATTATTTATTTGCTGTAAATGCTTAATGTAACTGTTAAATTGTGTTCTCTCATTTAAAAAACACATGTTTATTTCAGAGCAGGGATAACGTCTACAGAGTCGCCTGCTTACAGCTCCCGTGACAGTTATGAACGTTATATTTTCTTTTTCACGAGGAAAGCCAATCAAGAGAGCAGAGCTCACGCCTCCTCCACTGTCAGACAGGAAGTGAAGCGATAAATGACAAAGTAAAATCAGATAGGCACTTCCGGTTTCAATATCCGGTCATGTATTTAGCTTTCTTTATATGTCCATGGTATTTAGAGAGCTGATTACTCGATATTGCGGACTTTGCAGTTAAAATAGCAGGAAAACTACAACCACGTGCCCACTTTACTTGCTTTTTAACCTCTGTATAATCTTGTGGATTAAATTACTTTTTATGTTATTCATTATTTTACATTAAATTACCTTTTGAGGAGAGATATCCTTCACAACATTTTTTTCTCACCTGCACAATTTGTGACCATTATTAATCTGAAATAGTCATTATTTACAACAACAAAACACATTACCTCATCGTGATCCATACTAACTGCCGTCTCTCGTTCATTCGCTTTCTGTGAGGATACGGAATCTTTTAGCTCCGTGAGAGTGGTTAGTGAACCTGCATCAACTCATTGCAATCAGGTGTGTGTAGCACTGACTGGCATTAGTTGATGCAGTGTCACTAACCACTATCATGGAGCCGAAAAGAGTCCGGTGCCCTCACACTTTCAACACACGGACATGCACTATATTGCTTCCTGATCATTTGAATCTTGCACGCCCGGCACACGCTAGAAAACAGCTTTACGACAGCTGGCGTCGTAAAAATACTACCGCTTTTGTCCTAAGGGGCCGCCAACCAACAAAGTTACTCGTGGCCACTTTAAGCTATCTTTTTCAATTGCTTTTTTCCACTCTAGACTCTTTAGTGTTGTGAACATAGTTCACTCAGAGAGAAAGCGCCTTTCTAAAGAAAAGTGCATCACAATGTTTTCACAAATTATCAAAGCCTTAGGGCACTTTCACCCTTGACTTGTTCGGTTTCATTGAAACAGATTCGGTTTTTTTTCCAGCCTGGCTGCGGGCCGTTAGTGCAGGTGAGAACGCGGCTATCTTGTTTTCAGTTAAGCATCAACAGTGGACCAAACAACCAGACACCTTGTTGAAGAGGAGGTCTCAATACACTTTCAACTAGTCTGGCTCCACGGATGTAGAACGTTGAGATTGGGACATTGAGACATTAAGAACAAGTTCTTATCGACAATAGTGGCCTGACAAAACTCTTGTAGCCAGACAATCTACTCCCTTTAGTTTATTTCTGTAGTTTTCCCTCATGGAAATGCTCGACCAATTGTAGAGCAGTTCAGGAACTACATTATTGCTACTGTCCCAAGACACATCTGACCAATGAATGAAGAGAACGTTCTCACGTGGCTTATGCAGCTGCATTTTGGTACACTTCACCAACTGATTGAGACCAAAGGAACTGATAGGTGTGAAAGAGAAGCCAACTGGTTGAAAATCAAACCAATGTCATTCTAGCACCGTCTTTGACAACGAATGTGCAAACCTCCACTGTGTTCGACATGGATGTTTTCTCTGACAGAAAACGCCAGGGTGTCAGCACATTTTTTAAGTTCAAATTATTTAAGGACTTTAAATTACCTTAAGACCTTTTTTAAGACCTCTAAAATGAAAAATTAATACCAACACCTTGGCAACAGAAATCGACAAACTACACTGTACTGCCTAAAGAGTTTTATTAAGTTTGAATAACAAATATTCAATGCACTTTAGCTAACAACTGCTGTCTTATTACAGAAAATAAGAATGTTCAGCAGTCTGAATGAAGACTATGTACCCCTGCATTTACCATCAAATGAATAGAAGTGAAATAAACCTGAAAACCCAGTCATTGCCCAGTCAGTCTGTCCTTGTTTGCTTTTCCGCGGCCCGACTTCAAACAACACGGCCGTACTCATTCTGCCCTGTTCTAATTGAATGCCTCCCCTCAAACAACGCAATACTTTTTAAGACATTTTAAGACCTTAAATATCAAAACCTAAATTGAATGACTTTTCAAGACTTTTCAAGGATCCGCGGCTGCCCTGGACAACGCTTGCTTACTGTCCCTCAGCCTCCTGTCTGTTGTTACCCCACCTTTTCTTTTTCTATTCCTCCCTGTCCCCTACATTCCTTTCCCTCTCTTTTGTTTGTCTGCAGTTTTTCGATCAAACCAGCACATCAAGCTGAATCTAGAGCCTGTTTTTAGTCTTTTATCTGCCTCTCTATACCGTCGGTGGCCCTCAAAGCTTTCAATGGGGTAGTGGTACATTGTAACCCTGACCTTTCTGAGCAGCATCAGGTCTGTGGGCACGCGCCACCAGACCCCCTACATTCTCTCCCTCTTTCTGCGTTCTCAGCTGGCGGTCCCGAAAAATAATAATTCAACACGGCCCTGTATTGTGTTCTGTTTGAAAAGCCACTTCAGCTGTCGCAAGCAATCGACACGCTTTTTTATTTATTTTTTCTTGGCGAATTTCACAGCAATATTCTGGTCAGCATTTTATCGCCCCCCCTCTCTCTCACACACGCTTAGCAAAAGCTTTTTGTGGAACCAGGACCCCCAGCTGGGATAAGAGAGGGTACGCAGCAGGGCTTTTAGCTAGGGTTTTTCACTGGCTTTTGTTGCCGTTGAAACATCCGCAACATTATCGGAACAGTCCACTTTGTACCAGCCAACTCTTTTGTGTTCTGTTGTCATCTGTCTCTCCGTCTCTATGAGTTTGGGTCTGCCTTGCCTTTGTGATTTTCTCTCCAATTCACTCCCCCTGTAGCCAACTACCAAAGATATAGATTTTTTTTCTTCCCCTGCCTTTCTGTAAATAAATCAATACCATTGTGTTATTGTTTCCTACCAGGGCTGTGTTGACAAGTTCACTTATGTGAAACTTTCAAATAGCTTTAAAAAAATGGTTTTACTCCTGTTTAATACAATATTTTGTTCAGCAAATGCATCTTCTTATTGTCTTTTACTAAAACAATGACTGATTAACTTTTCATTTGCTGTTCTTTGTATAACACAATTGTAAAGTGTCAATGCTGCCTCCAATAATTCAAAGTTTTGCCCAACAATTAGCCAAATTAGATTTGCTCAGCATGTTGGTCTGGACACATTTCATTGAAGCTCATTAACTATTTCAGAGAATTCAGAGTTGCCAATCAAATCGTTCTATCTGATATGGGCGGGACAGAGCCCTATGCATTTTTTTATTTTTATTTATTTAACTTTTATTTATCCTCGAGAGACCAATTGAGGGGAGACCCTCGTTTACAATGACGTCGAATGTATGGTGACAACTGTGCTGGGCATGCGCCGTCGAAGCCGTGATAGTAAACAACAGAAATATTTGCAGATATGTTGTTTGAGTTTGAAACGGCTTTGGCCTTGATACTTAAAGATTTGGAAGAAGGCACTCAAATCTTTCATTAGCAAGAAAGAAGAATGTTCTGTTTTTCCGACCGACCATGGCAAAAGTTTAATTTACCAGTTAACCCGCTGTTCACTAAACGAACGGAGCTTAATACATCACCTTGTCCATTGCTCTGATTGGGCGTAGTGCTATCCAATTGCGTGCAGTGGCATTTGCACACATAGGTGCCACCTCTTTAGTTGGGACGGTCCTAAGGGTTGTATCAGCTATTTATGTTTGCTCTAACTCTACACCTCCCCCTTCTTTATATTTAGGCTATTCCTTTCTGGAACCCTATTAATGTTCAAATTGGATTGGTCAGGCCTATCAACCGCAGTGCCTCAGCCTATCACCTGGGAGAGGTGCCAGTCAATTGCCTGCCAGTCATCAGATGAAATGGACTTCTAATGGAGTTGCGGCTCCCGGGCTGGGTTTAGGCAGAATGGAGAGCAGGCAGACTTCCACCATCTCCTGACTCTCTGTTTGTCATTTGTTTTTCTCTCTTTCTATCTGCGGCTGCACCCAGTCCCACTTCTTCTCCTCTCTCCACTTCCCCTCACTCTGTCATTCTGATCTGCTGGGTGGAGCCACAGTGAAATACAGCTATAGGCTCGTAAAAGACCATCCCTGCGTTCCAAATCACATAGTCTTTCTTTTTACTACACTACATACTAAAGTACAGAAGAGTTTTAGGGCCACAGGAGAGAAAAAGAAAATGATTTTTTTTTCGTTATGTTGAGAAATGTCAAGAATAAAGACAAATACTCCAAAATGCTATTGGAGTTAGTGGAGCATTGTGTTTTTTTCAGCATACTACAATTGACGTGCATGTATTAGGACATCCTAAATCTTTTTTTGGCATACTAAATAGTAGGGAAGTATGGGGATTGGAACACAGGGCATATTGCTATACGTTATCCTCGAGGGCAGTGTGAAACCCCGCAGGCTTCTTAGTCTGTATTCTACTTCAGCTCAGGATGGATATTCAATCAGAGCATTAGGTGGTTGGTTAGTGGCTTGTTGTGAGGTGTTTCCAGGTTTTTTTTAAATAGCTCAGTAGAAGTACACAGATACTATTTAACTAATCTTACACTAATGCATAATCTCTGGTACCCAGAATTCTAAAACATGCTTTCATATGTTGCATTTTGCCATTTTTTCATTCAGCAGATTGTGAGGATATTTTCACTGATTTTGACAAAAGCGTTCTCCAGAATCACTGACTCCTCCTTTAACATAACATATTAATGCATTTGGTAAGGCAGAATCAGTTCCTTTGTACTTTTTACCCTTGTATGAATCCTTTCTGAACTCCGGGGATCTTCCTGAACTGTGGGGGTCTTTATCAGTCTGGTGCCGACCCCATTGCCATGCTCAAACTGTGGTAAATTAGCCAGTTGTCACTTAGCGTTCCATTTCTGTCTTTGGCGGGGCCTGATTTGCAACCTGAGGTCATGGGCAGGAAATCAGCCAAAGGTGCTCTAAATTCTCAATGAGAAAGAACAGATAAGTGAGTCAGTGCGTTTCCATGGGACAACTAGATTGGATTAAGACATATACCGAACTTGCCACTCGAACGGACCGAGTCACTTGTCTGAGTATACATGGCCTTTCAAAGAATCGGATAAATGGCCGGAGCATGGCTGACTCCGCTACGCTATGTGGCGCTGTGGCCCTTTAACAAGTGGTTATAGAGCCACGTTCGGTTCCCTTCCGGCAACATCCCTACTATTTATTACGTAGTCTCCCCGGCAGGGATTCCAAGCAAGCGCAGAACGTAAACTCCAATTTGCGATATGGTATCCTGTTTACATGCAGATAGAATGCTGACTATGAACGAGTTATCTAGGTGTTCTTATCCGACGTTGCTTGTCCCTTAATGTGCCGATTTGTGTGTGAAGTAGATCGGATAAAGGTGTTTACATGCATTTTACAAGTCCTGTTGAAGTCTTATTCGTTTATTTACCCGATTATGAGTCTGCATGTAAACGCACTGAGTGTAGCAGAAAGCCAACAGAAAACAGAATGGAAGGAAGGTGAAGATAAAAGAAGGATAACAGAGGGACAAGATGAAAGGACATGAGAGGGGGAGCCATATTGATCAGCCCTGCTCTGTGAGTCTGTCAGTGGGGTTGAATGGTTTGAGTTTCACAGCTGGAGTGAACTCTGTTGCTAGGAACAGATCTCATGTCCAGCTCTACATGTCACATACACACAGCCTGTCTCTCTCTCTCCACCAGCTGGCTTCAGGTCCAATGCCCCCTCCCCCCGCACCCCCTTCAGTCAATTTAGCTCATTGCATGGTTCCACATAGGCTGCTGAAGCTAAAGCACTCCAGTGGGAACAGTAGTCAATCTGAAAACAGCCCTCCTCCTCCTCCCTACTGCAAAGCAGGGAATGAGCCTGATCCATTTTTTGACTGAGAATCCACAACAAATTTAAAAGAGATTATCTCTGCGTTTCAATTCCCATACTTCCCTACTATTTAGTATGCCAAAAAAAGATTTAGGGTGTCCCAATACATGCACGTCAATTGTAGTATGGTGAAAATACATAAATGCCCCACAAACTCCAATAGCATTTTGGAGTATTTGTCTTAATTCTTGACATTTCTCAACATAATGAAAAAAAAAATCTTCCTTATCTGATTTTTTTTTTCTCCTGTGGCCCTTAAACTCTTCTGTACTTTAGTATGTAGTGTAGTAAAAAGAAAGAGTATGTGAACGCAGGGTCTAATTCTGATGTTAACTTGATTTTTATTTTAGTAAAGAAGCTTGGATTCACAATATGTGTAACTCTTTTATTGTGTACTGGAGTGGTTTGATGCAGAATATTCATTCAACCTGTATCAGTGATGGATCTCAGAGGAGTGACATGGAAGTTCTTATTATTTTCTGTCCCTCTTACAGTTGCTGATTTATAGTTGACAAAGTGTTATCATTATGTTACTAGAAGATGCCTTAAATGTTTAACTGAAGTATTTTTTCTTCTTCGTTGCTCTAAAGGAGGCGATTCAGTCAGTTTTTTTGTTTCTATTATAATTCGATTGGTTAGCGGGTGTGGGATTTGTTAGAACATTTTTATAGAGTCTGCTTGTTTTCCTTTTAGGGATTTCTGCATCCCTCTTGTGTACCAGGGCTCAGATTAAACTTTGCGGTTTAAATTGAATTGGTATGACTAATAGAACGCATTGATTGAATACAGAATAAATGATTCAATAAAAGAATTGATAAGCAGAGTTTGCATCGGTCTGAGAATACACATTCTCCCAGGATTGACCATCCAGTAGATTTTTAAAAGTACTCGTGTTTTTTTAATTTTTTTTTTTTAAGTCTTTATTGAACATGGTTAAAAAATAATAATAATACAAACAAAAATAAAATGATTATGTTGCTTTACCATCAAATAGTTTTTTATCTTTTTTATTGCTGAGCGAGGTCAATTGGAAGATCGGGGAAATGGTCTGAGCTATCAGTATAAAGTAATAACTCAGACCATATCCCAATGTGTCAAAAATGTACTACCAGAAACAATTTTTAATGAATGTGGATCACAAAGCAAATGAGATCAATAAGAGAAAAACAATTGTTATTAATAAAAAGTCAAAATAAGATTTAAAAAAGTAAAAAGTCAGGTTTCTTATTCTTTTTTACTTCCAGTGGTGGCAATTTGAGATTGACCAGAAAAAAATTCAGAAAGTTAATCGCCTTGCGCACACAATCTACAATGGTTGCCTGGGCCTCCAAAGCCATGAGCCAATCAGAGCCTCTCGTCTTTCCATTTAATTTAATTTATTCCAACGGTCTTTATTTTTATTTATTTTTTAACTTTTATTTTAGTGGTTTTACATATTTTTACACATAAGGACAAAAAACAGAATGGAGACACATACAATACTTACACAATACTTAACTTGAATGAATAATACTATTCATTGGTGTATAAAATACCATCATTGGTTGAAAAACCACAATTTTAAAGTTCCAGATTATAGCCACCTCCAAGCCAGAGTATTATTTGAACTGTTCTTCCTGGTTTGCAAAGTAGGCCGTTGTCATAATAACTTATATTTATTTAATATATCAAATAGCCAAATTAGTAATCACACTTTATATTAATGAAAAACAAGGCCACTCATTGGCTCTGCAGATACAGCCTCTTTCAGTCTTTTGTTCTTGAAAGTGTAATGATGGATTATGTAGAATGTATTATGTTATCAAAAGTCAAAGTCTTTTATTGTCAGTTATTGTTCTGACACATGCAAGACATACAGTCCCCTCCAATAGTATTAGAACGGTGAGGCCAATTCCTTTATTTTTGCTATAGACTGGAAACATTTGGGTTTGATACCAACAGATGAATATTAGACAATAGCTCAACATTTCAGCTTTCATTTCCAGGTATTAACATCTGGATCTGATACACAACTTAGAAGATATCATTTTTTGTAAAGGAACACCACATTTTTAGGCGAGCAGAAGTATTGGAAGATAGACTTTAAATAAATTAAAGTGAATAAAACTTAATATTTTGTCGCAAATCCTTTGCTTGCAATAACCGCATCAAGCCTGTGACCCATTGACATCACCAAACTTTTGCATTCTTCTTTTGTGATGCTTTTCCAGGCTTTCAACGTAGCCTCATTGTTGCTGTTTGTGTTAGGGGGTTACTCTCTGAAGTCTCCTCTTTGGCAGGTAAAATGCATGCTCTAAAGGGTTTAAGTCTGGAGATTGACTTGGCCAGTCTATAACCATCCACTTGTTGCCCCTGATTAACTCCTTTGTTGTGTTTTGGGTCATTATCTTGCTGCATGATAAAGGATATTCCAATCAGTTTGGTTGCATCTTTCCTTAAATTGGCAGACAAAAAGAAACGTCAACCGGTCAACCGAAGATTAATGAGCCCGTCCCAGAAGAAGCCATGCAAGCCCAAGCCATGACATTGCCTCCACTGTGTTTCACAGATGAGCTTGTATGTTTGGGATCATGAGCAGATTCTTTCTTTCTCCAAACTTTAGCCTTTCCATCACTTTGGTAAAGGTTCATCTTGACAACAACACAGTAACACATGATGGCAACAGCAAAATTAACTCAGAAGTCACAGTAACATTTTGTCTGCCAGTTTAAAGAAAGATGCAACCAAACTGATTGGAAGATCCTTCATCATGCAGCAAGATAATGATCAAAAAAACTGCAAAAACAACAAAGGAGTTCATCAGAGGCAAGAAGTGGAAGGTTTTAGACTGTCCAAGTCAATCTCCAGACTTAATTGCTATAGAGCATGCATGTTACATACAAACCCTATGTTTAGGCAAATTAAATTACATGTATGTATCCAACCAGTACTCGAGTTGAGGGGGGATGAAGGGGGATGGCATCCCCCTTGGAAATAAAGATCGCAAAATCATCCCCCTTCTAAAATGGTCATCCCCCCTTCCCATTCCCTGTTATTTTATCAATGAATGGAGAAACATTACCACTATTTCAACATCTAGTAACACCGGCGCATATGCTGCCGGTACTCCACTCTGCACTCGATTCCGGCGCTTGCCAGGGCAGGGGAAATGTATTTTAATTTCAGCCAATTAAAAAATGTGTATATAATTTACCATTACCATTTCTAGCTTCTGATTGGATGGGCACGGCTAAAGCCCGCCTCCAAAATCACCGATCCGATCACCACCTGCTTTCCTATGGTCAACCGTCAATCACGTCCACAGAGCGCAGTCTCTCCTTTGCAAAGGCAGTTAGTAGGCTACTCGGCGACTTTTCTCACGTGTTAACTTGTTCTTTTGGATAGTAAATGCGGTGCGCAAAAGCTTATTCACTTCCTACTTTATCCAAACCGACTTAGACAACTTTTTGTTTAGCATATCGCTTATTTAAGCCTGTTAACAAGCCTAGTGCTGCTTCCGCCTCCAACGATGCTGCTTCTGCAACATCACTCTCTCATATGCCAGGTGGCAGTTGGTTCTACAAGGGCGGAGCAGCTAGTGCAAAGTACATTTCTGAGAGTTGTGCCATTGGCATGGCTGTATACGCTGGTCACCAAAAGAAAGTGATTGTCTACAGTAGCTCAGAAGAGACTGACATCTCAATACCACTTAACGACACCACTGACAAGAGTTCAGATGGCCAGAAAGATGATGAAAAAACCAGGCAAAACCACTAGGTTTTTTGCTAGGCCTTGTTAAGGAAAATTGACCTTCAATCTTTGTAAAATATTTACTTTAAATCAACCTTAAATAAGTGATTGTCTAATGGATTTGTCTTGCATTACAGTTTATGAGATATATATCAATGGCACAATTTACCCCATGGTATTCTCTCTTGTGGCACAACTTACACCACACCGGGGGCAAGTTGTGCCACAAGACAACTTTTTTTCCGAAAGCTATATTTCTTCAACGGTTTATTCCAGATCCAAAGTTTTTATTGCCAGGGATGCACAAAACCCTGAAATATTTGTACATATTTGAGTTGGAGACTTTACTGTCAAGGCCTCACTTTAAAGTCACTTTGAGTAAAAAGTGGCACAACTTAGGCGACTCTCCCCTACATGTTTTTGATATCTGACGGTGTTGACATATTTAACGTTTCTTAAACAGAACAAATAGAGTTTTTCTAGTAGCAGTTTGGTTTTTCTGTTGATGATAGGTGCTAGTATGAACTACTTCAGGAAAATAAAATTATCGAAACATTTCATATAACTTCTTCAGAAATCGATGTTGATGTTTTATTGTGACGCAGGACTTTCAAGATTTGTGATGTAAAATATTCTAAAACTACAACACTAATCAGAGCCTGTCTGACTCTAATGTACTCTGCATAGATAGCTTGTGACAATAGGTCCTTCACAGAGACAGCTGCCCCTCATAATGCCTGATTTTATTACATTTTAATGAAATGTCTGACGGTGGTGACAAAAAGTGTCTCCCCACTTAGAAACCTTATAAAACATGAAGGTGTTGTAGAAACATTTTTTTTATTGATATGAGAGATTATTTAGTGTTGCCTTTGATGAAAAAAGCTCTTTTTAATCATTAAAGTAAAATTTTAATAGGTTTTATTGCATATGAAAGATTGAAACCTTCTCTGAGGACACACTGTTTTGGACGTCATGAGAAGATAACAAGTGTCATAAATTTGACATAATAATAACAAAATTAAATTTAAGGGGATAATTGTGCTCCAGACATTCTATTCTTAATCCCTAATAACATGTACAATTTTAAATATTTGCATTTTTAAAGATAATAGCAGTTACATTTTGTCCCAGCCTTTTATCCCGGTTCTCAAGAATCACTGATAAAATAGAATAGAAAGTAAACAATAGATAAGTTCAAATGAAATGTGCAATGTGATGAAAAATATTTACAATGTGCAATATGCAATCAACTGGATGTACATTTTAAGGCATTTTGATTATGTACAATTCTCCATTGGCAAACACAGACTGCATCAACAAAGGTCACAAGCTGAGATTAACCAAGAGGGACATTCTTACCCCTGTGTACCTCTTTAGGTTTCTTTAAGAGAACGCTTTAAGTGCTGACTAACATCAGTTAACAGGTTGACTTCTATCCGTTTCTGAGATAATCCCCTACTATTACTAGGTCTAACCTTTCAGTTGGGGTCAATTAAATAAAGCCAATGCTCAAAACATGTCCATGTACCTAAGAGCATCTGAAATGTCAGTGTGTGGGAGTGCAAATGGACTCATTCTCAATGATTTTTTTTTCTCCTAGAACATGGTCAACCACGGATGAAGATGGCGATGAAAAGGAACTTCAAAGGGCTGTTTTAAAAACATGAGAGTGGATTTTCTGTTAGCATGTCTTTTTTTAAAATAGTTTTATGCTATTTATTCTTGCATTATCATCCAGTCAAATTGCTTTATTGTTCTGCACTGCTTAATTCTACAGGGAAGCATTTGAAAAAAAAACAGATCTTTTATTTTAAGGCTCGTGGTCTGAGTGTGGACATTTTCAATCAGTCATTTGCAACATCTGTAGAAAGTATTTCTAAGATGGGAGTTCCAAGGATCCATCCAGGGTGATTGTGAAAACTCAGATTATGTCCCAAGCTCTGCTGCGTTAGGAGAGATGGCTACAAACAGAAAATACTTTGAAGATGCAAATGAACAACTGCGTAGAGGCCGTCCGACTGTAAGAACTGATTATATAGAGTTTTATGGTTTTGTATATTTTTTCAACAACACAGGAACATCAGGCCTGTGATGCACTGTATGATTTGATTAAACCATTCATATCTTATCTTGTTTGTGTCTTTAGTTTTTTCCCTTCCTGACTACTCAACCAGTTTATCTATGTATTTAAGTCTGTCTGTCTATGCTAAGTACTTTTACATTTGACCTGTTTTTGTTTGTTCATTCCTCAAAATAAAGTCATAAATGTGGTTTATTTTTCAAATCTACTTTCAAACTGAAAATATGCTGACGGAACAATGATGAAATGTAAAAGGAAACTTCACTTACCCGACACAAGGTGTCTTAAAGGTTCAGTAAGTGGAATGGTCAGTTTAGCTAACTTCCTGTCAGTGACTGCAGTTAGCAGTCCCCTCCCTCGTCCCTACGTCACCACATTAATGCACTGCGGTCTTCAAGCAGCAAGTTATCTCGCATCATCTCAGATCCATGAGTGTGATAAAACATGATAAAAATCATCAAAACAGACATTGGGAAGGATTTTTACCTGCTCCGCCATTGTAGGCACATACACATTCACCCATCTGTTGCTCTGCACGTCGTGCACCGGCAGTGAGACGGGTGCCGGTGTGTAGCATTCTCTCTTCTGATTGGTTATCAGTCGTGGGGTCCCCGAAAAGTTTTTTTGCCGATGACATGCAGAGCGGTTGACTGAGAGATCGGCTTTATGAAACGGGCACATTATATAAGTGATCACTGTATGAATAAAGAGCGATCAACACTTATATTAACATAAATAAATTGCTTACTTCACCTTTAACTCTTGAATCTTCTAAGGGCAGGAGACAGGGCTATAGGCACATCTGGCTGAGCCTTCCAAAGCAACACAACAGCTCAGAAGCTTATTGAATGAGAAAGTTCTGATAGGTTAACATTTTGAAGGATGTGAGGGACCAAGGCCGATTGAGAACTATAGTCAGTGCCTGAAAAAAAAAAACAGTTTTTGCATCCCCATGAGTAAAAAAAATTCTTAACAATTCTGTGAGTCCTCTTCTCAGTCTTTTAGCCCACAGGACATAAATAGACAAATATGTCCCCAGGCCTGAGCTGGAAGTAAATGAAAAACCATTTTAGTTACAAAAACTAAAAAATTATTGTTTCGATATACAGCCGCGGAAAAAATTAAGAGCCCAGTCTGGATTTTTCTCATATCTTCATCTCTACATTACTTATTGAAAATGCTCTTCGTGACAATATTTTCATTGTGAATTTGGTAGAAATGTTGTCAGTAGTTGACATTATAAAACCAAAATGTTCATTCTACTCAAACAAATGCCTATAAATAGTAAAACAAGAGAAACTAAACATTTGGAGTGGTCTCTTAATTTTTTCCACGGCTGTCTCTGTTATATATTAAAATAGTTTTTTTGACAGTAAGAAAATACTGTCAAGCTATAGCCTATGGACTTCCTGGTGACAGCTATGTTACTCGTACATCATGAAGAAGATCCCCTTTTGAGCATCACTGAGGGTGCACCGGCCCACGTGTACAATAATGCAACTTGATTGACTTAATGTAACACATTTGACTCAAGTGGCTTTCATTTTCTCTGCTCGATGGTAATTCTTCTCGAGATGAGATGTGGCTTTCACAATGCTGTAGTGAAGTGTGAGGCTGCCGTAATTGGCTTGGAGCACGGAGTTAAGGCTGGCAAATGCTCTGCTGCTATGCACCTCCGACACACACACACACACACACACACACACACACACATAGACACACACACTTCTGGGCACTAGCGGCCAATCTTAATAAAAGAAATGTCACGGGGGTTGGAGGGAGGCTGGAGGATGTTGCTACGGTAACAGCGGTGAGCGAGGGAGGAAGACAGCAGGTTAGGAAAGAGAGAGAGAGAGACGTGAGGGAGAACACATTTGGCAAATTCAAATGCGCCCCCCCTCCCCCTCCCCGCTCTCGTCCCTGTCTCCACTGCAGGGAGGGGGGGTTGTAGGCCTGAAACAGAATACAGAATATACAGAAAGAAAAGCAGTAACAGTATGAGGGACTAGGTGTCTGCTTGAACCTTTCAGAGAGATGCTTGCGAGTGCGTCAACCAAGGCAAACACCCACACCTTTCATCTCACATCTACCAATGAAAGGTTGTGGAAAGAAATCTTGATTATCTGCAGCTTCAAAAGGAGTGTGTGCAAAACAGGTGAATCATTTCAGTGCGACTACTACTTCTCTTTAAAATGTAAATGAATGGATTATAGTCCAGGCAAAATAGAGTTTTTCATAGAATAAATTGTAAAAGAATTTTTTTCAGCTCAGATAATTTCTATGAGGTGTCCAAAACAACATACTAAAAGTCCTAAGAAATCCTAGTTGGGGAAATATGTTTAATTATCATCAATCCGAGATGTGTGGCAATAAGGCGAGACACCAATAAATCCCAATAGGTAAATTTTTTCCTTTAGTCCTTTCAAAATGAAACTTTACACAATGAAAGTAACCATGAAAATTAACATTTTTCGTATTACAAGTTCCTTTGAAAATGAATTTTAATATGCAAATGAGCTATACACTAATCGTACATGCCCAAAATAAACCCAAATAGGCTTAATTTTTTCCTTTACTCCTACCACAATACAACTTTACATAGTAAAAGTATACTTAAAATGTAACTTTTTTTGTATTACAAGTTTCTTTTTAAATGAATTTGAATATGCACATGAGCTCCACACTTATTGAATATCCAATCATCGTACTGCCAATGGGTGATGGTGATGCTGCTTTTAGACTGGCCTCTAACCTGAAAAACTGCCTGGTTTACCTGCCAGGGGTATAACAGGTGCCTCTCATGAATTAGATTTGTCTCTAAATGCCACTGCACGCAATTTGATAGCACTACAACCAATCAGAGCAATGAACAATGTGACGTATTAAGCCTTGTTCGTTTAGCGAACAGCGGGATTAACTGTTAAATTAAACTTTTGCCGTGGTCGGTCTGCAAAACAGAACATTCCTCTTACTTGCTAATGAAAGATTTGAGTGCCGTCTTCCAAATCGTATAGGGTCGAGGCCAAAGCCGTCTCTTACTCAAACAACATAACCGCAGCCATCTTTGATGTTTACTATCACGGCTTCAACGGCACACTGTCGTCATCCGGTTACGTCCGCCCCAGAGCACCATACATAGGGCTCTGGCGCGCCCATATTAGATAGAACCAATTGAAACGTAGCTCAGGATTTCTTGACATATTTAATGAGCTTCAATGGAGAGTGCCCAGACCAACAGGCGCAGAACATTTAATTTGCCAGTACCTAGTGGCAGGTCTGGATTCCCAGGCTAGTGCCATTCCCTTTCCTATGCCAAATAGATGAGACGTAGAATCAAAGCCTGAAATGGCATGGAGAAAGAGGAGATTGTCACACCTTGGGACCAAGTAACTCCTTTGTCTACTTTATGCACCATATCCGTCTTCTTTTTGTTGCTTTCTTTGGTTCTTGTGCCATAAACATCTTGTGTGCATTCAGATCAGTGTAGTGGAACAATGAGGTGTTACCATGGCCGAGTGGCCCATTGTTCCAAGACATTTGATACTACGAAGGAGAAGGAGACTTCTCATCACCAGGCAAGGTAGACGCGGGGAGCAGGATCATGGTCTTAACAGGATCACTTTATTCAAGGTTACATCAATTTACAGCTATAGTAGACGGCTTCTACTATTCAACACAAATGTACTTATTCATTGCAATAATTCAGATCTCATCTTACCCTACTTCTTAACCAAACTTTGTTATGGGGAACCGTACCCCAGTCCTTACATCCCCGGGCGGAAAGAGCGCCCCGTCTAGTGAAAGGCCTTGGCTTTATACCATGTCTGTGTGCGTGTGTCTGTTTGTGTGCATGTGTCTGTCTGTGTGCATGTGAGTGTGTGTGTGTAAGAGTGTGCATGGGTGTATGTTTGTGTGTGTGTGTGTCGGCTCTAATATCAAATCTGGGCTATTTAGAGTAAGATATTGCAAGTGTGTTCCTACTTTCTGCTGTGTCTGCGTCAGCTGCTGTTGTTGCAGTGTGTACTGTGTCAACAAGGTTAAACCTAAGGTTGCTTTGCTTACTGGTCAACTCAGAGAGTTCTGTTAACTTAACTTCTTTCACATAATAACATATATGTTGGGAATTCCTACATCAGCATGATGCAACAAGAGTACTAACAAGTCTGTGTCATCACCTACTGAGACTGTGTCTTTTGTTCTGGCAGAGGCAATGGCAGTTTGGACAATGAGCTCATCTGCATCATGCTTTGTATGGTTTGTGATACACCATTTTTATCTTACAAGTTTCTTTGAAAATGAATTTTAATATGCAAATGAGCTATACACTAATCAAATATAGGCTACCCAAAATATATCCATATAGGCTTCATTTTTTCCTTTAAAGATCCAAGTGACTGCTGCAGATATTGCTGCGGTTGGTAGCATACACATTCAGTACTTTATGATTCCTCCTATACGTGAACCTATTGTGTATCAGCCACTGGCTCTGTTGCCAGCAGATAACAAAACATCACAGCTGGATGTTTTGTGGAAGACATCCCTACTCCTTCACTCTCAAAGGCCATCATGGTCTGGTATGATGCAGATCCTGCATCTTCTAGATGAACACCCTGGGAGAGCTTCAGTAACATTCCTTCCAATGATTGATCTTGATCCCAGTGATGAATCCTGCATATACTCAACATTGAGGTTTGTGGCAAGGTTGTGTTCAACCAACCCCTTCTGGAAAGCCTTGACCATTATAAGTTAACTTCTAATACAAATGTTTTACTTTTCATGTATACTTTCATTGTGTAAAGTTTTAATGTGGTAGGAGTAAAGGTTCAAATTAAGCCTATGCAGATATATTTTGGGTAGCCTATATTTGATTAGTGTATAGCTCATTTGCATATTAAAATGATTTTTCAAAGAAAGCTGCAAGACAAAAAATGGTGTATCACAGACCATGAGCATGATGCAGATGTGCTCATTGTCCAAACTGCCATTGCCTCTGCCAGAACAAAAGGCACAGTGTCAGTATGATGACAGACTTGTTAGTACTCTTATTGCACAAGAACCAAATACATTTATTTATAGTTTTCATCACTCAATTTGGCCCAACTGATAGTGTTAACCTGCTCAATTTAACCAATGCAGCTCAGGGTTCACAAACTTTTTCACATACAATAGTTGTCAAATAATTTTTTTGTCCATTTTAACAATTGATTTCCGGAAAAGAAAAATGTTGAATTGATAAACAAACATCTATTATTTCATCTAAAAAATACTGGTAATGATAAAAATGTATTAATAATGGTTAAAATAAATAAAATTCCTAAAGGCTCTCATACTTTCAAGCAGCACTGTATGGTGTATAAAGTAGACAAAGGAGTTACTTGGTCCCAAGGTGTGTGACAATCTCCTCTTTCTCCATGCCATTTCAGGCTGTGATTCTACGTCTCGTCTATTTGGCATAGGAAAGGGAATGGCACTGAAAAAATAAAAAAATTACACAAGCTAGGGGAGGGGGTAATCTAATTCATGAGAGGCACCTGTTATACCCCAGGTAAGCCAGGCAGTTTTTCAGGTTAGAGGCCAGTCTAAAAGCAGCATCACCATCACCCATTGGCAGTAGGATGATTGGATATTCAATAAGTGTGGAGCTCATGTGCATATTCAAATTCATTTAAAAAGAAACTTGTAATACAAAAAAAGTTACATTTCAAGTATACTTTTACTATGTAAAGTTGTATTGTGGTAGGAGTAAAGGAAAACATTAAGCCTATTTGGGTTTATTTTGGGCATGTACGATTAGTGTATAGCTCATTTGCATATTAAAATTAATTTTCAAAGAAACTTGTAATACAAAAAATGTTAATTTTCATGGTTACTTCCATTGTGTAAAGTTTCATTTTGATAGGACTAAAGGAAAAAATTGCCCTATTGGGATTTATTGGTGTCTCGCCTTATTGGCACACATCTCGGATTGATGAGAATTAAACATATTTCCCCAACTAGGATTTCTTAGGACTTTTAATATGTTGATCTGGACACCTCATAGAAATGATCTGAGCTGAAAAAAATTCTTTTACAATTTATTCTATTTTTGGCCCCAAAATGCCTTACTTTGCCTGGCCTATTAGCCAACATACTGACAATGGACCATAGTATACACAGCTCCGGAAAAAATTAAGAGATTTTTTCAAATCTTCATCTCTACATTACTTATTGAAAAATGCTCCAGATGACCAAAAAATTTATTGGAATTTGGTAGAAATGTTGTCAGTAGAAATGTTCATTCTACTCAAACATATGCCTATAAATACTAAAGCGAGAGACACTGAACATTTGGAGTGGTCTCTTTTTTTTCTCCAGAGCTGTATGTGGTAACCCGAGGCCAATAATGCACTCGCACCTGTATCTCAGTTTAGTGTCTTTACTGAACTCATCAGCTTCACAACGATTGTCATACATGAGGCACTCAGGTGCAGAGCAATCAATGGAACACTACGGTGGGGCACACAGGTATGAACACAAAGGTTCGGGGGTGCAGGACAATAATCAGTGACACTATTTCAGTCTAACAATATATATTATACAATAATATATATAGGGAAGAACGGGGTAATGTGAGACACTTTTTACATTTGCTCCCCTCTAAGTGAGCTAAAATGTTTTATCAGTCAAATGTACACATTTCCCATTAATTCAGGATGTTTCCTAGAAACGGGCATTAGCAGAATTTATTCAGGACGAATGGCAGTGAAAATGTGATTGTTTTAAAAAAAGTTGTCTTGTGTCTCACTTTACCCCAGCTTTGGGGTAAACTGAGACAGACCAGATAAATCAAGGGGGTAAACTGATCCACTTACTTTTTCCACTCTGATACTACCATAACAACACATGTTGTAACAGCAAGCTTGAAAACCAAATATTCCCAAATTAATGTCGGACTAGTAACAGAATTATGGGGTTTGGTCAATTAAGCAAAACATTTTTTTAAACACTTGAAAGTAACTCTGATCAAATACAACATATAATTCATATTCAATAAAGAGAGAGGCGCTGTTTATTTGGATAACAGAAGTTTTAAAGATGAAAACAAAAAGTTGTTTAGAAATGAAAATAAAGATAGGCTTACATAAATAGTAGTGGACTCTCAGTACACAAGCGCAGGCGCACGCACACACACACACACACACACACACACACACACACACACACACACACACACACACACACACGTGTGACTATGGGTTTTTATAGAAATAAACACACCAGTGTGTGTGTACGTCCGGGTAATTCTCTGTGTCCCAAATGCCGCTTACATGCACACGCACACACAAACCCACACCCACACGCATAAACACACACACACACACACACACACGCACATACACACACACACTCTTAAACACACCTGCCACAAGGGAAATCAATTTCTCTTTCTGTTATCGCTCCCCTCCATCAGATTATAAGAAACACTGACATCTATTAGGCCGACACTCTATCGGAACACTTGCACCCAGATGTGTGTGTGTGTGTGCGTGCGTGCATGCGTGTGTGTGTGCCATTCACAGGCCCTCCTCCTCACTACATTGCTTCTGCGATTAAAGACGTCCACCTCTCTAATGCCATTAGAGGGCTGAGGAATGGAGAGAATGTGTTTGGATGTGAGAAAAAGAAGGAAAACAGACGGAGAGAGAGAAATAAGCGTCTGCTTCACCTCTGCCTTGTGACGGAGCAGCCACACGGGCAGCCAGAGAAGCATCTCGGATTAGTCCTTCCATTCATCACTTCATGGCTTTTTTACTTGCTGTAATGTTCCCTTATCCCTTTCTTCTCTCTCTCTCTCTCTCTCTCTCTCTCTCTGTAATGCGTGTGGGACTGAGTGGCTTTATGCTTTTTAATGTGTTGACTCTCCTTTATCTGCCTGTTATCATTACTCTTTCTAAAGGGACAAAGGGGGCTTCTAAGGCTTTTCTTTGGAGACAAAATGGTGCTAAGTGAATTGATAAATGTCCATTAAACACAAGTTCCCAAAAGAATCTGTTAAAATAACAATAGTGTGCTCCAGGCTCTGTTGCAGGTTCCAGGCTAAAATATCTCAACCACTATCAAATGGAATTGCCAAAAAATGTTGTAGAGAAATTTCCCTGTTCCTACTAAATGAATACTGACTTCGGTAAACTTTTGTCTTTTTTCTAATTTCACAATGAAGTCGACTTGATTGGGATTAAGGGAAATCTCTTAATGATTGTTGACACAAGATGGTTGTACACTCATCTCATTCTCAGTAACAAAAAGGGAAGAAGAATATGTTTTCCAGATTATTGACCTTGTTTTTAAGACACAGGAGGCAAAAACATTCCCTGTGTTCCAAATCACATACTTTTTCTTTTTATACATACTAAAGTACAAAGAGTATTAGGGCCACAGGAGATAGATAAAAATCAGATAAGGAAGATCTTTTTTTCAATATGTCGAGAAATGTCAAGAATAAAGACAAATGCTAGTGGGGTTAGTAGGACAATTATGTATTTTCAGCATACTACAATTGACGTACATGTATTGGGACATCCTAAATCTTTTTCGGGCAAATAGTAGGGAAGTATGGGGATTGGAACGCAGAGATTGTTTTTCAAGTCAGTTTTGAGAATTTTGTATATTTTGCTCCCAATGTCATCAATAAACTGGTAAAGTTCTGTTAGGGAAATTATTATTGTGTGAATATATGAAATATATTTATACTGTATTATCATAAATTGTGAATCTTCATGGAATCGTTCAAACTGTTCTGACCTTAGTCTTGTGTTAGATAAAGTCAGGCTGTTTTATGTACTGGAGACTTCTCCTCGCCAACTATGTTTGTTATGTCTCAATACCCCAACCCTGAAAATCTATTTATGTAGGCTGAAATGTTCGTGCGTAATTAGATTTTGCTATAACTTCTCTGTAAGACCGCCTATCGGTGGTCACTACCGGTGGTCATTACAATCCCTTTGCTGCATTGTTGACTTGACTCATGTTTGCAAACATTAAAGATCTGTTCATTTTGTATTTAAACATTGTGTCACCTGGTATTAATTGCCTAAATTCTCAGCTTTTTTCGAAAAAAGGGGGATTTGAAGGTTTCTTCCAAAAAACACCGACTGATGACGAAATTGGTCGGTTTTCATTGACATAAATACTCCCATGGGAAAGCTTACCAGAAACTCGGTAGTTGATTGGCAAATCAAGACGCCCCGTTGGTAACCACACACACCTGGCTGAGCCTCCACTCGCTCATACAACAACAGAGGAGAAGCAAGCTGCAGTGTTAGCTCATCCTCAAGCTACCATCACACCCCAGCCTCGAAGCAGACCGAGGCTGAATGGATTTACTTCATTTTTTGTTAGGCTATGCCAAGCAAAGGTTGGCAATCTGTTAGTGTGATCTGCCGTTATACTGGAGTGTGGAGGAGAGTGTGCCTGGAAGACTGAGAGACACCATCTCTCCTCTGGAAATGTAAGTAGTCCTATTTAAAAACAAATCTGTCCGTTTATGAGTTCAATGTGTGTAATGTGCTTTAATTTATCCCTCCTATAATAACCAACGCCGACTGAAACGAGTGAATGTCTCTGGGTTAAGTAGTTAGCGTTAGCGTCCGTTAGCTTTTATGCTAACGGTTAGATCTGTGAGTCTGTCCGTGACAGCCCCTGTGTGAAAAACAGAAGGTGAAACTGTACGGTGTGTTGGAATCTGAAGAGTATTTCTTTGTTGTTGACAGTGTGTAGTTATGCAAACAGTTGTGGTACATGCAGCAGTAGGCCTATTACATCTCTAGTGTAATGTACACTATAATGGACAGGAATACTGTAATTTGCCTCTGCTGCTGTTTGTTTCCTGTCCATTATATTTCAAAAAGCACACAGTATCACTCAGAACTCGTTGCTTCTTGAGCAAGGGTTATACTGAATCTATTAGTAGCCTATCTTATTTAATAATGGAAGAAAAAATATATTTATTAGTTTGTAGCTTTGCCATAACTACAGATGTATTATGTAGGCTACATGATGTAACATTGATTGTGCCATGTTTTACAGATGAGTGACCTGACGGAGCGTTGACCCACAAGGACCGTCACACTGTTCCATCAGAGGACTGTTCACTGGGTGGGACAGGTGGTCTCCTTCAGGGCCCACCAGCAACAACTGGACAGTTACATACAAGTTATGGCTTTGCTTCTGTTTGATATGTACACTCTATATTTCCATTTCACTGGCTATGAATAAACTGCTTTATTTTTAAGGATGGTTTTGGTCTTTTTCAAATGTAATGATACAGTTTCAAAGAAAAAATCTTCAGAGAGATAAAGGAATGAATTAAAAAACGTAAAGTCAATACATGTAGATCGGTCAGAAAAGTAGTCCAACATCCTGACTATGAAAATGTGAGTTTCAAGTAATCCTTTACTACACGAAGCAAACAGTGACAGTTTAAAAAAAACACAATACATTTTTTTACAGTAAAACTTTATTATGAATGAGTGATCACAATACAAATTGTACATTATCTACTAGATATTGAAAGGGTGTCAGATAATTTGCAGCTCTGACTGTAATTTTTTTCTATACTTTTTTTTTACAAAAGATAATGCCTTTCCAGCGAATCTTGACATGATACATTCCTTTCCTTCCGCGTTACTGTACATTTACATGTTACCTCAGCATGGCTTCACAACCAAAGATTTTCACTCCACTGGGTTGTAGATCATTCCCCAGTTTAACCTGTAGAGACATACATAAAACGTTGTATGTTACACGTTTAGAGAGTACACATATTCTGTTACTGACTGTGACATATTTAAACTGTATTTACCTGAGGATAATGTCAGGGAAATCAGAAATCTTGATGCAATTTTCACAGTTTTCAGCTCAGACTCCTGCCTGACCAGGTTCAGTTGTAAAGCTTTTGGGTTAGAAGTGGTAAGTGTGCTGACATTTGCTGTAGAAATGAAGCTAAACATGGTAACATCGATCTCCATGCTGCATTGGCCAAAAGTAAACAAAACTGACAGCTGGACGTGTACCATGCCCATATAGGTTGGTATAGAGTAAATGAGCAGGGCGGTGCCCATCTAGATCTGACCAGTCAGAGCAGACTAGAATTTTTGCAAAGGGGGGTAGATGTCAAAACCAACCTTTTGAGATAGAGGCCAGAGAAGGCTGGAAAAGGCGTTGGAGAAATGGGAAATGGTAGAAAACTATTGGGTTTTTTGAAAAATAAACCATGAAAACCTCTCTTAGTAGACCTTGGAAATACACCTTCAAAACCGAGATTTAGCATAATATGTCCCCTTTAAGAATCTCGGCGGTTGGGCGGGGTTTAGGCTGGACTGCGATAGCCGCCGCCAGAATATGGGTCAAACTATCGGGCTGTGGAACAACTGTGGTCAAGCCAGCGGTCTCTCGTTTTTGCTTGGGCAAACCAGCCGCTTCTTTATTTATTCCCCCCGTGTTGTTGTGAGCGTAAACGCACAGAGACGGCTCGGTGCAACTGATAGAGACAGTGAGCGAACAGCGCTGGCTGCGGCAGCTACGCGACATCGTAGCAGTGGGACACAGTGTAGCCAACTGATTAATTTAATGACGAGGAAAGACACCACACAATAAACAGTGCTGCGCTCACATTTTCGCCAAAACACAAGACTCTCTTTAATGATGGATTGGATTTATATAGCACTTTTCAAGGCACTCAAAGATGCTTTACAGGGTTCCAGGTTCCATTCATTCACACACAGTCACACTGGTGGTGGTAAACTACGATAGTAGCCACAGCTGCCCTGGGGCAGACTGACGGAAGCGTGGCTGCCATTCAGCGCCTACGGCCCCTCCGACCACCACCTCAAACATACAGCAGTCATACACATTCACACGAGGCAAGGTGGGTGATGTGTCTTGCCCAAGGACACAACAACCATGACACAGGTGGCAGAGCGGGGATCGGACCGCCAACCCTTGGATCATTGGCCAACCCGCTTAACCACCTGAGCCACGGTCGCCCCACTTTACTCTTGCCGAGGTGAATACACATGGCGGAAATGATTCTTTCGACCAATCAAAGAACAGCATGTGTAGCTCCGCCATTTTGGCACCCTTCCAGGCAGCTGGTACCCCAACGGAGGCGTACCGAAATTAGGAGCGGCTTAGAGAGGTTAGGTGCGCTTATATCCGTACCCTACCCAACTTTTGGCAAATGAAAAGCCAAAATACCCGGACCGAACCGCTCCGACCCGCTCTACTCGGTGGAAACAAGGCATTAGTTAAACATTTGACCCTATTTCTCTTCAGTGTCTCACCTTAAGAATGCAGAGAAACACAAGAAACCACATGTACGCAGTGGTGGGCCGTCAGGGACAGCAGGGCCTTCTCTGCTGGCCCTGTCAAAATCAAAATAATATATATATTTTTTTGTTTAAAATTTGACTAATTTGTGTTTAAATGTGTCAGAATGTAATAAAAAATTTCAGTACGTTACAATAATAATTAAAAATTTTTGGGAATATGGTTAATTTTTGTGAGGCAGAGCGTGAATTTCCCAGGCATATCTCATCTAAACGCATCACAGCTACGTGGAGCAGCAGGACCTGCACTAGAAGTATTGCTGGCCTTTCATTGAAACTGCCGTCTCCTATTGGATAATAACTTTGACTGCCATGTCTCATCAGCCAATCAGATTTTGATGTGTAGTGACAGCCCGTCCACAAGGCCCAGCAATATTTCACCGCTAGCCCCCCGTGATGTCATCAGCGAAGTTTGAACGTTCGGCGGGCTGTTAGCATTGAGTGAACTACTATGGCCATCGCTTTCACACAACCTACTGATCCTGTTGCAGATCTAGCGTGGCTATTCAAAGGTGATCCTTTAACATAGTTTAGATATATACAGATACATTCTCCATGGCAACGAGTGAACGCTGGCAACTTGCTGCCGCTGCTCGCCAGTAACTTTGTAACTTTTTGAACTTTTTAACTTCTTCATACCATCAACATTTATTTTATGATTCGATGACCTAATCGGACAATGGTTTTGCTTCATTTGAAATACTTCTACGATCTTTTGGCACTACCGTTTCTGTGAAAATTACAATTCACTGGCGGCTAGCTTACCTGCTCTACTCCGGTTTGAGCCTCAACTGGCGTCTCCACTGACCGTTGATGCTGCCAAAAGTCTACAATGTGGGCCGCTAGGACATACATCTGGTTTGTCTGTATCTGGATCGTCTTAATGCCTGCTCATCTACCAGTGACGGGTTTGCTCCAGTACTCAGCCATTGACCTGCTCCGGCTCCGCTGTCACCTGCCCGGACCTCCGCCGGAGGCTTTCCACCTTCACCCGGACATCGCCTTCCAGCCCCGCCGGAGATACATCCACCGAGGGTCCCGCAGGAATTTCCACCACAACAGCTCTACAGGAATTAAGTCGATCTGGTCCAGCTCTCCTCCCCCTCAATGCTCAACCAGCCGGGCTGTCGACCACAGCGTCAACCACAGTGTGTTAGCCCACCTAGCTCGGTCGGCTAGCGCCGTCAGCTGTGACAACACCGCACTCAACTTCGCTCTCCTTAATATCCGCTCACTGACAAGCAAAGGACATCTCATTCAGGATATCATCACTGATCGCAAGCTAGACTTTTTATGTTTAACCGAGACATGGCAACAGCCCAACGACTTTTCGCAGCTGATTGAATCCACTCCTAGCGGGTTTGTTTACATCTGTCAACCCCGTGGCTCTGGCCGAGGAGGAGGTCTCGCGATGATTTACCGCGATAAGTTGAAGGTCTCGCCGTTGTCAGTGCCTGTCTGCAGCTCATTTGAGTCTGTTGTCTGTGAGTTGTCTGGTCCCATTCCAACCATCATTGCTACTGTCTACCGCCCCCCTAAACAAAATAGTGAATTTTTAAATGACTTTGCTGCCTTTCTCACCCATTTATCCTCTCTCTCACCAAACATAATTATACTGGGTGATTTTAACATTCACATGGACAATATCAATCTGCCTCTCACCAAAGACTTTACTTCCTGTTTAGAGAGTGTTGGATGTCAACAACATACCACTTTCCCCACACACTCCAAAGGACACATTCTGGACTTAATCTGCTGCTCTGGTGTCACCCCCCTTGATCTCACAGCTGATGAACTCCCCATAACTGACCATTTTCTCCTCTCATTTACATTTAAACTTGCTCTCTCCATCTCAAAAAAACCCCGCCCTATTTCATTTCGTAATATAAAGAATATTGACCCTGCCACTCTCACTTCAAGAATCCACTCCTCCTGCCTCCCTGACATTCACAATCTATCCACTCCTGATGATCTGGTCTCTCACTACAACACTGGACTCAATAATATCCTTAATTCCCTTGCCCCATTAAAAACCAGATCTGTTTCCTTTTCCGTCTCCGCCCCTTGGTTCACTCCCGATCTCCGTTTAATGAAAGCCAAAGGTCGGCAACTTGAACGTCTTCATAGGAAAACTGGTCTCAGTATTCACAAAGAGATGTACAAGAACCACATCTTGCATTATAAGGACTCCATTGCCAGCACTAAAACCCACTACTACTCCAATATGATCACTGCCAACAAAGGAAACTCTAAGTCACTCTTTTCCCTTCTTAACAAAATTACCCAACCCCAGGATTCTCTCCCCCCTCACCTGTACACAACCTCCTTCTGCAACTCCATGATGTCCTTTTTCATCGATAAAATCAAAAACATTCACCAGCACCTTGGATCAACCCCTCATCTCAATATCTCAGCCGACTTTCACCCTTCCACACACTCATTCTCCTCCTTCCAGCTCCCTGATATCTCAGAAATAACTGAACTAATTCGGAAATCCAAGCCATCCACCTGTCAACTTGACCCCCTACCCACACATCTGGTTAAGGCCTCCCTCCCCTCCCTAGTTCCTCTCATTTCTGCAATCATCCACTCTTCTCTTACTACTGGAACTGTCCCTATATCCTTCAAAACTGCTGCCATCACCCCAATTCTGAAAAAACCTGGTGCAGACCCCTCCAACTTCAACAACTTCCGTCCTATATCCAATCTTCCCTTCATCTCCAAAATCCTGGAAAAGACAGTGGCCTCCCAACTCCATTTTCACCTATCTGACAATTACCTTTATGAACAGTTCCAGTCCGGATTCCGCCCACTCCATAGCACTGAAACTGCACTCATCAAAATCACCAACGACCTCCTTATGGCAGCTGATTCTGGACTACTCACCATCCTCATCCTCCTGGACCTGAGTGCAGCCTTTGATACCATCTGTCACACCACCCTCCTCAACAGACTATCCTCCATTGGCATCACTGACACTCCGTTAGATTGGTTCACTTCTTATCTTTCTGGCCGTACTCAATTTGTTCAACTAAAGTCTTTTAAATCCATCCCCTCCCCCGTCACCACAGGTGTTCCCCAGGGCTCTGTCCTGGGGCCCCTACTCTTCATCATTTACCTCCTTCCCCTTGGCAATATCTTCCGCAAATTTGACATTAGTTTCCACTGTTATGCTGATGACACCCAGCTCTACCTCTCTACAAAGCCCTCGTCCACTCTCCCGCCCACTTCCCTTACTGATTGCATCTCAGAAATAAAAACCTGGTTCACTCAAAACTTCCTGAAATTAAACAGCAGCAAAACCGAGGTTCTCCTCATTGGCACCAAATCTACACTATCCAAAACCGACAGCTTTTCTCTCACCATTGATAACTCCACTGTTTCACCCTCCCCCCAGGTTAAGAGTCTGGGTGTCATCCTCGACACCACACTTTCATTTCAACCCCACATCAATAACATTACCCGAACTGCCTACTTCCACCTACGAAACATCAACCGCCTCCGCCCCTCCCTTACACCCCACACTGCCACCATCCTTGTCCACAGTCTGGTCACATCAAGGCTCGACTACTGCAACTCCCTCCTTTTCGGTCTCCCCCAAAAAACCCTCCATAAACTCCAACTTCTTCAACACTCAGCAGCAAGGATCATCTCCAGAACACCCTCCTCTCACCACATCACCCCTGTCCTTCACCAGCTTCATTGGCTCCCGGTTCATTTCCGTATTCAATTTAAAATCCTCCTCTACACCTTCAAAAGCATCCATAACCTTGCACCCACATATCTAACAGACCTCATTCAAATTGCCACTCCCTTCCGTGCACTCCGCTCCTCCTCCTCAGTTCACCTCACTGTCCCCTCTGCCCGTCTCACCACGATGGGGAGCAGAGCCTTCAGCCGCTCTGCTCCCCTGCTCTGGAATGCATTACCCCCCGACATCCGCAACAGTGACTCCATATCCCTGTTCAAATCTAAACTCAAAACTCATCTTTTCAAATTTGCTTACCCCCCCTGATCTTCCCATCCCATTTTGTTTTTAAATCAATTAATTGTACTGTATTTTTCACATTGTACGGTGTCCTTGCGTGTCTTGAAAGGCGCCTTTAAATAAAATTTATTATTATTATTATTATTATATAGTTTCGACAGGAATACACATAAGCTGGATGGGCTGACAACGTTTTTTTGCGGCACTTCACTGACTGTAACTACGACGCTATGACTGGCTAACAGCTAGCACCGAGCGGAACAAGTTACCGGTATGTTGCTGGCTGTGTCTGCTTTCTAAACCTGTGAAGGAACATGGCACATCACGGATTTTAACAGCCTTAATGGCTTATAGGATCTGAGGATGGATTTCCTCTACAAGTGATGGGTGAGTGTTACTTCTGGCTGTGTCTATCTGTGAAGAGATAATGTTATTTTGTGGAGTTTTAAAACCATTTTGTTTGTTTGTTATGGTCGTTGTAGCCTGGTCGGAGTTCGCTACTGAAGGCCTAATTAACCCCACGGTACGCTACTGCATGTACGTCTTCCCCCCTCACATGATGCTGCAGTCCTCTGGATGAGACTGAGCATACAATAGGTCAACATTTATTTTTAATGTAATGTACAGCAGTACACGTAAAAATGTCAGATTGTAGCCCGGGGGCTCATTTCCATCTGTAGTCCATTAGGCAGGTTGATGTTACAATAAAAATGACAACGATATACAATAGAAACATTTGCTATATACAAATACGGAGAAACAGAAAGAAAAGAAAAACAGGATAATTCATTAGTAGGATTAGTAGGTTAAACAAATACACAATTAATACACAACTAATAAGGTACAGCATACATTTAGAGGTGGTTGCACCTTTGGTTAGTTCTTAGCCATACCTTTAACATGTTGACACGGCTCGACTTGAAATTAAAGCTCACTTCTTGTTCAGTTTACCTCTTAAGCTACGAACGGCAAGTTTACATACAAAGTCAATGTATTCCGCGCGCCGCCGTGCAAATGGGCTGCAGGCGGCAGGCATTGAGCGGTTCACGCGGCGCGATAACCAATCAGCGTTGAGCTCCTCCCAACGTCACTTCGGAACGATAGACAGTGGAAATGAAGATGGATAAAAACATAATAGTCACAGTTTGCGGGATCCCGGTGCTCAATGTCATCACCAGCGTCCTCTACAAGGACAGGAAAAAGGAGCAGGCGTGACAAGTTCTGTGAATACCTGTTGCCTGTGTACAGCTATCAGTTTTGCTTTGTACACTCAACAAAAATATAAACGCAACACTTTTGTTTTTGCTCCCATTTTTCATGAGATGGACTTAAAGATCTAAAATTCATTCCGGATACACAATTGTACCATTTCTCTCAAACATTGTTCACAAATCTGTCTAAATGTGTGATAGTGAGCACTTCTGCTTTGCTGAGATAATCCATCCCACCTCACAGGTGTGCCACATCAAGATGCTGATCTGACATCATGATTAGTGCACAGGTGTGCCTTAGACTGTCCACAATAAAAGGCCACCCTGAAATGTGCATTTTTTTGCTTTATTGGGGGTCTGGGGACTCAGAACCAGTCAGTATCTGGTGTGACCACCATTTGCCTCATGCAGTGCAACACATCTTCTTTGCATAGTTTATCAGATTGTCAATTGTGGCCTGTGGAATGTTGGTCCACTCCTCTTCAATGGCTGTGCGAAGTTGCTGGAGACGGCTTATGGTGGAGAAATGAACATTCAATGCACGAGCAACAGATCTGGTTGACATTCCTGCTGTCAGCATGCCAATTGCACGCTCCCTCAATGCGTGTGGCATCTGTGGCATTTTGCTGTGAGACAAAACTGCACATTTCAGGGTGGCCTTTTATTGTGGACAGTCTAAGGCACACCTGTGCACTAATCATGATGTCAGATCAGCATCTTGATGTGGCACACCTGTGAGGTTGGATGGATTATCTCAGCAAAGCAGAAGTGCTCACTATCACACATTTAGACAGATTTGTGAACAATGTTTGAGAGAAATGGTACAATTGTGTATCCGGAATGAATTTTAGATCTTTAAGTCCATCTCATGAAAAATGGGAGCAAAAACAAAAGTGTTGCTGTTAGGTTTATATTTTTGTTGAGTGTATGAACCAAGTTAGCACCAGTTAGCTTGGGTAAAGCACCATCAGCACAGCAGACTGCTCCCCTCAGTACCGGTTAGCACCAGCATATCCCCAGAGTAGAGAAGGCCACTCTGGTCGGGCGGCGGACACAATATGACCCAATATGATCACGCATGCTGGTCCCCATGCATCACTCCCTCAGGACTGTCACCATTTGATCAGTAACACCCCAGAGGAGTGGACATGTGTGACAGACAGACAGATGGACCAGAGACCGCTCATCAGTCCACCGTCCTTGTTACATTTTAACAAACTGACTACCATTCACCCCGCTGTCAAAATGTTTTATTTCATTGTCACAGGCACAGGTGACACTGGCACACATTAACTAGCATCCACCTTGTTAGGCTTGAAACCTTCCTGCCTTATTAAATATAGTTTTTCTTGTAAATGTGAAAAGGAAAATACTGTCCACTAACCTTGTAGAAACAAATCTCTCTCTACTGAGCATTTGTGGGTGAAGTGACGGTCCCCACTGGGGCCACATGTAGCATTACAGGGCCTTTTATTTATTTATTTATGTATTATTCTTTCGGACAATTCCACACAATACACAATTTTCTCTTGCAAATATTCATACATCATACTTTGTGTTGTCCGAAGGGAGACGGAAGAAGCCAAAGGCTTTTTGTTAGCCTCTTAGCATAATTGCCTAAATCATATTTACTACACTCTACTTTTACTCTACATCTACTCTATTACATCTACTCTACTCTACATCTACTTTTCGTTAGCCTAATAGCATAATTGCCTAAGTCATATTTTAAGGGTTATAGAGTAGGGTAAAGTAGATGTAGAGTTGAGTAGTTGTAGAATAGAGTAGATGTAGAGTCGAGTTAATGTGATTTAGGCAATTATGCTATGAGGCTAACGATGTGTTTCATTGGACACTATAACTGTAATTCATCAAGAGGAGCACAGAAGCTGAGGTGCAAAGATTGCGTGTCGATGATGTGTAAAATCAAAATGATTTTAGATATGTTGCATAGCCAGACAAAGACTATTTCTCTTCTATTTATTCATTTACTGATAACTGTTTATCTGAACAACCTAACAGAACCGGTCTGTGTATATTTCGGTAATTCGATTTTGGTTGCAGAAAAGCCTGGATATTGACAAACGAGAAGTTACTTTATTTTCCTTTTTAAAATAACAAAATTAAAATTGAAAGGTTTTTTTCTTCAGCAGTCTAAGTCCTTTTGGTTTATAATTATCATTCCCGTTTTGGCTTTCACACAGTGGCTCTAGCTTCAGCCGCATGAGTGATTTGTAATCTCTTCTTAAAATATGAGATGAATGATGGTCTATAGTAATTATGATAAATTCTTCCTCTGAGATTTTTGTTCTACAAACAAGTTTTTAAACTGCATCGAAAAATAATTTGATGTTTTATTCACACAATGGCTAACTGTTTTCTCTGATCTGTGTGTGTGTGTGTGTGTGTGTGTGTGTGTGTGTGTGTGTGTGTGTGTGTGTGTGTGTGTGTGTGTGTGTGTGTGTGTTTGTGTGTGTGTGTACCCACAAAAGACACATACCCATCTCTTTATAGAGGAACACTCTTACTTTGACTTGCATCATGTCATGACTTGTGTGTGTATAGATGGACTGGATATATATGTGCAAAAGGCAGATTCACTACCATGTTTCTAAAGAACAGAAGAAGAATAGGTCATGTTGTACTTTTCTGTTCTAGTTGATAATTATCAGTGTGTAGATCCGTCCTTTAAATGAAGACTGACCCAGGTTATTCACAGTGAAAGGGGATCGGTTCATAAATAAGTGTTTATGTTGGATTGAAGATCAAATACTATGAATTAACTTCAATATAGTAAGTGATTACAAAACTGACTTTTTTTTACAAGGGATTCTAGACAGTCCTCTCAGTGTGTCAGTGTAAAGGTAGATACGATGTCACTAGTGGGTTAATCGCGTCCATCATCGCATGTCGCTTGAATCACAAGTAGATTTTCTCCTGCTATTTTATTTCTACTAATCAACCATGACTGAGATCAGACCCGACACAACTGTGCACTGTGTGTCTGACGGTAGAGAACAACAACCACATGGTCAAGCTGTGCCAAAAGACAGGTGGTGCTTTGGGGGCGGACTTATTAACCAGATGACGACAGTGCTGCGCGGTGTCGAAGCTAGGTCCATGCATCGAAGCCGTGCTAGTAAACAACAGAGATGGCTGTGGATATGTTGTTTGAGTTCAGACGGCTTCGGCCTCGACCCTTTACGATTTGGAAGACGGCACTCAAATCTTTCATTAGCAAGAAAGGAATGTTCTGTTTGGCCGCCCAACCACAGCAAAAGTTAAATTTACCAGTTAACAAACGGGGCTTGCGTGCCAGTGGTATTTGAATTGCACACGCAAGTGCCCTTGAGTTGTGAAGGTCTATTGATTGTGGCTAGAGTGTCAAACTCATTTTGGTTCGAGGGCCACATACAGCCTTTCTGATCTCAAGTGGGCCGGACCAGTAAAATAATGGCAAAATAACGTACATATGTCAAATGTTTTTCAGTTATATGCTTTATAACTCAGCCTACTGTAACCTACATTATCACGGATCACAAGGGATCTCCGTAGCCCCCAGGAAATGTCTTAGTAAAGGTTGCTGCTGGCCATGGGAATAGGAGGTGCGGCGCGGAGGGTATTTTGCTCAAAGATGCCAATACGCACTGATGAAATAAACAACTGTTTATTTGAATACACAAATACAACAGGCACTGACCTTACAGTTGTCCAATTTTGTTTACTATATGTACAGGGACACATTTTGTGCAAACATGCAGACAGTACAAAATACAATTAAATAAAAGTGCAACTTCTACTGTTTTGATTTATTTTTAAAACAGAGGTTATTTGTTGTTTTAGAATACGTTTTTCCCAATTTAATTTAATTTTAATTTAACTTACTTTTTTTTTTAAATGCTCAGAAATGTGTGCTCTACAAGTCACGGGCCGGATGTTTGACACCACTGCCTTAGACACTTGACACAATCAATCATCAATATTAGCATGCTATTTGGCCACATATATAGGCCTATTTACAGCCCTCAGAAAACTGACAGCTCTTCTTAGATGCAAGTTAATCAATTCATGGCTTAAAATCCTGAGCTGTAGAACTTTCAGGAGACATTCCTAGCTGTAAGCCACGTAAGTTTCCTAACAGTTGGGAGCGTATGCGACGTGCGGATATGGCACAGGCTCCATGAAGAAGAAAAAAAACTATTATTTTTTTTTTATCAGAATTGATTCAAATCGGCCGAATTGATTCGCGGGCCAGATCAAAACGTGTCGCGGGCCACATCTGGCCCGCGGGCCTTGAGTTTGATACATGTGGGCTAGACCCTATATATCGTTCTAGATATGGGTCTGGATTTCCAGGCTAACATATCTATGTAGTAGGTACTACAATTGTGTTTACCTTATTGTAAAGTGTTTGACTTTTTTAGATAAAATGAAAGGTATCTCTGCCTTAATATGCAATGGATTATTGCTTAAAGTAAATATTTAGTCAAATGTATAAATAGAACCCATGGACATGACATGTACCGATAATTATGGCATGACTCTGAAATACACGCTGCAGGGATCAATCCAGTACGGAAATGATGATACAGCTCTCATTATGAAACCAGGATCTGAGGTGTGATGGCCATGCTTTATAATGATGTTACCTTTGATCTTAAAAAAAAATGCACTTATCTAATTTTGTCCTTTTTATGTGAAATATATGTGAAATGTGTGAATGTGTTTCAAACCCAGGATTAACTCATTGGCTCACACACACTCTCTTTAGCATGTTGCTTATTATACTGTACATGCAGAGCTATTAGGGAGTATTTTAAGATATTCCATGATGTTTTTCTCAACCAAAAGGTGTTAGTGGGAAAAAAAGGTCTGATGTCATACCTGTTGTTGCTCACGGCAAACCACACAGATGTATTTTTACCTTTTATCATGAATTATATATATATATATATATATATTAGTGGTGGGCCGTTATCGGCGTTAACGTGCTGCGTTAACGCCAGACTCTTATCGGCGATAAAAAAAATATCGCCGTTAATCTCTTATTCCACCTCCTGTTCGGCTCAGGGAGCCAGTCATTTGTACAGTTCAGTTTAGACTCGGCCGTAATGCTGCTGCACACACACACACACACACACACACACACACACACACACACACACACACACACACACACACACACACACACGCTGCATGTCAGAGACGAGGGGCGAAGCTTCTCTCACACACCCGCCGCTCTCTCCCAACGACACAATCGGGTATTGGAACGCAGGGTGGGTGTGTGTGGCCACCGGTCGCCACGTGACTATAAGTTTCCAAGTTTTAAACACTTCTATCTCTTCAACGGCAACGTCACCGTACCCGAATCCTAAATATCCCCATAGCAGACGCTATATTTCATCGGGGGGAAAACTTTGTTTTGCGCCACAGTTGAGCTTAGACTCGGCCGTAATGCTGCTGCACACACGCACACAGACACAGACAGGCACACACACACGCTGCATGTCAGAGACGAGGGGCGCTACCAAAAAGACGAGAGGAGCGGTTGGAGCAGTTGGAGAGTTTAGACACACATGCGCGCACATTTATTTACATAAAATCGCAATCGCAGTCATTTGTGCAGTTATGTAAAATGTTTCACTAAGGAAAATGACAGAAAAAGTAACGCACAGTGACTTTGATGAGTAGGCTAACTTTAATCTGATTACTGGTTTGGAGATAGTAACGCGTTAGATTACTCGTTACTGAAAAAAGAGGTCCGATGCCGGTAACGCGTTACTAAGTAACATCTTGTTGAACATTATTTATTTTCATCACCAATTATCATAGTAGAACAGCTTCCTCAAGCAGTTTGTGATGCATGTTGGAAACAGGAGATGAGCCGCTGGTCTTTTTTTTCTCAACATCTTTTTATTTGGGATGGGTATACATTGATGAATACACTTATCACATAATGTTCATGTAACCCTTCCTTGCATGAGCCCCTGGTCTGATGCGCCACCTGGCTTGAGAAACACGTTCTCAAAGACTTACTTTGAGTCATTATTTAGGGAGCACACACATATTATAAAAGAATTCAAATGAGCCATTTTAATCTAGATTAATCTAGATTAATTCCAAAATTAATCTAGATTAATCTAGATTAAAAAAATTAATCTATGCCCACCTCTAATATATATATATATATATATATATATATATATATATATATATATATATATATATATATATATATATATATATATATAAAAACTAAAAGTTTGCTGTAGGTGGAAGGGAGATGAGCTGTGTATGATAGCTTAAACAGACGCAGTTCAATATTCCATTTTTTAAATATGCAGCTCTGGAAAATATTAAGAGACCACTCCAAATGTTCAGTGTCTCTCGTTGTACTATGTATAGGCATATGTTTGAGTAAAATGAACATTTTGGTTTTATTCTATACACTACTGACAACATTTCAACAAAATTCCCCTCAAAAATATTGTCATTAAGAGCATTTCCATTAAGTAATGAAGATATGAGATGAAGATTTAAGAAAAACATTTAAATACTACGCATATGTCTATATGTATATATATTTTTTTACCTTTATTTATACAGGTAAATCTCATTGAGACCGAAGACTCTTTTACAAGGGAGACCTGTTCCCATTTACATGTTACCATTCACACACACATTCATACACCAATAGCAGGCTAACTATCGACATTCATACGAGGCAAGGTGGGTGAAGTGTCTTGCCCAAGCACACAACAACTAAGATACAGGTGGCAAGGCGGGGATCGAACCTCCAACTCTTTGATCATCGGCCGACCCGCTCTACCAACTGAGCCACAGTATACGCTGTAAGCCAGCCTACATGCTATGTAGGAGTTCAAGTTCATTTCCATGGTTAAAGAACACATATTACCCAGCTTGTAATAACCCAAGCATTATGCATGGTTTACATGGTGTACTATATTTTGTCATTTAAAAGTGCCTTCATCATTACAAATGCAAATAAAACCTTACAAAATACAAATGTAAGGGTATGATGTTATGGTTACATTTTTATATATAACCGAGGTCATTATATATTTTGAGTGCTTAATGTATATTGTGTGTAAGCTATAGGATCATGCATTGTAAATACATACATGGATTGCATTATATTATGTCTTTTTAAATGTAAACCCAGTTCTCATGGATTTGATCTAAGAATAGTGTTTTTAACCACGTTCTTGTTCCTAGTGCCTATTACTAGAGGAGATATGAGTTTTAATTCATTTCATTTATAATAGTGTGTGATGTAGCGAATGTACAATTGTGTTGTCTAATGAAACCGCAGACAGTTACAGAAGCTAGTGGAAGTGAGGCTAGCAAGGCAGAAGTGAGCTCAAGATACCTGGCATACATGGACAACAACATTAGCGTTTATTTGCATCCACTTTGTTATGTCTCCACCAACTCATTTCAATCATGAGAGACTTCATGAACAAAAGGTTTAAGGATGAGATTTATTGCTGAAAACAGTTTTTATATGGATGTATTTAAATTAACCTACTGAATGCAGTTTAAATAACTATCTACAATATTTTAAGCATCAGAGCAAAATAATTATTATTTTGTCTAATTAATTGTGCAGCTGGGTCAAATTTAACAATAGGATAGTGTCATATAGTCTCTGCTCTACCTGCACCCCAAATAATGCATTAACAATGCACCAGGAGTCAAAACTTCTATTTGTTTGCCATCAGCCAGTCTCATGCTCCCTCAAACTGCCCTCTGGACATGTCATTATTTACCCAATTATAACAAGAATGTATTTTTTTATATTTGCTATATCCACAGCTGTCCAACCAAGCTCTGTTTAATGATGTATGACAGAGAGTCTGGTTAGCCTGCCCCTATGCTCCTGTGATTGGCAGACAAGCACTTTTTTCAATCCATTCAATTATATTTGTGTGCTATTCTTTGAAAACTTTTTTTAATCAGATTTGGATGCTTTTTACCACCTTTGGTGTTTTAATAATAAGCTTTGTTTGTTATTGGTGAAGAGTCAGTGTTTACTAAATAGATTATTTTTAAACAAAGAAAGGGAATTTAATGCATCGGCACTTTATTTAATTGTTTAAGTGTACACATTTTTCTTATGTTTGTATGTAACCACTGGGCACATCATGAGTCTTAGTGGTTCTGCACATCCACTTAAGGATTGCGCCGCTTTTGCGGCCACTAAACTGGTGCAAATGAGAGATAAGAATTGCTCCCTATCCACAGAGCACGTGTGAAGGGGGAAATGCGGACAAACTGCTCTGAAATCCCCCTGCTGAGCACACAAATCTTCATAGTGCAATTAATACCACAGCGCATCACAACCCAGTCTCACAGTGAAATGTGTAATAGTAGTAGTTTCACAAAAACAACCTTAAAATTGTGAGTTTTCCCCCCTATTTATTTCTAATGGACAGCGTACATGTCACGTGAAACACAATCCAAGTTGTGGCCGCCATTCCATGGCTGTTATTCTTTTTAAAGATATTCTTTGGGCATTTTTATGCTTTATTTGATAGTACAGAGAGACAGAGGTGAAATGGGGCAGAGAGGGGAGTGACATGCAGAGAACGACCCCGGGTGGGAATCGAACCCTGGTCTGCTGCTGGGCCCGGCCCGGGAGGGGGACGCCTTACCAACTGAGCTAAAGGCGCCCCCTCATGGCTGTTATTCTGATATTTTTTTAAGATGTATGAGCTGTTAGCGAGAAATGTTTGTCTTACTTTAACAATCTTCACTCAGTGTGTACGATGTAGTTTGATGGTTATCACAAATATAAGTCCGGACATCGCCAGGAAAACGTTAGTTTTTTTCGATCGCTAACCCACAGTGGGGAGTGCAAAACATGTGCAAAACTCTAACTCCAGTCTGCACTACCAACAGTCACCGGAGCTGAACAGTTCACTTCACCTGCAAAATAGGCTCAGCGCAGCAAACACTATGAACAATCCTCATTGAGATAACACACACTGTCACTCAGAACACACTCAGAGTAGAAACACTAGCATCAAACCCCAATACACAAATTACAAACTTGTATTCTTTACAGTTGTAATGATTTGAGTGACTTCACACAAATAAACATTTGTGTTAGAGCCATGGAGAAGATAAGGCTGTTTGCCTTTTGTGCCCTATTTGTTTAATAATATATTTTGCTTGAATTAATAATAATTATTCTTAACTTATTTTTGTTGTACATTGATATCTATTTAGTGGATTAGGTCTTGGCATGTTATTATTTTTTGTCTTTCTCCCACAGGTGGTTACTGTCGTAAAGCGTTGTAAAGTGTGGTAAAACTGTGGTAAATTGGTCACTTGTGGGCTTCCTGCATTGTAATTGTATTATTCGGAGCAGGTCGGGAGCTACACTTTCTGACCGTAGCCAGTATATTTTTGTTCAGTATCTTTTGAAAATAAATCGACTACTTTTTCATTGTACATCTAGCCTGGCATTCCCAGACCTGCCACTAGGCGCTGGCAAATTAAATTTGCTGCGCGTGTTGGTCTGGACACGCTCCGTCGAAGCCGTGATAGTAAACATCAAAGATGGCTGTGGATATGTTGTGTGAGTTTGAGACTGCTTTGGCCTCGACCCTTAACGATTTGGAAGACGGCACTCAAATCTTTCATTAGCAAGTAAGTGGAATGTTCTATTTTGCCGACCGACAACGGCAAACGTTTAATTTAACAGTTTAACAGCTGTCCGCTAAACGAAAGGGGCTTACGTCGCCTTGTACATCGCTCTGATTGGTTGTAGTGCTATCCAACTGCGTGCAGTGGCATTTGAAATGCACGTGTAGGAGCCACCCCTTGAGTTGGAAATTACTATTGATCGTGGCCAGACCCTCTATCGTTCAAGATATCAGGGTCTGGATTTCCACGCTATTGTACATCGGCATTGGATTTACTATTTTGAGCACGAGTCCAGAAACCACGTCCTGCATTGAGTGGCAAACAGGTTGCCATTACAAAAGTCAGAAAATTGCTCCGCAAGAAAAAGGATTATCAAGCTACCGCGACGCACAAAGAGGACTTGGTGCGCGCGGCTGGGATACAATACGGACTCCCCACGGACTTTTGGACGGCCAAACATATGGAACAGCATCACTTGTATTTAACGGAGCGCATGTGTTTGCTAGAAGAAGGAAACCCTCTGGACATGTCAGCTAAGTGATTGTGGAGCTATTGGAGCAACCTAAATCATAAGGATTAATTGCATTGAAGAGTTTTTGGCAAAGCAGTTAATATGGAGCCGACTGAAGCTAAGAGGGTATCAAAGCCAACAGCTAAAGCGTATGAGGAGAAGCTCAAACGGCTTAAAGGAACAAGGACAGCTAAGTTGACCAATGTTACTAAAAAGAGGAAGGAACTTGATGCTTTAATGGAGGATGATGGCAATTCTAAAAAAGTGAGTGTGATAATAGAAGCTGCTTTCACAGACATGTACACAGAGTTCTGTGACGCAAATGAGGCAGTTAAAAACTATTTGAATGTGGAAGAGGTTCTTCATGATCAGACACAGTGGTATGAGCCAAAAGCCCTTGACTTAAAGAATTTTGTGGAGAAAGTTGAAAGTTGGCGGGAGAGAGTTAAACGTCAAGATGATGACGCCAAGAAAGTTGATGCTGAAATCCAGCCTGAAGACAGTTTCTCAGTAACATCAAGCAGGAGGAAGCAAGCAAGTCAATCTGTTTCGGTTGTGTCTTCTACAGCATCTTCTACCAGGCTTAAAGTAGAAGCTGAACGGGCAGCACTGTTAGCACGTGCAGATGCACTAAAGCAGTTGCAGCAATTTGAGAGAGAAGAGGCTCGGCTTAAAGCAAGAAAACAGGAATTTGAGTTGAGAACAGCCATCGCTGAAACAAATGCAAAGCTGGAGGTGATTGCTGTAGATGGGCCACCTTGCAACACTTCTGCTGAAACTAAAGACGGTATGGCTGCCTACTTTAATGCTGCAAGGCAGGGTAGTGAGGGCGGCTTCAGAGCCGTGCAGTCAGACTGTGGAGCTTCTCATGTAATGAGTGCATCAGATGTGGGACAGGGAACAAGGCCTCCAATTGACACACAACAATGTAGCAGGCTCCACCAACCAACTGCTAATGTCAGCTACCAGCCCAACACAGAACAGAGCAGGTCAAGCAATATTCAAGATTTGCTGAGCGTCATGTAGCAACAAAATATGATTACAGAGCTGTTGGTGAAGCAACAAAAAGTGTCCACTCTCCCACGGATGGAGATCCCAGTTTTCGATGGAGATCCCTTGAAGTTTGGTTTTTTCATCAAAGCGTTTGAGCATGGGATCGAGGATAGGACTGACAGCAACAGGGATAGGCTGCATTTCCTTCAGCAGTTCACCCGTGGCAGACCAAAGATCCTAGCGCGCAGCTGTTCACATATGCATCCTGACAGAGGCTATGTAGAAGCAAAGAAGCTTTTGAACGAACACTTTGGTAATGAGTATACCATCGCCTCTGCCTACATCGAAAAAGCACTGAAATGGCCTGTAATTAGGTCAGATGATGGAGAAGCCCTCACAGAGTTTGCCGTGTTCCTCACCGGTTGCTGCAATACAGTTTACAGCATGGAGTACATTGAAGAAATGGATAGCCCTACTAATATGAGGATTGTCATTTCCAAGCTTCCCTTCAAGTTAAGAGAAAGGTGGAGGGGAGTTGCTTTTGACATGCAGGAAAGAACAAGTTTGAGAGCCAGGTTCAGTGACTTAGTTAGCTTTGTGGACAAGCAGGCAAGAATCACTTCTCACCCTTTATTTGGCAATTTACAAGAGCCCATGTCATCAAGCCACGGAAACCAGCTACAAGCAGGAGAAAAAAGTCCTCCAAGATTCAAGGAAAGGAAATACACTTTTGCAACGGATGTAACCCCTATTCCAAGCCACACAGAGCAAGGAAATAAGGATATGGAAAATAATGCTTACAAAACAGGAGAGCAATGTCTTTTTTGTCACAAAGCTGGACATAACCTGGATTTTTGCAAGCTCATTAAACAGAAGCCTCACAAGGAAAAGATGGATTTCCTTAAATCCAAAGGTGTGTGCTTCGAATGCCTTTCACAGGGTCACTTCAGCAAAGGTTGTCAACAAAGACTCACCTGTCAAACATGTTCTCAGAAACACCCCACCATCCTGCACTTCAACAAAGGTGAGTCAGCAGCTCCCTCTGCTGGCGAAAGCAGGAATGCAGAGTCATCAGTCGCCATTTCCTCCCCCACAACAGATAGTGAAACGTGTGGTTGCACTGGGGCCGGGGAATCAGCCTGTTCACTCTCAAACGTTCCAGTGAAAGTCAGATGTTTGAGGAGCAACAAAACAGTTGAGTCATACGCATTCTTAGACCCAGGCAGTACTGGAACTTTCTGCTCAGAGGGGTTAATGAGGGACCTAAAGGTAACAGGGAAAAAGGCCAACATTTTGCTCCGCACCATGGGAAAAGAGGAGACTATCAGTACTCATACTGTCATGGGGCTTGAGGTCAGCGGTTTGGATGACAACAACTTTTTGAAGCTACCACAAGTCTTCTCACAAGCAGCGATTCCTGTAAAAAAGGAGAACATTCCACAACAGAGTGATGTGGTCAAGTGGCCTCATTTGAGGGAGGTTCAGCTCAAGCAGATTGACAAGGCTATTGGTTTGTTAATAGGAGCAAACGTACCGAAAGCGCTTGAGCCTTGGAAGGTTATTCACAGTGAGGGTGGCGGCCCTTATGCCGTAAAAACTGTTTTAGGCTGGACAATCAATGGGCCTTTGCTGAAAGGAGGAAATAGCAGCAAAGACAACACTGAATGGCCACAGGTAACAGTAAACAGGATCTCAGTGGCAAAGCTGGAAGAGCTCGCTCAGCAGCAAATTAACTCTGTATCACAATCTGTGAAGCTGAACGAAGGCCATTACAGCATCAGTCTTCCCTTAAAGAAAAAGGACATGACATTCCCAAACAACCGTGCTGTGGCAGTGTGGAAGGAAGTGCAGAAGTTGCAGAAAGAGGGGTCAGAGACTAAACGGAAAGCCAAGCAGCTTCAGCGCTCGCTAGAAGCGGAGAAAGCAGGGGCTAGAACACTACAAGAGGAATTAAAGACAAAAGCAGCTGCTCTGAGTTACATTCAGCAGCAGCTGGAGCGCAGTGAGCAGGAGAAAGCTGCTCTGAAGGTCAACCTGGATAAGGCCTTCCAGGAGGGAAAGACTAAGCACGCAGAGCTGGACAGGAACGCTCAGAGTCTGGTAGTAGACCTACAGAAGTCCCAACAGGAAAAGGAGGCTCAAAAGAAGGAGCTGGCCTCCAAGCAGGAGAGCCTAGGAAAGGCTAACAAGGCCCTAAAAGAGTCTAAAGAGCAGCTGGAGCAGATGAGAGAGGCAGAGAAGAAGCTGAAAGCGCAGCTGACCGCATTGGAGCAGCAGCACTCAAAGGCGCAGCAGGCCCTTAAGGTAAAAGAGAGTCAGTCGGAGAAGCTGCGGACACAATTCTACGGCAAACAGTCTGAGGTCTATGCCCCGTGTCAAGACCTGAAGGCATCAGAGGAGAAGCCTAACTTAGCTCAGGTGGAGCTGTGCTGCAGACGGGCCGGGCCTCGTTGGAGCAGGCGCTGGCACCACGTGACTTGGACCTCCAGAAGCATGAACACACTCTACAGGTCCTACACAAGCAGCAGGGTCAAGCAAAGGAGGAACTAGAGAAGGAATGGACAAAATGGGAAGAGCTGAACACAGCCAAGGGTGTCTGAGAAAAGACTAACACCAAAATGACTTTTGAATTAAAGACACTGCTGCTTAAAAGTGTTCCTGGTGTGGAAAGAAGACCAGCCTATATATGGTCATAACTTCAGTTTGTTGTATTTCTTGAAGGTTCTGTTATATGGCTCTTAGATATATAAAAGATAATTGTTTTGTGGCCCACATTAGGGGCCGGAATGTTTAGAGCCATGGAGAAGATAAGGCTGTTTGCCTTTTGTGCCTTATTTGTTTAATAATATATTTTGCTTTAATTAATAATAATTATTCTTAACTTATTTTTGTTGTACATTGATATCTATTTAGTGGATTAGGTCTTGGCATGTTATTATTTTTTGTCTTTCTCCCACAGGTGGTTACTGTCGTAAAGCGTTGTAAAGTGTGGTAAAACTGTGGTAAATTGGTCACTTGTGGGCTTCCTGCATTGTTATTGTATTATTCGGAGGAGGTCGGGAGCTACACTTTCTGACCGTAGCCAGTATATTTTTGTTCAGTATCTTTTGAGAATAAATCGACTACTTTTTCATTGTACATCGGAATTGGATTTACTTTTTTGAGCACGAGTCCAGAAACCACGTCCTGCATAGAGTGGCAAACAGGTTGCCATTACAATTTGTTTTCGAGTTATATTCTTTCTTATGAACATTTTTATTTCATAACATACCAGTTATTTAGGTAAACAAGAAGGAATCAGCAGTTTGCTAAAATAGATGTACAGTATCTCACAAAAGTGAGTACACCCCTCACATTTCTTCAAATATTTCATTATATCTTTTCATGGGACAACACTGAATAAATGACACTTTGATACAACGTAAAGTAGCGTGTGTACAGCTTATATAACAGTGTAAATTTACTGTCCCCTCAAAATAACTCGACACACAGACATTAATGTCTAAACTGCCGGTTACAAAAGTGAGTACACCCCTGAGTTAAAATGTCCAAATTGGGCCCAAAGTGTCAATATTTTGTGTGGCCACCATTATTTTCCAGCACTACCTTAACCCCCATGGGCATGGAGTTCACCAGAGCTTCACAGGTTGCCACTGGAATCCTCTTCCCCTCATTCATGACAACATCACGGAGCTGGTGGATACTGGAGACCTTGCGCTCCTCCATCTCCTGTTTTAAGAAGCCCCAAAGATGCTCAATAGGGTTTAGGTTTGGGGACATGCTTGGCCAGTCCATAACCTTTACCCTCAGCTTCTTTAGCAAGCCAGTGGTCGTTAGGAGGTGTGTTTGGGGTCGTTATCATGCTGCAATACTGCCCTGCGGCCCAGTTTACGAAGGGAGGGGATCATGTTCTGCTTCAGTATGGCACAGTACATGTTGGTATTCAATGAACTGTAGATCCCCAGTGCTGGCAGCACTTATGCAGCCCCAGACCATGACACTCCAACCACCATGCTTGACTATAGGCAATACACACTTGTCTTTGTACTCCTCACCTGTTTGCTACCACACACTCTTAACACTATCTGAACCAAATAAATGTGTCTTGGTCTCATCAGACCACAGGACATGGTTGCAGTCATCCATGTCCGTAGTCTGCTTGTCTTCAGCAAACTGTTTGTGGGCTTTATTTTGCATCATCTTTAGAATAGGCTTCCTTCTCGGACGACAGCCATGCAGACCAGTATGATGCAGAGTGCGGCGTATGGTCTGAGCACTGACAGGTTGACCCCCCACCCCTTCAAGCCCTGCAGCAATGCTGGCAGCACTCATACGTCAATTTTCCAAAGCCAACCTCTTGGTATGACGCTGAAAACGTGCACTCAACCTTCTTAAACTGGGCTGCAGGGCAGTATTGCAACATGATAACGACCCCAAACACACCTCCAAGATGACCAGTGGCTTGCTAAAGAAGCTGAGGGTAAAGGTGATGGACTGGCCAAGCATGTCCCCAGACCTAAACCCTATTGAGCATCTTTGGGGCTTCTTAAAACGGGAGATGGAGGAGCGCAAGGTCTCTAATATCGACCAGCTCCGTGATGTTGTCATGAATGAGTGGAAGAGGATTCCAGTGGGAACCTGTGAAGCTCTGGTGAACTCCATGCCCAAGAGGGTTAAGGTAGTGCTGGAAAATAATGGTGGCCACACAAAATATTGACACTTTGGGCCCAATTTGGAAATTTTTTCTTAGGGGTGTACTCACTTTTGTTGCCTTCAGTTTAGACATTAATGGCTGTGTGTTGAGTTATTTTGAGGCGACAGTAAATTTACACTATAATACAAGCTGTACACTGACTACTTTACATTATATCAAAGTGTCATTTCTTCAGTGTTGTCCCATGGAAAGATATAATGAAATATTTGAAGAAATGTGAGGGGTGTACTCACTTTTGTGAGATACTGTATATTTCTATTTTAAAATTGTATTCATACCGTTTCCAATATATATCATTATCAGCTAGCAGAAGTCATATTCGTGATAACCATCAAACTACATCGTTGTTATCAAAAACCCATTTAATAGCTTAAACATCTTTAAAACAGTAGAATAAAAGCTGTGGCAATGGCTTGGAAACTTGAAAGTCACGTGACATTAGAAATGAATAGGGGGGAAAGAAATAAAAAACTCACAATTTCAAGGTTGTTTTTGTGAAAATACTACATTTTGCGCTGTGGACCAACGTAACTATTACACAATTCACTGTGAGACTGGGTTGCTATTACGTGGATGACGTGGATCCATGACCCCTTCTCCTGCAGCTCTGTGTGGATAAAATACTCAAAATGTTGCCTCACATGCTGCAGCACAGAAGTGGGATGAGAATGTTGAGATCGTTTTTATTTTACACTAGTAAGAGTAAGCAATGCAGCAGCGGATTTGTCTTTTTCTATTTCCTTGTTAGAGAAGTTTGTTTTTGTTTTTTTGTGTTTCCCTGTCCCCCTTGACGGCCTGCCCGTTTCCTCAAGTCAACGCTAACCAAGGGTAAACTGCACCCAGCTGGCAAACTTTGTGAGCATGTTAGCGCCTGCAATTCATAGAGCTATTAGCGCGCCCAATCCATTCTTAGTGGATGTGGCCTTATGTGTGAATGAAAGACAGGTTTCCAGCTGATCATATGGAAGTGGATGAAAGAAGGTGTCCTTAAGGTTTACATGTTCTCAATTATTGTAGATGGAGGCCTAGGTAATACACACACACACACACACACACACACACACACACACACACACACACACACACACACACACACACACACACACACACACACACACACACACACACACACACACACACACACACAATCACTGACAATGCTCTAGGTACGGATACACATAATCAGATTTTGCCTTGATCTAGTCGCACAGTTAATCATGTAAGGCTTTACTTTATTAAAGTCTCATTTCAGACAAATATGCTAAATTGGATTGCTGGAATAAAAAGCCCCTGAGGGAAGAATGGCTGTGCGGTTTCCACTCTGGCCTTCTAAATGTATGTGGGCTGGCTTAATTGGGGCTAAGTCTTATCAAAACTGTGTAGTGTGTTTTTGAGCCTAACTAGAGGTTGCTATGGCAACAGGCCAGTAGGTAACAGAGGTCTCAAACACGATTGGAGAAATAAGAAAAATACAGTCCAAGCTGGAAACACAAGACTAACTTCCAAAACTGCCTAATGAGCAGCCTACTTTTTCTTGTTTGTCACTTGGGGGGAAAACATATTCTATTAATCATTACTCGCTAGGCCTGTATGAAAAATGTTAACCTTTTATGACACATTTATATTGGTCCAATCATCTCTAGTTATAGAATATCTGCTAAGTCACTAAAAGCTAACAATTTTTCCCATAAACACATCATGTTATACGTTTATATTACCTTTATTTGAAAACAGGCATCAGGGCACACTGTTATAACCATGGACGTCAATTTGGCTAAACAAGTGGGGGGGACAAACAGGCATTCTGGAGTGCATTTTCAAAAGTGGGGGGGACAATGAGGAAACATCTTTTTTTCTCTTTAGTGCAGGTAATGAACGGTTCTGAAAGACGGCATACCCGCTCACTAATGAATAAAATGTATACAAAACACTGATGTCTGACACATTTGATGAAAAAAGCATTTTCAAAAAGCAGCGGACATATGAGCCGCTAGCTGCTCCCCGTAGCCCAACCAAACATGACGTAAACAAAAGGAGCTTGGGAAGGTAGTTCCGACTGAGCAATCTGATTGGTCGAAGGCATTTTGACCGTGCTCAAATCGAGCCGAAGCACGGCTGGACTGTCGCACAACAATATTACTCCGCCTCGGTCTCCATGGCAACCTAGCTAGTAGCATAGCCATGATCACTTCTTGATAAACAACATTGTCAGTGACGTGTGGTGAGGTCAGTGAGTGGGTAGGCACTGAGTTCTGAAAGCCAGATTTCTCTAAACCTATATATTGTTAAATCAAAAACAATAAACAACAAACAGGCACGCACGGCCGATTTCAAATAAGTTCCTCCCTTTCTCTCTCTCTCACTCACTCACTCACTCACTCACTCACACACACACACACACACACGGGACGTATATGAAATGTCACGACGGTGACTTCAGGTTTGCCCGTAGCCTACTGTAGTTTGGTCTAAATCAGACCTGGGCATTGTGTGGCCCGCGGGCCACATCCGGCCCGCTGGCTGATTTTGACTGGCCCGCGGGAGGTCAGTGGAAAATTAAGAATCAAACGTAAAAAAAAAAAAAATTAAATCATGCATGGAATACAACGGCATTGCTTTTATTTTGAAGGCGAGTTTATATTTTGCGCGAGCATATGCAGCTTACTCTTCACTGGTTGTATCGCAATTCAAAAAAAGGAGAAGAAGCTGAAGCTTGTATGTGCGCTGTTTAAGTGCGCTGCCGTGAACTGCAAGAAAGTGACTCAGCGCAAGCTACACCCTCCGCACTCGAGGATCGGCGCTCGGGAAGGGGAAGGGGGCGATAATATCAGACAGACAACCTGCTTATACGTTCACTTGTCTGATATTATCCCCCCTCCCCCCTCCCCGAGCGCCGATTCCCAACGAGTGTGGAGGTTGGCTGTGTGTGTCTCTCCCCTCTCCTACTTCTGTGTGGAGGTGTGGATGTAGGCCTACGAGAGGGGTGCGCGATTGTAACGGGCGAACAAACAGGTCACGCAGGACACACCCCTTTATATTTTAGTGCCTTTATATTTATATTCATATTTCTGTAGAAAATCCAGCTCCCAGAAGGCTAAATGATGTCAGCCATTATCTCCAAATTATAGACTACAAGACATGCAGCACACACAGGAGACAGTTGTTTACAGAGCACAAAAATCATCAGATTTAAACTTCCTCTCAAAGTTTACCAGATTGGGACATTTAAACTTAAAATGTAAATAATAGCCCAATAATAATAATAAAAATGTAATGGGAGTGTGTGGGGCAGGATCTGCTAGGTGGATTGTTGTATCCTGTACAGAGGACAATACAAGTAATAGATAATAATGAACAAAAATTGTGTTGCAGTGTAGGATACTTATTTTTATTTTGTTATTTTCATTATTTTATAATGCAGGAAACAATGGCTTTTAAGCTCACATTTTCTGGGGGTGAACCCCCAAACCCTTCACCTTCGGTTTCGGAATAACAGGTCTCTAGGTTGGGAATTATGGCCAAGGTTCCCCTGCTTCTTGCACGTTTTGTTCACAATTGCTATGGTAAATGTTGATTAAGTGGTATAATGTTGGCATTTTCATGGCTTTTTCTTTGCCATAACATTTACTGCAGCTTATCAAAACCATATACTTTACTTCTTTTTATAAAAAGATACGACTAATATTGACCAGAATTGAGTTGAGCCTTTTGGTCCGGCCCTCCACAACAGTCCCTGATTCTGATGTGGCCCTTTGGGGAAATTAATTGCCCACCCCTGGTCTAAATGATTAACCCTTATGCCCTATTGGTGGAATTTTGTGTATCTGGGGTCGCATTTTTGAGATAATTTTGGCTGTGATTGTCCCTTAGCCATAAAATTTGGTAAGAAGGTGTGTTTTACAATGAAGTTTTGATATTCTGAGTTTCATCCATTTCCACTTCATTTTGACTGTGTGAGATGTTTTTGTTACACTGGGACCGTTAACTACACGATTTGTACCATTGACTTCCATTATAATGACATTTTTTGACACCCCCCTTAAAATTAAAGTGAAAAATATTTTTGACTGTAATTTCCCATTTCTCTGTAGTAAACTTGATAGACTTATGTAAAAATAAGGTCAATAAAAAAAATGCCCTGTTTTAGCCCACCCCCACTGACCTCTATGGTGACCCTTTACAACGAATTGGCATCCTTTTATAATTCATGGCTGCAAAACAATAACAAAAATAAAAAAATACAATAAAATGGTTTTGATCTGTAGTTAGTGAACACATCTTTTAGTCAGAATGGTTGAAGTGAAAAAATATTTTCCAGGAGTCAGTCTGTGTGAACTCAAATCACAGACACTGAAATCCTTGTGTAAAAAGATTCCATTTCGTAAACTCATAAAAAGCCATAAAACCAGTATTTTTGATTCCTTGGCAATGGCAAGATAAAATCAGAATTTATATAATGTTTTGCATTCATTTTGAAGGTAAGGCATCACATTTTAGGTTTTAACCCATTTCTAGTTGATTTATTCATTTCATATGGTCTCAAACCGAGGAACAAACATCATGCCAAATGACACAAACGAGGAAAAATTTGAAATTTTCATATTTTCTGTCAAACTTCAGGATTACTGGCCAATGTGACAAAAAAATCTAAAGAAAAATGTCAAAGGTGTTCTGATATGGATAGTATGGACTGATGTCTGCATGTCCATGACAAAATAAGATTGTGTGTGTGTATGTGTGTGTGTGTGTGGGGGGGGGGGGGTGTGTGTTTGCATGTGTCATACGATATTAGGGCTGTAAATCTGTACCCCTTATAATTTCTCTCCTCTCATACACACACACAAGCACACTTTCACACACACACATGCACTTACACTTGCACACACACACACACACAGACACATACACATACACTCACACACGAAAAAAAAAAAAAAAAAAAATGTTATTTTGTAGTTTTAGTGAGTTGTTTTCATCATAAAAACTCATATTTTGATGATAAAAGAGGTGATAAAATGGGTACATTTTACTATTCTCTTTCATGTTACCCAATTGCATTGTGTTTTCTGCAGTAAAATGGGAAATCAGAGGCAAAAAAATGTTTTCACTTTAATTTAAAGGCGGGTTGCCAAAAAGTTTCGTTATAATGTAAGTCAATGGTAGAAATCTAACTTTTTGTATTCAATTTGACATTATTCAAAAAGTAATAATGCCCCAAATTCAATTTTCTCACCTATTGTTCAGATGGGTGAGCCGGTGATACTAATAATAATCAAAGTTAAAAAAAATATTTGAATATTGAATTTTAGTGTATTTTTCAATAAAGAGGTTGGTGGTATATGATCAAAACTGGCATCTAAAGGGTTAATTTTTAATTGTGATTAATTAAATCATGACATAGATTGAACAACAAACCCTTCATGAAAAATATGAAATAAAAAATTGTGAAAAAATATTGATCTTTCATAAATGTAATGCAATTTAAAGGTCAAAATACACAAAATGTACTTTACGGGCCCAGTGTAACTTTTTTATTCAATCTGACATTATACAAAAAGTAATAATGCCCCAAATTCAATTTTCTCACCTAGTATTCAGATGGGTGAGCCGGTGATACTAATAATAATCAAAGTTAAAAAAAATATTCGAATATTGAATTTTAGTGTATTTTTCAATAAAGCGGTTGGTGGTATATGATCAAAACTGGCATCTAAAGGGTTAATTTTTAATTGTGATTAATTAAATCATGACATAGATTGAATAACAACCCCTTCATGAAAAAAATGAAAAAAAAAATTGTGAAAAAATATTGATCTTTCATCATTTTAATGCAGTTTAAAGGTCAAAATACACAAAATGTACTTAACGGTCCCAGTGTAACTTTTTTTTAATAGGGCATAAGGGTTAAACATCGCATCCATCGACTTAACGGACCCGTCCCTCACACCGAGGGCCGAAAAAACGTAAGGCAACAAGTCAAACCTTCGCCGATTCAAACTACCGGTACTACTTCTATTCAACTTAAAAATAAAAGACAGCATTCATCATTATGTAGGACTACAGCATAACTGATGGCAACTCCACTCCATAAACTTTATCTTAATACATAAAGTACCAGTAGCATATGGACCTGTCCAGCATCAGAATGTAACCATTTATCCACATTGCAGAGCTTAGGTTTGTCCGTCAGTAACAATGAAAACACAACTGCTCAATTGAATATAAAATGCAGAATGGATTGCACTCGGTATCAATTCATCCAACTTTATTATTAAATAAACCCCAAAAAAGTTTCTGACTCACCAATCTGACTCCCTGGCTGTAGAAATAAGCAAGACGAACTTAATCCAGTGACAGTCTGACTGACAGCACAGCTAGCTAGCATCCTTCCGTTCATGTAGGCTACCTGTCCGTTTGAAATGCTCGAACATTGTTTGTCCCTGTTGCTGCTGTACACCGTCCAAGGCTGGCGCAGGCCTTTCTCTTGCTATTCGTTCTGTTCCTTTTTAAATTATAATCCATTTTGTTAAAATTCCTCCAGTCTGAAATATCTGCGGGCACGGACCATGGACCTATAAAGAAAGGCACGGACACGGCAGCTGCAATGTTGACTTAAAAATCCGCGGGTGTAACGCGACGTGAATGAGCATAGCCAACGTAATGACGTTGGCCTAAGCTGCGTTAATGTCTAGTAATATCTCGATTTTAATTGGTCCATGAATGATATGTAACGTAAAGGCTTATGTGGCATACCATTTACATAAAAAAAGCACAAATAATTCCGCTTATTTGCGTACATGTTAAATAATACAGAATCAAGTGCGCATGCGCGAAAACTTTTTTTTTTGCCGTCCACAATGAATAGGCGCAAAGGCACTGATTCTTTGCCGTACACAATGAATGGGAAACAGCAAAAGCACAATATTTCTTTGGCGTAACTTACCAACTGCCACCTTTCTAATCAAAACGTCTACACTTTTTTAAAGTAATCGCGGATTACATGTAAAGATCGAAATAATTAACAGTTATAATACAAATATAAGGTTATTAAATAAAAAAAATATTTTATTTTATTTTAATTTTTTTGCACATGGCGCCAGGGTAGGCCCTGCCTACCTTGCCTACCCTGACCGCACGTCACTGAACATCGTCAGTATCCATGTGCCGCGACACAAGCTGCTGTTTGTGTCTGCTACATTTACAGTCATTAGTGGGCATAGAGGATGGTAATCCCTACAGTTTACACTTCACAACGGGACACTTAAAGCCACTCGCCGTTGTCTCTCTGCTGCTGATTGAAATGCATCAGTCTTCTCTGGTGTGCAAACTAGCGGAGACTTCGGAGCATGTTCACTGTTTTGTCGTTGGTAGACCTATCCACTGCTGTTGTGCTATTTAAAAAAAGTTTACGGTCTAAGCCTACTAGTGCCGCTTCTACGCTTATCTGTTTAGGTTTAAACAGAGAGAAGGCGATAAAGAGAGGCGAGAGGCTCACACCATGAGCCGACAGTTCTCAATTCACAACACGCATCCATCCAATCTGGTAGTGCGAAACAAGGATAGGCGGCGGCCAATCACGGTCGCACGCGCGCGCGCACACAGAGAGAGAGAGAGAGAGAGACCTTGACGCTGTGTTTTAATACGGCTGGACGCACTCCATGTCCGGCTTAAAAAGTGGGGGGGACAAAATGAGTCTTGACGAAAAGTGGGGGGTACATGTACCCCCCATCCCCCCCGTAATCGACGTCTATGGTTATAACGCAGAGCTCTATCAACACCAGTTGATAATAATAATAATGGTAATACTAAGAAAATGACATGTTAACTAAATGCTTTCCTCTAGACCGGTAGCTTTTAATTTTTAAAGGTGAAGTAAGCGATTTATTTATGTTAATATAAGTGTTAAATCACTCTTTATTCATACAGTGATCACTTATATAGTGTGCATGTTCCATAAAGCCGATCTTTCAGTCACTCGCTCTGCATGTAATTCGCAAATAAACTTTTCGGGGATCCCACTACTGATAACCAATCAGAAGAGAGAACTACAAACTGGCACCCGTCTCACTGACGGTGCACGAGCAGAGCGACAGATGGGTGAATGTGTATGCGCCTACAATGGCGGAGCAGGTAAAAATCCTTCTCAATGTCTGTTTTGATGGTTTTTATCATGTTTTATCACACTTATGGATCTGAGATGATGCTAGATAACTCGCTGCTTGAAGACCGCAGTGCATTAATGTGGTGACGTAGTAGGGACGAGGGAGGGGACTACTAACTGCTGTCACTGACAGGAAGTTAGCTAAACTGACCATTTCGCTTCCTGAACCTTTAAGCTGCAAACATATTATCCAGACCCACATCACATACACTGTGTGCACAATTAATAGGGAAGTTGTATTTTTGAGGATTCATTTTATTATTGAACAACTACAGCGCTCTCGGTCAATCCAAAATGTTAATGAACCTAAACCTGAATGTTTACGAAAGTAAAAGTGAGGTTTTGTCTTTCTTACGAGCAGGGGCGCCGTAATGGGGTGAAAAGTTAGGACGATTCTAGCGGCCCATGACTGGCAGGGGCCCAAAAATATTAGAACTTAAGGATTTAAAAAAAAAATCAATACTTAATCTTTAATCAATACTCTCCATTAATAAAACATTGTATCTAACGTGAAACAAATCAAATGAATGGTTCATTTAAAAGTTTTCTGACAAAAAGTAACAATTTCAAAACTCTGTACACCCCCCTGTATTTAGAAGTAATGGTTTGGTCCGATTTTCAAACAGCTCCGCATCTAGTGTTGCCACCCGTCCCGTTTTTCCCAGAATTGTTCTCTTTTTTCACCAGCACAATTTGTCTAGTTTTTTTGGGGGGAAATGCCAAAATCTCATTTGATTTCCTTCGTTCAGTAGTTAAGGCCGTTTCACACGGGCCGAGGCGTTTGTTGCGCCAACTAATTCTCAATGGAGAGGCGAGCGGGGCCGGGCAGAGACAAGCGTCACGACAAGCGGACAGAACATTTTCTGCAGAATGTTGAACATTTGCACAGTGTTGTATTTTAACAGCTCAGTGACAGTGTATTGTAGGCCTTTAGTATTCGACTTCAACATAGGTGCACGCCTGTATGAATAGAGTTATAGGTAGTTTAGGTATCTCGCCTGTATGAATAGAGTTATAGGTAGTTTAGGTATCTTAAAGCTACAACGAGTAAGTCGGCACGTTGGCGACACCTTTGAACAAAAGCGGTCGTATTTTTACGACGCCAGCTGTCGTGAAGCTGTTTTCTAGCTCGTGCAGGGCCTCAAGATTAAAATAATCAGGAAGCAATATAGTGCGTGTCCGTGTGTTGAAAGTGTGAGGGCACCGGACTCTTTTCGGCTCGGTGAGAGTGGTTAGTGACACAGCATCAACTACACCTGATTGCAATGAGTTGATCCATTGTCACCTCTCACGGAGCTGAACGAGTATGTGTCATCACACATAGCGAATGAACGAGAGACGGCAGTTAGTTATGGATCACGATGAGGTAATGTGTTTATGTTGTTGTAAATAATGACTATTTCAGATGAATAATGGTCATCTGATGATGCTGGTGAGGCAAAGTAAACTTTGTTTTAGTAGGCTACCGCTCATTCATTTAGGAGTAAACACTGCAGTCTAGGTTCACTCTGTGAAATTGTGTATACGTTGCTTGGCAACGCCCTCCCGCCTGCCTATCACTCTCCCTTTTAGCTTTTCTTCATTGCATTTTCTTTTTTTTCTTTGATGGTTCAGCCCCGTTATCAGTCATTATGACGACAAATAACTGTCTAAAACAAGGCTCCCGCTCCCCTTCTAGGGTGACCAGATCGCATTTCCATTACTTTTCACACGTCCCGCAAATTGAGACGTTGTCCCGCATTGTTATTAAAAGTGAGCCCCCCTTTTTAAATGCGTGTTTTATAATCTGGCATTGATCCGATAGCTGTGAGGAGACAGCAGTCTCCGTTTGTCTGTGTGTGTGTATCGGGCTGCTGGGCTCTGTGAAGGTGCTGCCTGCAGTGCTTCAGCGTTTACCTTCCTGTTACTTCAAAATAAAAGCCAACTCACGTTTGTCAAGTGAAATGCTAATGTGAAGCCAGTGAAATGCTTTTAATGTGAAGCCGCAGCCTTAATGCTCTATTTGTTTAACAGTAGCTAACTTAACTGCTGCGCGCTGATCTAAAGATAGTGTTTTTTTAAGATAGAAAGCCGTGTCTCTGGCATTACCGGTGGTGGCACGAGTTTATTTTGCTAAAAAAACGGTACTTTGTCCCGCATTGTCCCGCACAAACGTAGTCTTTGTTCCACATCTGGTGAATTGGGATCTGGTCTCCCTATCCCCTTCCCTCACCTGGAGTGATAGGCTTCTCAAATCGCGTTCCTGCGCCACACTGAAATCTGCGACCAATACGGATATGTGACCATAGAGCATGCACGCGTGAACCGAAAATCGGACTGGGTGTACGACCAGATCAAATGCAGTAATAAAAACTATTTAAAAATGTCTTTCTTTGCACTGATGGTCTCGTTTGCTGTTTAAGGTAATTTATGATTATGAGAGGAAACATGAGGCTGTTTAAAAGATATTTAAATGTTACTCGTTGCCGCTTTAAGCTTCAATGGGTCTGTTGGGTTCTGGACGTTCCGTTACAGAACATTGCATTTGCTTGGCGTGGCCTGGTTGGAGGCCCAGAGTGATATCTTTTCATGGGGCCCAAAATCTCTGGCGGCGCCCCTGCCTACGAGAATATATATATGTGCACAATTATTAGGCAACTATTAGTCTGCAGAATTATTATGCAACTAAATAAAAAAACTAAATTTTCCCATCTCACTTGTTTATTTTCATCTGTTAAAGTGAAAATAATAAAACAACTCAAAATTTACAAATGAAAATTTCCGACATGTCAAAAAAAAAAAATCAGTGACCAATATAGCCACCCTTCTTTTCAATAACTGTCACAAGCCTTCCATTCATGGAGTCTGTCAGTGTCTTGATCTGTTGACGATCAACTTTTTGTGCAGCAGCAACCACAGCCTCCCAGACACTGTTCCAAGAGGTGTACTGATTTCCTTCACTGTAAATATCCTGTTTAAGCAGGGCCCACAGGTTCTCAATAGGGTTTAGGTCAGGTGAGGAAGGGGGCCATTTCATTATTTTTTCATCCTTAAGGCCTTTACTGGCTAGCCATGCAATTGAGTACTTCGATGCATGTGATGGAGCATTGTCCTGCATAAAAATCATGGTCTTCTTGAAAGATGCAGACTTTTTCCTGTACCACTGCTTGAAGAAAGTATCTTCTAGAAACTGGCAGTAGGTTTGGGAGTTGATTTTGAGGCCATCTTCAACCCGAAAAGGTCCAACTAGCTCATCTTTAATAATACCAGCCCATACCAGTATCCCACCTCCACCTTGCTTGCGTCTGAGTTGAAGTGGAGCTCTGTGTCCGTTATAAGTTACTGATCCAGCCACGGGCCCATCCATCTGGTCCATCAAGAGTCACTCTCATTTCATCAGTCCATAAAACCTTTGAAAAATCTGTCATCAGATATTTTTTGGCCCAGTCTTTTTTTTATTTATTCAAAGGTTTTTTTAACAAGACATTTCAACGTGTGTGTTTTGTTCAGTGGTGGTCGGGTTTCAGCCTTCCTTACCTTGGCCATGTCTCTAAGCACTGAACACTTTGTACTTCTGAGCACTCCAGGTAGGTTTGCAGTTCTGGAAAATGGCAGCACTGGAGGATAATGGGTTCCTGGTAGCTTCACGTTTGATTCTTCTCAAATCTTTGTCAGTTAATTTGCGTCTTTTTTTCTCAATACGTTTCCTGCGACCTTGTTGGCTATTTGCAACAACACGTTTGATGGTTCTGTGGTCACGCCCCAATTTTAGCAATTTCAAGAGTGCTGCATCCCTCTGAAAGACTTTTTAAAAATGTTTACTTTTTAGAGTCCGTTAAATGTCTTTTTTTGCCCATTTTGCCAGAGGAAGAGAAGCTGCCTAATAATTATGCAGACCTTGATATAGAGTGTTGATCTCCTTAGGCCACACCTTAACTCATTACACAAATACACATCACCTGGTATGCTTAAATCCAATAAGCACTTAGGTTTATACAGCTTGAAGTTGGGAAATATGCATAAAAATTATGATACGGCCAAAATCCTCACTTGCCTAATAATTGTGCACACAGTGTAGAACGATGTAGGGTCTGGCGATGAGCAATAGACCTTCCGTTACGCATGGTGCAGCACCAATCCATGCATTTCAAAATACCACTGCACACAATTGGCTAGCACTACGACCAATCAGAGCAATGAACAAGGTGACGTATCAGAGCGGAACTAACTGGTCAATTAAATATTGCCGTATCCGGTCTGCAAAACAGCAAATACATCTTTCTTGCCAAATCGTTAAGTGTCGAGGCCAAAACCGTAACGCTCACACAGCCACCAAACTACATTTTCCCTTGTCGCCATCTCCCCAATGGGAACTTGACCGCAGTGATCCACACCGTGTGGAGTCTATCTTTCAATTTCCCTTTCAGTCGGCGACTGCTACGACCGCCTTCATGCACTCAGTAAATGATATTAATTTGGGGTGTTTCAATGACTATGTATGGGTAAATATGGGCGTTACGTGAAGCCCGCAAAGACTGCGCCACACTTGGAGCTGATTGTGATTTATAAAGGGAAACAGACGTAGGACGTGAGGCACTGTTTTATAAATCTTGCCCTGCGTTCCAAATCACATACTTTTTCTTTTTACTAAACTACATACTAAAGTACAGAAGAGTTTTAGTTTTAGATAAGGAAGTTTTTTTTTCATTATGTCGAGAAATGTCAAGAATAAAGACGAATACTCTGGCATACTAAATATTATGGAAGTATGGGAATTGGAACGCAGGGCGAATAATTTTGTTTGCAAGCACTTCCTGAGTTTCTTCCGTACGCCAGCTTTCCACGTGAATCCCACGCAAAGTGTTATAAATGAGGCCCCAGAACACCATTCAGTCACAATACATTTTGTATGAGGAAGTGGCACAACTGCAAATCAAACTCCAAATGCTGTCTCTATTACTAAAAGCATCGGTGCTTCCACCAGCATAGTATACTGTGCTTCAAAGCAGAGCTAGCTGTATGCACAGAAAGTAGATGGCTGTACTGTGGACACAGGGAAAGATCATGTGGGAACGATAGATGGCAGCCTTGCCTTCAGTTTACACACACAGAGAGACACACACACACACACACACACATACACACAGCATTCCGCGCCTTACAATAGAAAGCTTATTGAGCTATGTTTCTTTCACAGAGCTATGACTTTTCTTCTTACTTCAACCTGAAACATTCACTTTTGAAAATGTCCAAAGTCAGTTGAAACTAGGAGAGAAAAATATAATCGAAAATTAAATTACAATTTTTATCTGAATGGCATCAATGCATTTTGTCCTTCAGAATGGAGCTTTTTCAACAGTTGACACCCAGGACTGAAGTGAAAGTCTTCACATAACATTTAAGACATGCAGCAACATGTTATCAAATCAATATATCAGTGATTCTTGAGAACCGGGACAAAAGTCCGTCTTCCATATGTAACTGCTGTTACTGAGCACAATTATTCCCTTAAATTTCATTTTATCATTATTATGTCAAATATATGACACTTGTTATCTTCTCTCGACGTCCAAAACAGTGTGTCCTCAGAGAAGGTTTCAATCTTTCGTATGCAATAAAACCTATTAAAAATGTACTTTAATGATTAAAAAGAGCTTTTTTCATCAAAAGCAACACTAAATAATCTCTCATATCAATAAAAACTGCTTTCCTCCAACACATTCATGTTTTATATGGTTTCAAAGTGGTGGGACACTTTTTGTCACCACCGTCAGACATTTCACTAAAATGTAACAAAATCAGGCGAAATAAGGGGCAGCTGTCACTTTGAAGGACCTCTTGTCAAATTCTACCTCTGCAGAGTACATTAGAGTCGGACAGGCTCTGATAAGTGTTGTAGTTTTAGAATATTTTACATTCCGAATCTTGAAAGTCCTGTGTCACAACCATGATATGTCAACACCGACTCTTTGAAATGTTTTGATAATTTTATTTTCCTGAAGTAGTTCATACTAGCACCTAACATCAACAGAAAAAAACAAAGGGCTGCTAGATAAATTCCATTTGCTATGTTTAAAAAACGTTAAATATGTCAACAGCGTCAGACAGGAAATCTGACGGAGTTGACATCTGACGGTGGTGATAGGCCAATGACGGTAAAAAAAACAAAAGCTGGGAGGTTGTGTCAAAGCTTAGCTCAGTAGCTTAGTATATGTTGGATACATACATGTTATTTAATTTGCCGAAACATAGGGTTTGTATTTTTTCAACATTGCACCCTGTTTTGTCCCACTTCTCAAGAATCACTGATGTTCCTTCCTTTACTCATGACATTACTAAATACAGCCGTCCATTGGATTATTTTCCCTCAATAGATGATGATTTAATAAAGACAGCCAACCATACAACACTCTGCACTGATTACACCTTTTTAAAGATACATTTTTATTAGAGGCTTTTCATGCAATGATTTTATTTTTGTATACCAGTTATTCAAGGACATTCATTACAGCACAGCTCTCGTACTTGCACATTTCATTAGAAATCAATCTAAAAGGAATTCAAATGAAACGTTTTTGAGTGTGTGAATCCAGAGAAAAACAACTCTTCTTTCTGAAGCCTCTTTGATCCATGCTTGTACAAAGCAGCACAGACAGTGTATAGGTGGAGAGAAGGAATGACAGCTGATTGGACGATGTGCGCAAAGGCTTTCAAAAGGTTTCATCAGAGATTTGTGATGCAGCAAATAATAATGTATCGGCTATAAAAATATATTTTCCTCTAGTTTGAAACCAATTTGATGTTTTTTAAATGGGTTCTGTGTTCACTGTTTAGAAGAAGAGAGTGAAACCAATGAAACAGTGTTAAAGCATTGTGTTAGCCTCATAGCACAATTGCCTAAATCATATTTACTCTACATCTACTCTATTCTACATCTACTCTAAATCTACTTTACCCTACTCTATAACCCTTAAAATATGACTTAGGCAATTATGCTATTAGGCTAACGAAAAGTAGATGTAGAATAGAGTAGATGTAGAGTAAAAGTAGATGTAGAGTAAATATGATTTAGGCAATCATGCTATGAGGCTAACGATTTGGGACATAATACCTTTTTCTGTTAAGAATGTGATGATGAAAATCAAATGGATCACAGTTGTTTCATTTAGCGTGTCGAAGCAATCCAGTATAACTGTCAAAAATTGAACTTCAATTAATAAAGAGGATTCCACCAGAGCTGATTAACAGAAGTTATTTCCCATTGCAAACTACTAAGCAAAAACATTGCATGTATTTATTAACTGTAATTATAAACAGATCAAGCATGCAATGTTTCTACTAAGGTTCACTCAGGTTGCCCATAATTAGTCGTGCTGCTTTTGAGGCGAGACATAGCAGGCAAAAACATAGATTTTTCAAGCACGGGTAAACTTCTAGGATTTCGTCTATTTATCTTCCATAACATGTCTTCTTTCATACTAGTATAAATCAAAGGTACATAACCTACATTTAAGTGTTTATTTGACTAAACCTTGTCTATTTGCGTCTGCATATTTCTGCTATACAACCATCTTTAACAAACATTCTGAACACTCTGAACTCAAAATCTCAACGCATCAACTAAAACTTTCCACAAGCACCCGTTCTGAAGGTTAATACAGAAGGATATGTTCATATGTTTATAATGGTCTGATTTATGTTTATTTTTCTCACAAACTTGCAAAGAAATTTGACCTGTACATACATTTTCTGATTAAAAAAATGAAAACAGGCTGTATCAAAGGGAGGAAGGGTGGCTTGGTATAGCTGAGTGGTGACAGTGCATGCCATATGATCACACCAGACACCAGCTTGATTCCAGCCGGGGACCTTTGTTTGAATGTCATTCCTCCTCTCTCACCCTATACTTCCTGTCTGCCTCCAGCACACACTCTGTCCATTAAAGGAAAAATGACACAAAAAAAACCTCATAGAAAAAAACTAGAGAGTGCATGTAGAGGAAGGGTCAGAGGGGAACAGTACAGCACAGCAAAACAGTAAGAGTATTATGGCCACAGGAGACAAATATTTTTTTTCATGATGCATTTAGAAAATAAAGACAAAATACACCCTGCGTTCCAATCCCCATACTTCCCTACTATTTAGTATGCCAGAAAAACATTTAGGACGTCCAAATACATGCACGTCAATTATAGTATGCTGAAAATACATAAATGCCCCACTAACTCCAATAGCATTTTGGAGTACTGTCTTTATTCTTGACATTTCTCGACATAATAAAAAAAAATCTTTCTTATCTGATTTTTTGTCTCTCTCCTGTGGCCCTAAAACCCGTCTGTACTTGTATGTAGTGTAGTAAAAAAGAAAGAGTAAGTGATTTGAAACGCAGGGACAATGTTGAGATAAAACTCGCCAGTTAAAGACTGTAAAGATATTGACAGATTTGAACTTACGGTATTAATAACTCATCAGTAAAACGCAATTAAAACATCAAAGATGCGTCTTTGCTACAACCTCATTCTGACTGACAGCAGACGTCCTCTAAGCTCCACTAATAACTGCACTGCAGTGTCAGAGGAAAGGTGTTGAATATTTTTCTGTTTGGTGATTATATTCTATATTATATTATAACTGTGCTCTCGTCTCATGGCCCGCTGCACATAGAGAGCAATATATTTTTTGTGGAGCTTAGAGGACATCTAGTTTCAGTCACAGTGAGGTAGTATAGCCCATTACATGACCATAGCAAAGATGCATCGTTTGTGTCATAATTAACTTAGGAGTTATTGATAACAGAAGTTCAAATCTGTCAATATCTTTTCAATTTTACAGAAGTCTTTACCTGTCCAGCTTATTCTCCACATTGTATTTTGTCTTTATTCTCCAATGTCATCATGTAAAAAAAAACCTACTTTTTTTCTCTCCCGTGGCCATATCTCTCTTCTGTAGACAGAAAGAACGGAGCGGATGAATGGAGATTCAGACATAAGTATGAAGAGAAAGAGGGTTAAAGAAAAAAAGAGGTAGGAAGAGAGAGAGAGACAGACGTGCAGGAGAAAAGAGAGGATGTATAGAGGCAAAGAGGATTGGCCTGGAAGACAGAGCAGCAGGTGCAGCAGGGAAAAAGGAATCACAAATAAAAGAGGAAGAAGAAAGAAAGAAGAGGTGGTGCAGAGCAGACACCAGAGCTACAGTACAGCAGCGCTCCACTAATCTGTGTCTGTCATGTGAAACACCAAGTGATGACTGCTGTGATTCACTTACTGCTGGCTACAATCCAGCCACTGGCCACTCTCTTTCTCTGTGTGTGTGTGTGTGTAACTCGTGCCTTCCTTTTGGGGACAATAATGGAAATCCCCCATAATGCATAATATTTTAGGGTGAAGACTTGCTGCAAGGTGAGGGTAGACTTAGGTTTAGGTTCAGTTAGGATTTTTGGGTTAGACAAGTACTGGTTATGTTTAGGGCAAGTCACCAGGAAATGAGCGTAGCTCTATGTAATGTCCTTGGAAGTGAAGAAAACATGGCTGTGTGTGTGTGTGTGTGTGTGTGTGTGCGTGCGTGCGTGCGTGTGTGTGTGTGTGTGTGACTTTCCATTCAGTGCGTGGGGCTCCTTTTAACTGCAGATTTGCTCTGACATGATTCATGATGACCTGCCTCTGGGAAGGGGAGAAACAAGGGACTGATGCATTCACTCACTCACTCACCCACCCACCCACTCACTTACTCACTTTCTCACTCACTCACTCACTCACTCACTCACTCACTCACTCACTCACTCACTCACTCACTCACTCACTCCACCAAGTATACAAATATAGATTAGAATCTAACATAAAATTGAACTGCAGCATGAATCTGACCCTGCTCCGAGTAACACACACACACACACACACACACACACACACACACACACACACACACACACACACACACACACAGATATAATATGTGTACATAGAGGAGGAAACACAGTGCTGTCATCTCCCATCTCTATCTAGTGGACCCCGAGCCACACAGCCAAGTAGCCTCTAATGGAGGCTTGATTGACAGGTAGGGTCACACAGACTATCGTGTGACGCACTCTTCCAAATGTGTGTGTGTGTGTGTGTGCGCGTGTGTGCGTGCGTGCGTGACGGTTGTCTAATGGAGTCAGTGGTAGGCCTATTAGGTGGAGAAGTGAGAAGATAAGTGTGATGTTGTAGGTTGCCATATGAATGAGACGAGCGGACAACTGTTTATCAGTACTGATGCTTTATCTCCGGGATAGCCATGCATGTCAGACTCGTTCATGTACGTACGTCATGACCAACCCCATATACGGCAGTGTCGCAAACACTACATCACTCCCTTTTTTTTTTTTAGATGTCTAACGTCACAACATTTCTGGATGGGCATACATGAACTTATGCATTGGTAACAGATGAGACCACATTTACTTGTGGCTTCTAGTAAACAAAATAATATTTCACACAGTACCAAACAGTACACATATTTCTGGTTTCAAATGTCAAATAAATGTATTAAACCTGTGCTATAATATTCACAGACATGTGCATAGCAATCTCTGCATTATAAGTGCAAGTGTATTCGGTATGAACAGTCATTCGAACCAGCTGTCATGTCTACTGACAACAATATGAACTATGTTGGCATATTGCCTTTGACCAACATCTCACACGTAGTCCCTGAGGTATGGAGGGCGCTGTCGTATGGCTCTGGAGGGGTACCTTTGTGGCATTGGTGAGGCACCAGCGACAGTGTCACCCTCGTCCTCTTCGTCGGGATCTGATGGAATGTTCTGTATCTCTGGATTCACCCTTTTGAAGAAGGATGAATTGCGCGTAATGGAATGTCCATCTCTGGTCGCAGTGACCATTGAGCCCTTCACTTTTGAAACAGTATGTGGCTCGCTGTTGTAGGGTGTGGTAAGCTTGTTGTGCTTGGGTTGTTTGTGAAGCACCGTGTCGCCAGGAATGAGGGGGCGTGGTTTCGCGTGACGGTGTGCGTCTGAGTTGCGCTTCATCTTGGCCTTAGCTGTGTTGTCTCTGTCTCTGATCGTGTGGTCAATGTTCTTTTCGATGGTTGAGGTGAGTGTGGGGACCTTTGTGTGCATCTTGTACCGTAGTACTAATTCGGCTGGTGATACTTCCGTGGTGCTGTGAGGTGTAGAGCGATACTCACGGAGGAATGTGTTTAGTGTCTGCTTCCACGGGATGTTCACAGTCTCTGACACTCGGATGGCTTTCCCGAGTGTGCGCATGAAACGCTCTGCTGTCGCGTTGGCCTGAGGCTAGAGGGGTGTTATCTTCCGATGATGGAAACCTAGGCAGTCAGCAAACTTGGAAAACTGTTCACTGTTGAATGGTGGACCATTATCGGTTTTGACCACTCGGGGTATACCAAATATGGAAAACACTTTGTCAAACACTGGGATAACTGTGTCAGCTGACGTAGACCTTGTTATCTCAACTACAGGGTAGCGTGAGTACTCGTCTATAATAACTAAGAGATACACTCCCGTAGGGAGGGGGCCATAGAAATCTGCACTGACATTAAGCCAAGGGGCTTCTGGTAGGTCTGACATTCTCAGGGGCTCTGACTGGGCTATGGGTGTGTTTGCTTGACATGCTAAACAGTTCTTTACAGTCTGTTCTGCTTTCTGATCGATGTCGGGGAACCATACCTTTGACCTGAGAAGTGTCCTTGTTTTAACAATGCCCTGATGTCCTTCATGGGCTAACTGTAACACTCTGTGTTCAAGGGACTCTGGGATGATGATCCTCGTGCCTCGGAGGATGATAATAATAATAATTGATAGGTTTTATATAGCGCTTTGTTGTAGGTCACTCAAAGACGCTTTACATTTCATAGAATATACATAAAAGAAAAGAAAAAGAAAAACACAAAAACAAATTCAAAAATAGAGTCAGGTGTGGTATGGGTGGAGTCAGGGGTCGTATGTTTTCTTGAAGAGGTGAGTTTTGAGTTGGCTTTTGAATGAGTTTATGGAGTCTGAGTTTCGGATGTTTGGGGGGAGGGAGTTCCAGAGGGTTGGGGCAGAAATGGCAAAAGCTCTGTCTCCCAGGGTGCGGTGTTTTGATCTTGTGATGGGGGTCAGAAGGTTGGTGTTAGATGATCTGAGTTGGCGAGTGGGGGAGTGACGTTTGAGGAGGTCGGTGAGGTAAGGGGGGGCAAGGTTATTGAGGACTTTGTGGGTGATGAGCAGGATCTTGAATTGAATTCGTTGCTGTATTGGGAGCCAGTGAAGTTGTTTGAGGATGGGAGTGATGTGTTCTCTTGAGCGGGTGTGGGTGAGTAATCTGGCAGCAGAGTTTTGAACATATTGGAGTTTGTGAAGGTGGGTGGAGGGGAGGCCGTAGAGGATGCTATTGCAATAGTCCAGTCTGGAGGTGACGAAGGCATGAATTAGTGTTTCTGCAGTGGAGGGGGAGAGAATGGGTCGGAGGCGTGCAATGTTACGGAGGTGGAAGAAAGATATTTTAGTGATGTTTTTGATGTGGGGTATGAAGGAGAGTGTGGGATCAAGGATGACTCCAAGGTTCCGGACCAGGGGGGAGGGAGTGACTGTGTGTCCATCAATGCAAAGTGAGATGTCTTGGGTGGAGGGGAGGCGTGATTTGGGGCCAATGATGATGATTTCCGATTTATTGCAGTTTAGTTTGAGAAAGTTGTTGTTCATCCAGGTTTTTATTGCAGAGAGACAGGTTGTGAGGGTGGAGAGAATGGCAGGAGTGATGGTTGCTGTGGAGATGTAAAGCTGGGTATCGTCGGCGTAACAGTGAAATTGTAGTCCGTGGTGGCGAATGATGTGACCAAGGGGAAGAATGTAGAGGATGAACAGTAGGGGACCCAGAACGGAACCTTGGGGGACACCATGAGTGACTGGGATGGTTTTGGATGTGCAGTTGTTGATGGAAATGAAGTGGAATCTGTCTGAGAGGTATGATCTGAACCAGGAAAGTGCGGAGCCGGTGATGCCAATGGATGATTGCAGGCGACTGAGGAGTATGGTGTGGTTGATGGTGTCAAAGGCGGCGCTGAGGTCGAGGAGGAGGAGAATGGTGAGTGAGCCAGAGTCGGATGCGAGCAGGAGATCATTTGTAACTTTGAGAAGAGCTGTTTCTGTGCTGTGGTGAGTTCTGAATCCGGATTGAAATGTTTCATACAGTTGGTTTGAGTGGAGATGGTGTTTGAGCTGGATGGCAACAGAACGTTCAAGCAGTTTGGAGAGGAATGGGAGGTTTGAGATGGGTCGGAAGTTGTCAGGGTTTTCATGGTCCAGGCCGGGCTTTTTGAGGATGGGTGTGATTGCAGCAAGCTTGAAAGAAGGGGGTACCATACCAGAGGTGAGGGAGGAGTTTAAAATGTCAGTGATGAGCGGGGTGAGATTAGGGAGACAGGCTTTGACAAGGACAGAGGGGATGGGATCCAGGGGGCAGGAGGAGAATTTTATGCCAGTTATCATTTTGGTGAGGTCAGATGGTGTTATGGGTGAGAAAGAGGAGAAACTTTGGTCTGCAGGTATGGGGTCTGAGAGTTCCGGGTCAGGGGAGGTGGGAGAGGAGGTGGTGAGCTGGCTGTGAATGTTTTCAATTTTAGAGTGGAAAAATGATAAGAAATTATTGCATTTGTCAGGGGTGAAGGAGTGTGGGATATTGTCCATTGGTTTTAGGAATTTGTTGATGGTGGAAAACAGAGTGCGGGGGTTTGAAGAGCCGGAGTGGATGATCTTGGAGTAGAAGGTGGAGCAGGCTTGATTTAGTGAAGTTCGGTACAGAAGGGTGTGCTCTTTGTAGGCTTGGGTGTGTACAGTGAGTCCAGTTTTATTGCGAAGGCGTTCCAGTTGTCTGTGTTGTTTTTTGAGTTTGTGAAGTTCAGGAGTGTACCAGGGGGCAGAGTGAGTGAATTTGACCATTTTTGTTTTTATGGGGGCCAGGTGGTTGAGGCTGGTGGACAGAGTGTGGTTGTAAAGGTTGATGAGGTCCGTTTGAGTTGGGTTTTCAGGGAGGTTGGAGTCAGCTAGAGTGTTTGATATACATGTGGAGAGGGCGATTTGACAGATGGATTTGAGATTGCGGAAAGTAATAGAGCGTTGTTGTTTGGGTTGTGGGGTGGGAGTGTTGATCTCTATAGTGATTACTAGGTGGTCGGAGATGGTGAGGTCGGTGTGTGAGAGATGTTCGATGTGGATGCCAATGGAACAGACCAGGTCCAGAATGTGTCCATGGCTGTGGGTGGGGAAATTAACATGTTGGGTCAGGTTGAAGCAGTTGAGTAGATCCAGAAAGTCGGTTGTAGCTTTGCAGTCCGGGGAGTCAATGTGAATATTGAAGTCGCCAAGGAGTAAAATGGATGAAGAGATGAGGGACAGTTGGGTGAAGAAGTCTGAGAAATCTGACAGAAAAGATGGGTTTGGTTTTGGAGGACGGTAGATGACAGCAATGATAATAGGTTTTTGACCGGGGAGTTTAAAAACCAGGTGTTCAAACGATGGTGCAGCAGGGATGGGGAGGGGCCGGGGGTTGAGGTTTTGGCGGTGAATGGCAGCAATTCCTCCCCCCCCGGCCTTTAGTGCGTGGGTTGTCCATATATGAATATTCAGAAGGGGTGGTTTGGTTTAATGCAAGGTAGTCCAGGGGTTTTTGCCAGGTTTCAGTGAGACAGAGTAAGTCCAGTTTATTGTCAGTGATGAATTCATTTAAGATGAGGCTTTTATTGTTGAGGGATCTTGTGTTGAACAGGGCTATTTTCAGAGGCTTTTGTTTTGAAATGTGTGTGGAGGAAGTGGGTACCGGGCGGAGGTTGAAGCCGTTCGCCGGAAGGTTGCACTGATGACGCGTATTGTTGTGATGACGGAATGAGGAAGTGCGGTAGCTGTGGTCGGTCCAGAGAGAAGTGAGACTGTTTTCCTCTGTTGAATTTAGGATAAACATGCGACGGGAGCCTCTGTGCATGTAGCGGCGTCGTTTTAGAAGTCCAGCGGTTTTTATTGCAGTGGTGAGTTCCGTAGTGAGAGGTGTTTGATGATTTAGCCGGAGAAGTTGCGAAGTTGTGTAGCGTAGAGCCATGGCCGGTTTGACGGAGGAGGTGGATTGCGGTGACAGATGGAAACAGAGTTGCAGGCAGAGGAATACCAACCGCTGCATGACGGGTGGAGTAGCCGAGCCTGGGCTACGGTGACAGCGGTCCTAGCCGGGAGCAGGTGGAAACCTGTCGGGGGACAGCGGAGGTTGTCACGCGGTGGCTGACTGCAGGAAGGCAGCGGTCCTACCCAGCAATGGCTAGCCACAACGGTACCAGTGGTCACCCAGCAAGGGTTTGCAAGCCAAAAATGCAGCAGGAGAAGAAGCAGCGATACGTAGTCGAAAAACCCAGGTAAGGGCCGTAGGAAACAAATTAAAACAAATTTCAGGAGGGAGAAGCGGCAGCCAAACGCGCCAGCGTCCTCTCACCTCGAGAATGAAAGCCTAAAACCGAATGATGTCATTGCTGGGCAGCATGCTCAGCTCTTTGCTGACGTGGATGAATTTCTTCAGAGTAGCAGCATGCTGTGTGTTGTCGGTGATCCTGTGCCACGTGTTGTGTCTGATGTAGGAAACGACCTCCTGAAGTATCGGGTCCTTGAGCGTTTCTCCTCTGATCTCGGCCAGGGTCATTGCTTTGGGTGTAGCATGGTGGGCGATGAAGTTCACATATTCTTCTGCTACCTTCCCTGCTCTTGTAGATTCTCCCATTGGTGTCTGGATGGGGTGACGTGACATGTAGTCGGCGGGGTTCTCTGCACCTTTCCGGTATTCCACGTGAAAGTTGTAGGGTTGGAGTCTCAGTCCCCATCTCTCGATTCTCGCCCGTGGTTTTGATTTGGGGTTATTCCAGATCACTTCGAGGGCTTTGGGGTCTGTGACCAAGGTGAAGGGGTTTCCGTAGATATATAAGTGGAAATGTTCACAACTCCACACGATGGCCAGTGCTTCCCGTTCAGTCTGTGAGTAACGTCTTTCCACATCACTCAGAGCACGGCTGGCGTATGCTATGGTGTGCCTCACCCCTTTTTTGTCCATTTGATAAAGAATGGCGCCTAGGCCTACTGGGCTGGCATCCACGATCAGCTCTGTGTCCTTGGCTGGATCAAAGTACGCCATGACTGTGTCACTGGTGAGGCTGTCTTTGATCGTCTTTAGCGCCGCAGTGTGCTCCGGTCCCCAGCTCCATTGCGTGTCTTTTTTTGTGAGCTCGCGTAGTGGAGCGGAGACGGTGGCAAAGTCTGGTATGAATCGTGCGCAGTAGTTTGCCATGCCGAGAAGGCTTCTGACCTCCGACGGGTCCTGTGGGTCGTTGGCCTGCTTGATGGCGGTGACCTTTTTGGGGTCGGCTGAGATCCCGTCTGCCGAGAAAATGAACCCGAAGAATTCAAGGCTGGATTTGTCAAACTCGCATTTTTGCGATTAAGTGTGAGACCTCTCTCTTTCAGTCTCTGGAACACCGCTCTGAGGGTGTCGTCTTGTTCAGCCTGTGTCTTGCCGTGGATGATGATGTCGTCACTCAGATTTTTGACACCGCTGATCCCTTGTAACGTCTGGCATATTGCGTTCTGGAACACCTCCGCTGCAGATGATATTCCAAAGTTCAGGCGTTTGTATCGCCTCAGACCCTGGTGTGTGGTGAAGGTTGTGATGTATCTGCTGGCCGGGTGAAGCTCTAACTGATGATACCCGGCAGTCAGGTCCAGCTTGGAGAAGATCGTAGCTCCGTTGAGCTCATGGATGACGTCGTCCATGGTGGGTGTGATGTGACGTTCGCGCTGTATGGCGGTGTTGGCTTGTCTCATGTCGACGCAGATCCTCACTTTATCTGGGTCTTTTGGTTTGGGAGGCGTCACAATCGGGGAGACCAATGGCGTGGGGCCTGTGACTGTCTCTATGATGTCATCATTCTCGAGTTTCATCAGTTCGTCTTCGACTTTTTTCCGGATGTGAAATGGCACCCGTCTGTGTGGCTGACAGGTAGGCTGCACGTCTTTGTTGATGTGTAGCTTGACTTGAAAGTCTTTCAGTTTGCCTATTCCCTGGAAGAGCTCTGGGTAACTGTCCACCAGCTCGTCTGCAACTGTTCTGCCGCTTGTGGAGGAGACGCTGTTGACTATTTTAATCAGGCCAAGCTCATCAGCTGTCTTGTAGCTTAACAGAGAGCAGCCATCGCCCTCCAGCACGTAGAACATGCCCTTAGTCTTTTTGTTCCCTGCCTCTATGTCACAGTTGAATGCTCCAGCTATGGGTAGTGGTTTGGCGCAGCCATAGGGATATATCTTTACGCTGACTGTGGTGAGCTGGGGGCGCGGAGTCATTGTGTTGCAAACAGACTCACTGATAATATTCACTGCAGCTCCAGAGTCTATGAGTGCTGATATCTTGGTATCGTTGAGCTTGATGCATGTCTGTGGCTGCATGTTGTCACTGTTGCTGTTTAATACAAACACATATTTCTCATCGCTGCTAGACGAGTTATAATCATCATTTTGCTCTGTGCTGGTCACATTGTACACTTTGCGTCTGTGTTGTTTACCTTTCTCTCTGTCTGCGTCTTTTGGTTCACGCCCTTTGGTTGATTCTTGTTGCTTAGATCTGCATTGTCGAGCAAAGTGATTCATTTTACCGCATGCTTTGCAGTCTTTGCCCCGTGCTGGGCAGTCTCCTTCATGTGGGTATTGTCCTCCACAGTTCCTGCAATTGTTGTTGGGCTTGCCTCTCCCAGTGTATTGGCTGGGCCGCCAATTCTGCTGGATCACGTTCACTGATGCAGTAGCTATCTGTTCCATGCCCGCTGCTTGCTGCTCGGACAGTTCTAGCGACCTACCATGGTCGAGAAGGTCATCTAAGTCCTTGTCAGGCTCTCTCAGCGCGCGTCGGCGCAGCCTGGTTGAAGTGCAGCTTTGAATCAGCTGTGCTTTAATCTCTTTGTCTGTGTCCGCAAACTCACTGTTCTTTGCAAGCATACGTAGTCTAGTGCAGTATGTGTCCAGATTTTCGCCTGACAGTTGCACTGCCTTTCTGAACATGTACACTTGATATTGAGTGTTCTTTTTGGGGGTGAAGTTCGAGCCTTGCCTTTACGTCCGCATATTTGTCTCCCTCTTCTGCGAGCGTGTCATAAATATCATACACACGCTCTCCTGCCAGGTGCAGCCATTTGGTCCATCGCGGTCCCACCGAGCTTGGATCCGTTTCTGAGTCAAATGCATGAAGTGCAGGAGTGTGCGCGAGCGACATGACGAGTGCGGCGTGTAACGTTGGCCACTCAGTACTCGGAATGCTGGCTATGCTAACTGTGAAGCTAGCTAAGGTACCGCAGTCTATGAGACGTTTTATATTCCTCTTCTCTTCCGGACTTTATAGTTCCATATTTACCCTCGTCGCCAATGTGATGTTGTAGGTTGCCATATGAATGAGACGAGCGGACAACTGTTTATCAGTACTGATGCTTTATCTCCGGGATAGCCATGCATGTCAGACTCGTTCATGTACGTACGTCATGACCAACCCCATATACGGCAGTGTCGCAAACACTACAATAAGAACATTGGTGCACTGTAATTTACAAAGACACATTTTCGTCATGTGTTGTGAGCTGATGATTTACCTTCATCACAGCTGTAGAACATACTGTGGATGGCCTTGGTGAGGAATCACATTCATTCCCAAAGGCAGGGGAACACTACAATGTATCAAGAAAATATAGAGGTGTTTTTGTTTTTAAAGATTATTTTTTGGCACTTGTTCTCTATTAGACAGTTTTGGAGGGACAGAGATTAAATGGGACATTCAGGTAAAGACCCGGTCCGTTTAAAAAAAAACAATTCTCTTTAGAAAACGATAAGGTTTTTTTTGTACATGTAGAAGAAGGCCAGATGTCTCCTGAAACATATTGAGCTGTAAGGGTAGGGTGTCATACTGTATGAAATGTAAAGCCCACTGAGGCAAATGTCTACTTGTGATATTGGGCTATACAAATAAAACTGATTTGTCTCCTTAAACTGACAGAAAAAGATTACGTTTGTTGCATTCCATACAAGTCGGAAGTGGGGGATTCCCCTGTTGTGATTTCCGACTGTTCCAGACAACTGTGAAGTCGTAATTATATTGATTATCCATCTTCCCCAATTTTGAGGTTGGAAATCGGAAATTACAACTGTTTATTTACCACATCACACACACATTTACACACACACACACACACACACACACACACACACACACACACACACCACGGACTACAATCAAGTTGTATTCAAGAATGCTTTTCTGATAATTACCAGATCATCTATTTATTTTTTTCTTGTTGGCAGCAATACACATCCATATAGAACTGTCTATTTTCCTTATTCAATTCATAAGGGAAATAGGGACCTATTCCTCACCGCTGTTTTTGGTGAATTCTTACCCTTTGTGTCAGCCTGAAGACGTCTTCCTCTGAGTCAGGTGACAGCTCTTTACTACACACCATCAGAGCTCCTGTCTGCTAGATTAAAGAGCTTCCACTGACTCATGAAAATAAATGAATTTGCCAGTGCTACCATGGTATCAAAGCAAGTGTTTTCTCTTGAAGTTGAGTGTGCAAGTCAAAGTCAATTTGAATGATAAAGCCCAGTATCACAAAATAACAACACATGTCTTATCAGACCTTCAAGTCCAATAAAGAAAACACTCCCGTAAAAGTGAAACAAACCTCAAGAGGAGCTTTCCCTGGTAGGTCAGACATGCATTACATCAAAGTAGGAACTCATTTTGATGACAAAATTAACACATGAATTGTTCTGGATATGTGAAGTGGCAGGTATGATGAGTCAGGTGTTTTACTATTTAGAATGACTGGCTGTGACATCATTGATCAGGGCGTGGCCAGAGGTGCAACAGCATTTTCTTTATATGTAATTAAATGTCAATTTCAACCTTTATTTCACTAGATTAGCTTATAAATAATCATATTGATTACTGCTCATGTGATGGCCACAGCCATGGCACACAGCTGTGGTAAAGGCAGTAACCTTTTGCACCCACACTTTGGCTGCGTTCCAAATCGAATAATGTTTCTTTTTTCTATTCTACATACTACAGCTGATCATAAAAATGATCTAGTTAGCATGCCTCAATCTTTTTTCTAACATACTAAATGGTAAATGTTCTGCCCCTGGCATTGAAAGTGTGTTTTTTGTCATGTGTGTGGCATAGGTGCCTGTACCTTTAAGAGGGAATGCTCTGGGTATTGGTGGCTGCTAGTTATGTGACAGGAAGTCACGAGCACATGTTATTCAGGTAGAGAGCATGTTAGATCAACAGTTTGATCAGCTCTTCCATTAAGATGCAGTTCTACATCTTCATGTTCGTTAAAGCAACGTCTGTAAGTAATATCGTTATCTTCCTTCATGTTGAATTATAGATTTACCTTTTTATGCTTACTGTTTAGCTTTATTAATACCTACCTTATGTTTGTACTGTCTTTACAGTTTCATGAAATTACCATTAAACTACATGAGTAATCCTCAACACGCTGTGGAGTTTTTTGGGAAACGTTTAGCTGATTGGAGAGTTAGCTTGCTTGGCTAGCGAGCCCAATACAGTAAATAATATAAGTATTGGAGTAATGGAGTATTGGAAGGCAGGGATAGTGTGATAAAGACCAGACCAAATCTGTAATGATGTTCTGAATTTAGAAAGAAGAACGGCAGAAGAAGGCAGGACAGCAGAACGATAGAAAATCACCGCATCTGCAGAAAACGTTGTCACAGGTTTTAATGGGGGAAAGGAAAAAATGCTTGGATCTGCTATTTCCACAATCATACAAGGATGAGAAACCTGAGGACAAAAGTGCAGCTATCTGCTCTGAGCAGCAGATGGCCTCCGACTGACACACAGTCAGAGAAGAACATAACCCATAGATAGTATATAAAATGGATGTAGCATCAGGGCTGACCTCAGTTATTCACATAGCATCCCATTCTCCTGGCTTATGCTCTTCGCCATCTTGTGGGATTTTTTCTCCGCCTCACTCCTCTTGCCGAAAAAGGGCATTAATGTGACGTCGGTGGGAGGAAGATACGCCCATCTAGCTGACGTATACCTCCGAGGCGAAGTGAGGGACAACGGGCGGATAGCTGTCACTCAAGAGATCGCGCCCCTAATTATTCATAAATTTTAACCTCCAAAAGAATAAAAACTAAGAAAATACAGACTAGAATGGTTTTGTGGAGCAGCCCGTGAATAGGTTTAATAAGACTGTGAAATCGTTTAACAAATGAGTCAACGGAAAATTGCTCACTTTTGGTACCACCTCGTAGTGGCCACCGGAAGGTACTGCAATGTTTGTCACTTCCTCATTGGATGCTGGTAGAAATCGCTGTGGTTAGGGCTATACATAACCCCAAAGAGTGAAGCATTCATACAGACACTGAAAGACCCTTACATATGACAAATAAACCAATTGATGACTCATCTCTTGAATCTTGAACCTGAGATCCTACCGGTGGTTTATGGCTCCACAACCTAACAACATGTCCTCTGCTGTAACACATACTTTGTTCCCCTCCATGCACTGTGACTTTTGTGTGCTCCTTTTTATTCTTCATGAACATCCATGTTTTTTTTATTATTCTCTTCCTCTTTTATTCAGCCATTTATTTCCTTTCACTTTTAAATATTTTATGACTACACTTTGAATTGCCCCTGTGTATGAAATGCGCTATTTAAAAAAGGTTGGCTTGCCTTTTCGCAAACAATAATCTGGGTTACTCCCCCCCCCCCAAAAAAAAAAATACATATGTTTGAAGGACCAGATGATTGCACAACGCCACATTGACAGAACTCTGCCCCCACTTGTGTGTTCACACATGTTCTTACAGCTTTATCTCACACGTAAATACAAAGAAGTCTTCGGTAAAGATAAGACCACAACTATCAACGTTGTCAAGTTAACAATTTTTGTGCAGAAAAATTATCACGTTTGCCTTCTCAGGATGGATACGAGATCTTGCATGTACATGCAGTTCTAATGTGCAGCGCGCTGTTTATTATTAATATTACGACCTGTCATCAGACACATGTACCAGATGGTTTTATACATCAATCGCTCCATAAAGTCATCTAAGTCAAAGCGTTTTGTATGGGCAGAGATCGTTCTTTTAGGTGTGTCTTAATGAAGTTTCTTGTCACTGTGCCCATGCACTCAATCCACAACTAAATCCTTCGTCCATTTGTTATTCTGTCGACACAAATATACTGACTAAATGTTATTGATTATGAAAAGTCCCACAGCAAAAGCCAAAGAACTAAATAAAATGTGATATTTGGTGATGAAAACAGAATTTACTCTATATCAGAATCAGAAAAGAATCAAAAATTAACGATAATGTAAATTAATTTATTACCATTTTAATGCAGTCTCATTCAAAACTGTATTCATTGTATGGTCTATAAGCCCATACAAAAAGGAGTTTTCTTTACTTATGTTGCCGACGTTGTAGCAGTTCACCTCCTCAAACCCAACACATAAAGAGTATTTTATTGGAGATGATAGAAAATGCTTTTGAAGGATCAGTGAAGAGAAACGGGTATATCTCCAAGAGTAAAAATGACCTCACAACAACATTTGAGCTAAACTTAAAGGCCAACATCCCAGCTCATACCTCGAAAGAAGGGCCAACAATCAAATCACAAATGAATATTGAATAAATGCCATTGTAAATTTTTTTTGAATGTAATGTATGTGCACTTAATGTTTGCTGACTGACTGCTGGGCTTAGACCGTTGGTTGATTTCCTCCTCCTCTCATCTCCCATCATGCATCTCTCGGGCCTGTCAGCGTTTTGACTGGAGGCTGCTTCAGGTGCTGTGCTCTGCTGACACTGATGGTTGCACGGTGCACATCCCCATGCACTCAGGCTGAAAACTCAAGCTGGCATTTTTCTGACAGGCAAGATTCCAGAGCCGTATATACAGACACAGTCATATCAAGGAAAAACCAGTGGCCGTAAAAAAAAAATAAAAATCCCAAGGATCTACTTCTTGGAGCTGCTTGGAAACAATTACAGCTACATGTATATCAATCATGAGAGACTTCATAAATGAAAAGGTTAAAAATGAACAGTTCATTTATTGAAGTGTGCTGGAGATATTTAAAGAGTCTTTGGCGATTAGACCCCATCACGAAATCATCTGAAGGGGACAGCAAAATCCTGGGCTGAGCAGAATACCCCCCCCTCTCCCCTGATGGAGCCTAGACACTGGTGGTGGTGAAGAGCTGAAGGTCTGAATGATGCTGATGATGAGGTGATGAGGACTGGAGGTGAATGGGGTGGAGAAGGGTTGCATCCATCATTGAAATTACATCGATCACTGAAATGACAACTGACAGAAAGTTGAGGATGGTTTTAAACGTTGACGGGAACAAGGTGATTGGCTCACAGATGTTAAGGTGAATGTGATAGGTTTGAGCTAATAGAGGGAACCTCCCATGATGAGCTAAATTTGTTGAAGCAGCAACTAGGCGAGACCATGAATGAACTGAGGGAGGAATCTGAGATAAAGAACACAGTGCAGATAGTCAGTTTTCCTGTCTGCACTTTCGCTAAGCTCCATTTAGTCTCCAGCTTATACCCTCTCTGAACAACTGACTGGTGTCCATAATGTAAGTATGTACGCTTGTTGTCAGAATCAAGTGAATATCACCTCATAAATCGCTACCTGTCCGTAACTGTGTGTGTGTGTGTGTGTGTGTGTGTGCGCGCTGAAATAAAATCTGATGTTAATCCACAGCCTAGGCTCTGTAAACTGGTATATAAACAAAGGGTATGTAAACAAATGGGACCCACCGTAGCTAGCAACATGCCCATTTACAGATATTAAGAAGTGTATTAGCACTGGATTTTTGTTTCAGCGTACACATTGTACGATATTCAGTGATTTGACAAAAGTGATTTTACTTACTTACTTAAATAGTATACTTAAGTACAAAATAAGTTGTACTATTTTTGGTAAGCAAATGAGTTAAGAAATATACTTAAATTATGTTGAAGCACTGCTTAAAGCTAGGGTGGGTAACTCTTTCACTGTAATATTTGGCAAAAATGTCATATATCCCATTCAGCTATATGTAGGTGAAGTGGTCTGAGAATATCTACTCATCACTTTGCTCTCCCCTGCCTCTGTGTGCCGGCCCCAAAAATTGCCACCGCACATCTGACCAATCAGAGCGAGGCTCCGATTCTCCATTCTTATTGGCTTTTGGGACTGTCCATTCACTTTAGCCCCGACGTTGTTGGTGTAGAGCGTGTCAGGGAGGGACCAAAGAGAACACAAGTGGAGCGGTTGAGGCATTTGGATTCGAATCTCTATCCCAACTGCAATTTTCTCCCAAATCATATACCCCAGCTTTAAGTACATTTTAAGTGAAACTTAAGTTGTTTCAATTCAACACAACTTAAAGTATATTTCTCATAAACACACTTTAATATATTAAGTTTACTTTAAGAAAAATCTATTTAAGTATTATTTTTTTCACTTGGGCTCTTTGTCCTGGGTTTTAATCAAAGAACAAGATGATGACATGGTAAACTGCACTATATATCAGGATTTTGTTGATTATACAGTCTGTGCTGTATTGCTGCAGGCTGTAGCTTAAGGGCCTTTCTCATTGCAGAGCATGCCAGTCTTGTCTGTGGCCCGGCTGGCCCACATGATCAGATATACAGGAAATGAATAATGAATGCACAAACAGCCAACTGGCCATCCACACAGATAGCCAACCCTTTACCCTCGCCAAGCTCTCTGTCCACAACCAATGCAGCATGGCCACCAAATCAACAAGACAAAAGTGCTGCAAAGAGTACAACTGAAAACCATACTTGAGTAAGAGCAGAGATACATAGTAGCACTCAAATCTTTCATTAGCATCTTTCATTCTGTTTTGCCAACCGACCACGGCAAACGTTTAATTTAACAGTTTAACAGCAGTTTGCTAAACAAACGGGGCTTACGTCCCCTTGTGCATCGCTCTGATTGGTTGTAGTGCTATCCAACTGCGTGAAGTGGCATTTGAAATGCACGAGTAAGAGCCGCCCCTTAACTTGGAAATTACTATTGATCGTGGCCAGACCCTCTATCGTTCAAGATATCAGGGTCTGGATTTCCAGGCTAGTGACGTAGGATTCTTGTTGACAAAATCATATTTAGTCAAAATCAGTGAATATTTCCTCGTGACCCCCATGGAGCAGATCGTGAGGAGAAATTAACTGATTATTCCAACAACAAAAAAAATCTTGACAACATTCTCCAGAATCGCTGACTCCACCTGTACAGTAAGTGAGTAAATGTACTTAGTGACATACCTTGAATTGATCCAGGCAGCCAACGGCACAGAATTTCCCACCAAATCACCCAGCATTCATCCAGCCAGCCAGACAGCCATCCATCCATCCATCCAGCCAGCCATCCAGCCATCCATCCACCCACCCAGCCAGCCAGCCATCCATCCATCCATCCATCCATCCATCTAGCCAGCCATCCAGCCATCGCTTCCAACCATCCATCTATCCATCCTTCATCCATCCATCCATCGCTTCCAGCCATCCATCTATCCATCCTTTCATCCATCCATCCATCCATCCATCCAGGGTCACAGTCTTTTTTTTTTTAAGATATTTTTTTGGGCATTTTTATGCTTTATTTGATAGTGCAGAGAGACAGAGGTGAAATGGGGCAGAGAGGGGAGCGACATGTAGAGAACGACCGCGGGTGGGAATCGAACCCGGGTCTGCTGCTGGGCCCGGCCCGGGAGGGGGACGCCTTACCAAATGAGCTAAAGTCTTGCCCCCGCTTGTTATCCCCAAGAACCACCATGACCCCCATGTTGTTGACCATGACTCCCTCACTTGTTTGCATTGTTCCCTGATGACCCCCCCACCCCTGCACTCTGTTCTTCGTTCTCTTCATCTTCCTCATGTGTTTTTAAGGGCAGGCCTGTCACTATAGTTTAAGCTACAATGCGTTGTTTTCCCTCAGGCATAGACAGGGTCAAGAGACCCCACTGTGTATTTACTGTCAGGGAAGGAGTAGCAGAGCACAAAGATCTAACAATGGCTGAGTGTTTGACAATTTGGATTTATTTTTCATGCTTTCAGTACTCGACACGTAACAATTCAGCTTGTGCAGGGATTGGAAATGACATGGTTAAGGATGTACTCAAATGGATAAGAGAAGTAAAAGTTTTGATGACATGTTCTGACATGAACACAAACCACAGCAGAGGCTGAGGTGTTTGGCCATGAACCAAAATATTGGAGAATTGGAAAAAAGTTTATCTTGTTAGGAACATGAATATGTATACATCAAAGAAAATGAATAACAATCCATTTGCGGAAAGACACTGCAGGTAAAAAAAATGTTCTCAAGAACTGGTCAATTTTGAGATTTGTGTTTATTTTGCTTCCGTAAAAAATATCTTTGCTAATACCACATATACAGAAGAGTATTAGAGCCACAGGGAAGAGAAACAAATGAGAGAGGAGGACATTTCTTTTTATTTTGCACTTTGAGAATAAAGTCGACATTTTCGAGAATAAAGACGAAGAAAAGGTCAACTCTTCTGGTCCATCAAATGCAGTAAGGGGAGCAACTGACAGCTATGCAAGGAGCTGATATCATCCCAAACTAGCCTCCTACATCTATGGCGTGCAGTCTCACCAATTCATCTACACAGGGCATTTTGTTAAGCCAGTCATATGGAGCTGTTTGATGTAGTATTAAAAGGTAGATTTTTCTTTCTTATTGAATTTCATCTTTATTCTCCAATTTTTTTTTAAAGATATTTTTTTTGCATTTTTATGCTTTATTGACAGTGTAGAGACAGAGTTGAAATGGGGCAGAGAGGGGAGTGACATGCAGAGAACGACCGCGGGCTGGAATCGAACTTAGGTCTGCTGCTGGCCGAGGCCCATGGGGGGGACGCCCTACCAACTGAGCTAAGGGTGCCCCCTTATTCACCAAATTTTGACCTTATTCTCCAAATTTTGACTTTATTCTTGAATTCCTCCTCTCATTTTTCTTTCTTCCCTGTGGCCTCTTGTTACTCTTCTGTAAAAATAAAACCAACATGTACATTTAAGTGTTTTCCTTGCCTAACCCTTGTCTGTTTGCATCTGTATATTTCTCAACAAAGAATCTTAACTTCTAAAGCACTTACATCAACTAAACTTTACATAATCATTCGTTGCATTCTGAAGACAGAATTATTTTTTTAAAAGAAGGGTCAATCATAGTCCTTTGGCTCATGTGTTTCACTTTTAACTGCTGATGTGGAGCAATTGGTCCATACAGGTATGGCATCATATAACAAAATTATTTAAATATAATTGAATTATTTTGTATTTACATCCACTGTAGAGCAGTGTGATGCAGAACCCAAAACAACAAACCAACACTTTTTAAAAAAAATTGCATAAGAAATCCTCTGCAGTATGATTTAAACCAAAAAAGTTAGACTTAAGTACTGTCCCATCACTCACAGTCACAGCTTCTGATGGTTGCTTTAAAGCTGCTATGTCATCATCTAGGTTATTACACTGATAACAGAAATATAACAAACACACTGATGCAAACATTACAGTAATTTTTTGCATGTCCACTGTGCAGTTGATTGTGTGTATTGGGCTGTGGCGGGGAACGCTAACCCCGGCTCAAGTCAAGCACGTCCTGCTTAAATTGTATAAGAGGCTGAGCTTTGCCTTGTGGGTAAAATTAAGCCCCCTCTCTGTCGCCCTGCTGCTGACTGCCCCAATCATCTGCTGGCCTCGTTCACACTGTGTCCATGCTCACTCGTTCACTCTGGCTCTTGTCCTCTTTCTCTAGTCTCTTTTCCTTCTCCTGTACAGTATGTGTATGTATTCACACAGCCGAGCCAGCCGAGCCAGCCAGGCCCGCAGCCTGCATGCCGTGATAGTAACGGCTTTAATAAAAAAAAACACAGTTTGGGGGGGATGAGAATTGAATTTCATACTTGGACGCCCAGACACTACATGTGTTTCTTTTTTAATAAAGAGAGTGAGAGAGAGCGAGCGAGAGAGAGAGAGAGAGAGTGCAGAGCAGTGACGAGCTGAGCCACTCAGCCACGAGAAGATATGGGCCCAGGCTTTTCTCACTTCTGCTCCCACTCTTTGCTTCCTTAAGCTCATCTGTGTGTGTGTGTGTGTGTGTGTGGAGGGGGGGGGTCTACAGGGGACACGCTGGTTTCCGTATGGGTGAAGTATTCCTTTAACATAAGCAGTGATAAGCCAGCAGCATTGCTAATAGAAAAGTGCTATAAGACATTCATATAGTTTTAAAAGCTAGAAACTATAAAGCACTTCAGTTAGTTCAGATTGCCATGGCAGTTCGGTGTAGTTAATGAATAGTTTCAGTAGTCAGTAGTAAAAATGTCTCTGTTTCTGGAGCCAATGTGTTGGTTCAGTATAAGAAGTGTATGGGTACATTGCTAAGTAATCTACCTGCAAATGCAAAAATCCACCTGTTCTTGTTCATTACACTGATGATTGGATGATTAGACTTTTATTTTATCGTTCTAACTGCACTGTGGGCCAGAGATAAACGGCATTTTGATTCTGATGTATGTCTTGCATATATCAGAACTGACAATAAAAGACTTTGACTTGACTTTGATTCGGTATATTAAAGGAATACTTCACCCATACGGAAACCAGCGTTCTATCATTATAACTAACTAATATAATATAATGAATGAGGTTTTTCTTCCCTCAGTCTTCCCTTAGTCTTCCCTTGGCCCAGCTGTCCTGTTAATCCTAACCCTTACTGTGATGTCACTGTGATGTCACAGTAAGGAAACTGTAGGGTTAGACAGTGAGACCATAAAACACTCTTTCTGCCTTTTCTCAGGCTAAGAAAAATTTTGCACATTTATACTAAATAGGATCTCCGAGTTCAATACACCTTCATATTCCAACCGGTGAAGTAGGCCTTTAAGTGCAGTTTGAGGATTTGAGGACAACTCTATGCACTAGATGACACAAGAGATTACTGGGATCTATTGGAAGTCCAAAGCAAAAAACCAATGGCACATTCCAATACAAAGATGCAGAAGAAACTGCGGATACTACTTCAAAAAGTTGAATACAACTTTTGTCAGAAGCAATCAACTCTACAAACAATGTTTTTCTCACTTCACTGTTTGTTTTTACCTCCAATACAATTCCCCCTTGAGCCTGTTTTTTTTTTTACAGCTTGGTACATTTATAAAGACAAGGGTTTTTTGAATAGAGTCTTGTGGCCATCCGCAGCCATGAACAAAGCAAAAACAGCTAACTGTCATGACGTGGAAAAAATGAGACAATTGTTCCAATAAACAAAAACCCTAAATTGATTTGTCTCCTTGTCACTTCCATCCTGAGATCCCTGGGAAAAATATCAATTTCACATCCGTGTCTGGTGGGGATAACTACACTACAAAAAAAATGCACACAGACTCAATGGATGCATCCGCTGACTGTGCTTGTAGTATTACAGGAGGAAAAAGCTTTGTAAGGGATGCAATTTCAACGACACAGCAAAACCTTCCAGCCACAGCAAATTATACTGATACCTTGGGAAAAAGTCATATGAAACCTTTCTCCGTCATTAAGAAAAAAAAAAAAAACGAAGGAGCTCAATCTCAGTTCGCAATATAAAAAGGTAGAGTCAGTGATTCTGGAGAAAGCTACCGGTCCATACTGTGTGTGCGCTGAAAAATAAATCTAGTTTTAATACACAGACTAGTCTCAGTAAACAAGTATGTTGAAAAAGGATAAATAGGGGCCGACCTTAGCTATAGCAACATATCTGTTTACAGAGCCAAGGCCAAGTATTAACAGTTACAGTTTTTTTAACGGACAGGTAGCGGATCGTGACGAGATATTCAATGATTTTGACGAAAAGTGACTAGGACAACGAGTGTTCTCCAGAATGGCTGACTGCACCTTTAGTTTTGATGGAAGACGCTCACAAAGGCAAATTATAATGTGAGAACTGAGAAACTATTTACCCTCTGTAAAGAAGTTAAAGGTTCAGTAAGTGGAATGGTCAGTTTAGCTAACTTCCTGTCAGTGACTGCAGTTAGCAGTCCCCTCCCTCGTCCCCACGTCACCACATTAATGCACTGCTGTCTTCAAGCAGCGAGTTATCTAGAATCATCTCAAATCCATAAGTGAGATAAAACATGATACAAACCATCAAAACAGATGATTTTTACCTGCTACGCTATTGTAGGCGCATACACATTCCTCCATCTGTCGCTCTGCACGTGCACCGGCAGTGAGACGGGTGCCGGTTTGTGGCGTCCTCTCTTCTGATTGGTTATCAGTAGTGGGATCCCCGAAAAGTTTATTTGCCGATTACATGCAGAGCTGGTGACTGAGAGATCGGCTTTATGAAACACGCATACGTACTATATACGCATACTATATACATGATCACTGTATGAATAAAGAGCAATTTGACACTTATATTAACATAGATAAATCACTTACTTCACCTTTAACTGTCATGTGTATAAGTCGAAACTCAAATGCAGCACACAACTTGCAGCGATGTCCTTCAATTTGGACTAACAGGCAAAGCCTTAATCTGTTTCTTTATTCTGCATTCTTAAATCACAGAATTGCATACTTTAAATGTAGTTGTTAGTGCATATTAACTATAGAAATTCATGGTTATAGATGGAAAACAATGAACTAAACAGTGGTACCATCCATCCTCATACAGCTCAGTAAAAAATTAAGAGAATTATTTAAAAAATTAAGAGCATTATTTAAAATGCTCTTAATGACAAAAAATGTATTGGAATTTGGTAGAAATGTTTTCAGTAGTTTATAGAATTAACCAAAATGTTCATTCTACTAAAACATATGCCTATACATGAACATTTGGAGTGGTCTCTTCATTTCTTTCAGAGCTTTATATGCTGTAACACAGAGGAGCAGGTGACAAAATAAGACCCCATCCCCTTAGCCTACCAGTGGATGGGATGTGAAAGAGAACTGAGTGAAGTGTGTGTGTCTGTGTGTATTTCAGTGCAAGCTCTACCAGGTTGTGTAGCAGGCTTTAATAAAAAATGGCTGTGTGCTGTTTCCCATCTCATTTGAAATGTGTTGCAGGACGACAGTTTTTTAAAGTTGCATGCCATCTCAGGCAGGGAAAAAACCTCTTAGCAGATCCGTGTCGACATGCACACACACATTCACACACACACACACAAAAACACGCACACACACACTCATCTACACAGTCCTTTTCAACACTGACCAAGCTATCATGGGAAAAATGAATAAATGGATGAAATGTGGCATGCTTTTGAGGATAGAAGGGAAAAAAATACCTGGGTGAAGAGGCAGATGAAAGACGGAAAATGTTAGAATGATAGAAACAAGACTGGGCAATTGTGAAAAGGAGAGAGGGAAAAAAGAGGGAAACTGGTGACAAATTGCAAATGCTCCCTAGCAGTGTTGACTGACAGGCCAATCATCTTGCTTGCACATCTCGAGGCGAGGCCTGGCTGACTGTTATTAATTGAAATGTGATTGGAGGATATATAGGAGGAGAGGGGGGCAAGATGCTCACATCTTATCCACATCAGAGCAATTAATAACACACTCACTCCTCACTCCACTCTCTGATATTTCCAATAGTGATTAGAAATTAGAAAAGCAAGGGAGAAGAAATAATTGAAATGGGATAATTCCGAAAGGGGGGTGGGGGGGAAATGGAATTGGGAAAGGGGATTCATTTGTGAAACAATTCAAAGGGCTGCCCAGAAGGTGTTATTTCTTTTACTCCCCTGAAAGATTTTGTAATAACCAAAATAATCTCACAACTCACTGTCATTCATTGCATGTCCACACAAGAGCAAGGAGGGAATGAGAGAGGGTGGAATATCAACGGGGTATTCATCCTCATCAAGCTTGATCAATAGATCAGTAGTTATTCAGCTCCACACCACAAACTTAAAGGCACACTATGCAACATTTTAATGAAAAAAAATGAGTCCCACAAAAATAACCCTTTTCAATGATCACTTCTGTCCCACTAGAACAGTGATTTTCAACCAGTGTGCCGTGAGAGATCGTCAGGTGTGCCGTGGGAAATGATCTAATATCACCTAATTAACCATTGTCGGGTGTCTGTGCTATAATAAAGTGTGGCAGATAATGTAATACTCTTCAACCGTATCCGAATATAAGACAGGTTTTTTCCCCTGGAAATAGGTCGTAAAAAGTCGGGTCGTCTTATATTCGGGGACTAGTATTCGTCGTCCAGTAATGGACTGCCCGTTACCAGAGCGACCATTCAGCTTAATAATAATAATAATAATAGGCTATATTTAATAAATACAGCGCATTTCTCGCACTCAAAGCACTTTACATAGCTTCAGGGCCTGTGTCCAAGTTGTGTTTATTTTATTTTTTTAACGGTTGGAACCAACACTGTCTGTGCTCTCGGAAGCGGCCGTGGGCATGTGTGTGTGCAATGGGAGAGAGAACGCTTTGTGTGGAGAGAAAACAAGAGGCACGGGAAATCGCCAAAGCCAATACAAAGCCTCAAATCATTATGTTGCGAGTCAACGTGTCAGAGGCAGGAATCGGCTGTGCGATCGACTTTTACTGTGGCTTTTTAGCTGCTGCAGTTGTGCTGAGGAGAGATTGCCAACTGCGCTTTCCTTTTACCCACACCACAGCCGCCGTAATGTTCAGATTTCATAATTTGCATCAAAGCCCTAATGATGATAAGAATAAGAGGCTTTATTTAAACGCTGTCCATGCGGTCGTTGTGATTGTAACTTTATCGGCTGTAAACTGAAACTAACGGAGATCTGTAACGTGCCCCGGTTATCATTTCAGCCTTAAACCACGGCGTTGATAGCTTTCGTTTCAGCACTAGGCTATGTGATTAACTATGAGCATTAAATAAATGTTGCGTCTCAGATGCCGAGGACAGCAGCGAGGATGACCCGCTATGACACGACCAAACCAGAGCATAGAGAGATGACAGCGAGAGCGCTCACAGCGGGGCAGAGGAATAAAGTCTGTGGTAAACACATCGGTTTGGTCTATTTGCACTACTGTTCATTTGCAATGAAGGAAAGTGTTTTATTCAATGCGTTTTTATTTTCGTATATTATTCTAATAAATAAAATAAATTTCCTTTTAAAAACAAGATCTGGTCTTCAAATCTTTTTTCCAAATATAAGTTTTGAAAAACGGGGGGTCGCCTTAAGGTGCGAACACACTGCACACCGCCGCGCGGCGAGTTTACATAGAAAGTCAATGTATTTCGCACGCAGCCACGCGAATGGGCTGCCGGCGGCGAGCGCGGCGCAGCCGCCGCAGAAGTTGAATATATTGAACTTTTTGCCGCCGGCCGCGCCGTGAAAGCCAATCAGCGTTGAGCTCCTCCCGACGTCACTTGCTTCGGGATGACTGACAGAGGAAATTAAGATGGATGAAAACATAATAGTCACAGTTTGCTCCCATAAGTTCTGTGAATAGCCTCTGTGTCTGTTGCCTGCTGTGTACAGCTATCAGTTTTGCTTTATGAACCAAGTTAGCACCGGTTAGCTTGGGTAAAGTACCATCAGCAAAGCAGACTAGTGCTCTCAGCACCGGTTAGCACCAGCGCCAGCATATCCCCAGACTAGAGAAGGCTACTCTGGTCGGGCGGCGGACACAATATGACCCAATATGATCACGCGGCGTGGAACCTGCGATTCGCCCGGCCAACCGGCGCGCCGCAGAGTGCAGTGTGTTCGTACCTTTATATTCGGACCAATATGTATATGTACTGTGTTATTTTGGTTGGTGGTGTGCCCCAGGATTTTGTAAATGTAAAAAATGTGCCGTGGCTCAAAAAAGGTTGAAAATCACTGCACTAGAACATGTGTTTATCTGCTCTGTCCTCCTCTCTCTGGCTGGATTTTGCATAGTAACATTTGTTGGTATTGTTTTGTAAACAGACAACTCAGGGCTAAGCTCCATTCAAGCTCCTCCCCGCTATCTCACTGTATATTTGTGTACAGAAATATAGAAGTTAACACCAGACAGTGGGATTTGCATCCTTCGTCCCATGTGAATTTTAGGCTGAACATGAATACAATCCTGACTTTTACACTAAGCATTTGTTTTGCGCTTTTAAATCTTTGTCTTGTCCGATTGATTTTGTGTTGTGCTCGCCCAGTAGAAGTCTTCCAAACAGAGAGCTCCTTTGATTTGTTGTGTCAGCAAGTCCAATGTTTCATTTAATGTTACTTGGCTTGTCAAAACTTGGCCTGTATCTCTGGGGAATACATCCATATTCAATTCACACCTAACAATTTATCTCGATTGCCAATGTTCACTGCCGCTTCAGTGCACATAGAGTGCCCTTATGAGACAGACAATGTAGGGGTGGAAACTGGGCTAGTGGATCAGTGGGGCCTGATTTTCATGCAAGAGGCGGGTTGTGTCAAGTTTTAAGTATAGTGGTATCGTATATTTTTTATTTAACCTTTATTTATACAGGTAAATCCCATTGAGACCGGAGACTCTTTTTTAAAGGAGACCTGTTCCCATTCCCACGTTACCGTTTACACACACATTCATACACCGATAGCAGGCTAACTATCACCATTCACACGAGGCAAGGTGGGTGAAGTGTCTTGCCCAAGGACACAACAACCTTGACACAGTTGGCAGGGCTGGGATCGAACCGCCAATCCTTGGATCATTGGCTGACCCGCTCTACCACCTGAGCCACAGTCGTCCCTAAAATATGTATATGTGTTATTTGCCTAACCTAGTCGATTTGCAATAACACATATTTTCACTACCCAAACCTGAACATACAGTAGTTTCCACGTGCATATATTGCAGAAAGCAAAAGTTAAAGAAAAAACTGACATTGGACTTAATCCATGGTTTTTCAGACTTGCATAATAAACAGTCTTGTCCGGTAACATAGTTGGCCATTAACTGTCTTTAACCTGCAGCCTTACATGCTGTCAATCTTTGTGCAAATTTAGAACATGACAAAGGGACAAAGTTGAAGTAGTGTTGGCAGTTCACTAGCTCAACTCATCTCAGACTCCTTCCCAATGCTATAGGCGTGTTGTCTGCACAATTTGCAATATATAATATGTGCGCAGTGAAATTTCAACTGGATTCTGTCTCTCCTTAGCCTGGAAATCCAGACCTGCCGCTAGGCGCTGGCTAATTAAATTTGGTGCGCCTGTTGGTCTGGACACTCTCCATTGAAGCTCATTAAATATATCAAGAAATCCTGAGCTACCAATCAAATCGTTCTTTCTGATATGGGCGGGCCTGAGCCCTAAGTATGGTGCTCTGGGGCGGATGAAACCGGATGACGACAGTGACGTGCATGAGCCGCCGAAGACGTGATAGTAAACAGTGACGGCTGTGGGTATGTTGTTCTATTTCGAGACGGCTTTCGCCTCGACAATTTAGCGATTTGAAAGACGGCACTCATATCTTTCATTAGCAAGTATGATGAATGTTCTGTTTTGCCGACCGACCACGGCAAAAGTTTAATTTAACAGTTAACCCGCTGTTCGCTAAACGAACAGGGCTTAATAGATCACCTTGTCCTTTGCTCTGATTGGTCATAGTGCTATCCAACTGCGTGCAGTGATTTGAAATGCTCGAGTAGGTGTCGCTCCTTGAATTGGAAAGGTCTATTGATCGTGGCCAGACACTCTATCGTTCTAGATATGGGTCTGGATTTCCAGGCTAGTCTCTCCTTTCAGTCTCTCATATTTTCAGCATCTTTTCATCATATCAAACCCCTCACTTCATTCAATGCTGTTCATGCATAGTCTAAAATATGTGTGAATTGTGCACTTTTCACTGTTATTCTTTTCTTAAAGATATTAGCTAACATGGCCAATTGTACAAATCTGCCCCCACATGTACAGTATTCCAGTTGAAATAAGTAATGCTTCTAACTCTAAACAGATTTGTACATTGGATCTCATTATTTCAATAGTCATTAGAAACTGCACACATGTACTGTATGTTTGTGAGCTGAAGGAATAGGATAAAGTATTAGTTTTTTTTGTCTAAGAAAACAAGTCATTTTGTCAGTTTTACCTTGGAATGTTCCCTCTCTCTGAGCACACACACACACACACACACACACACACACACACACACACACACACACACACACCCACCCACACACACACACACACACACACACACACACACACAGAAACATACAGATTTTTATCCTCTGCCATTATTAGTGAGGCCACATCATTATTACCATCTGTAATAGGCACATTGAAACGTTCTACAAAACCTAAGGTCTTAACTCTATCTACACAACCTTGTCCCTTTTATATTCAGGAACACTCTTGTTCGAAGGCCCTGAGGTCTGAACATCATTTAAAACATGCTTTTTAAGACGTGAGAGAATAAGTGAAGGAAAATACTATGTGGTGAAACTCAATAGTATCCCACAATCAGGGAACAACCTGACAGGGCTCCATCGTTGTATAACCAACTTTTACAACAAAGCAACAATGCACACAGCTTATGTAACTTAACAAGTTTGGAGAACGATTTCCAACAAACGTTAACAATTATCATTATCAAGCAGGTTTTCCACATTATAGCTATCAGTTTAATTAATCTCTTTTTATTACATATTGGGTCAATGTTACACTATGGTCTGTTACAAGCCCATTGCATTGACTACATGTACAACACTATTATGGTTCTTTACTTTGCCTACATTGTGTCTGACCAGTGCATCTCTCTCTCTCTCTCCCCCTCTCTCTCTCTCTCACACAAACACACACACGCACACTCTCACAAACACACACACACACTCACAAACACGCACATACACACACACACACACACACACACACACACACACACACACACACACACACACACACCATCTCTTTCTTCTTAACAAAACAAGTATAGAATGGAAATTAAAGATATAATAGCCGAGTCAATAATGTGTCATTTACAAAAAAGTTAGATTTTCTAGCCTTGGAAAGGTTTCAGGTCCTTGGATCTGTTGTGTTAGTGCTTCAGTTTAACCTAGGAGAAGCATTTAGAAATAATGCCCCCCCTTCTTTTTTCATCCTAACTGTCTCACTGTTTAGCTCCGAGGCCACCCGATCATCTCTATCATTCTGAGTGTGGCACATTTGTAGCCAATTCAGCATTGCTATGGGACTGACATTCACAGTGGGCGAAGAGGGACGTAGGAAGGGTGGAAGAACTGGAGGAGGGAGAAGCAGTTGCATAGGAATAAGATGGATGGATGGATGGATGGATGGATGGATGGATGGATGGATGGATGGATGAATGGATGAATCGATGGATTTAGATCAGGGGTGTCAAACATACGGCCCACGGGCCGAATCCGGCCCGCAAGATGATTTATTCCGGCCCGCCACTTGTAGGGCATCAATTTCTGAGTATGTAAAAAAAAAGTAAATCTCTAGCCCATTCCTGCGAGGAGTTATGATTTTTTAAAGAAATAACCAAAATGCTCACTCCAGCCGCTAGGGGCCAGCCAGCCAAAAAAACAAGGAAGGAATTCCACACTTGTCTAGCAGAGGGCACTGACATAACAAGAGCCCAGGAAATAAACACCTAGGCTGTGTTCGGAAAGCCATACTATCGTCCTACATCCTACATACTCACCATCTATATACTACATACTGTCTACTCAAAGATCGATTGTGTATGCGAGCTGCGCCGAAACGTTTTCAGTTGAAGTATACTCAAGCAATAAAGAATTTCTTCTTCTTCTTATAAGATTCCGGCCGTGTAGACGCTGTTAAGCGTATAACCTCCCTCTACAGGTTAGATATTGAAATAGATTTGTACAGTCCTGTGTTCATCATCTGTGTTTTAAACCTCTTGTTAAGTAGGCCTATCTTTAAGAACACTAATCACGTTTCGTGGCGACTCAGTAATGAAACTGAAAGTAGATATAATATAGCTATTAGCCTAAATGAAAACAGACGGTCAAAACAGTGTCCAAATGAGCTAAAATCCTAAATACAATAAACAGTAACATGGCACACTTATTAAGGTAAGGTAAGGTAGCTCTAATTGATTATTTATAATTTGTTTCACACATTTATGTTTTGAGGTGGAGGATCCCTCCGACGCTCTCTGTCCGGCTCATCAGACAGCACTCAGCTGTCTGTCAGTTGAGCTGAACGAGCCGCGGTTCTGATCTGATTTTATATATCTTGACGTCATTGTAAATGAAGGTCACCCCTCAATTGGTCTCTCGAGGATAAATAAAAGTTAAATAAAAATAAATAGCCTATACTATCTATCTAAAGTATGGTCCTGATCTCTCTCCACTATCAGACTCACATCACTCATTTCACTTAGTAACTCTAATGTTGTTAGGTATTTATCTTCATCTCTTATCTATTGTAAGAGTTTATGAATTACTGCACGTACAGTTGTCAGATCGCGGACCCAAAACAATGTTGTTGCCTAGCAACTTGCTCGAAAATATTTATTTTTCCTGTGCGGGTAGAATTGACCCAGTGCATTGTGGCATTGTGTGTGTGTATATATATTAGGGCTGTCAAATTAACGCGTTAATTTCGATTAATTAATCACAGAACAATTAACGCGATTAAAAAAATTAACGCAGATTAATCGCGCTTCTATAGTGCCCTTTGACCCGGTGCGTCATTTGCGTTCTAACAAAATGGAGGCAGACGAGAAGACGCTGCTCGGCCCGGTGAACGGACAATTCAAGTTTAAACAACTCCCAGACGGAACTGTAGATAGGAACACCGTTCTCTGCAATATGTGCAATAAGGAATTTTCCTATCACCGGAGCTCATCAACCCTCAAATATCACCTCAACGCAAAACATTTGGTAGCAAGCTCGCAGGTACGAGCTACCACAGCCCCTGAAGCTAGAGCTAGCAGCCAGCCTCGTCAAGCCACACTCGACCAGGCGTTCAAGCGCAAACTGAGTAAGTCTACCTGTGACCGACTAACTAATTCGCTTGCAAAGTGGATTGCTATGGACTGCAGACCAGTTTCCGTTGTAGAAGACAGAGGCTTATTAGAGACTTTACAGATAGCATCTTCTGACGCAAGTTACAAGCCGCCATCAAGAAGCACAATTGTGTCCCGGATCCAGCAGCTTTACGACCAAGAAAGGATAACAAAAAAAAAGTGTGGCGGGAGCTAAATATATTGCCTTGACTGGGGATCATTGGACTTCAGTTAGCAATCACAATTATCTCGGTGTTACTGCACACGTCGTTGACAGTGAGTGGAAACTTCAGTCATTTGCATTAGCCATGCTAAAAACTGAAACAAGACACTACGCCGACGCCTGTGCCGAAAAGTTTATGTCGGTGGCGGAGGCATGGGACGTACAACAAAAGTTGGCACAGACAGCGCCCGAAACATGGTCGCTGCTGTGAAAAAGCTTCCGTTCGAGCACATGCCCTGTATTGCTCATTTGGTACAAAGGAGCATCACTGTTTGCCTTGCAGACAGCGGATTTTGTGACACACTTGCAAAGTGTCGTAAGATAGTGGGGCATTTTAAACACAGTCCTGCCAACAGCTCCAACAGCACCAAAAGGAACTTGGGCAGCAGACAGAGCATCTGATACAGGACGTTTCCACCAGATGGAACTCGTCGCTCGCCATGATCACCCGTCTCCTGAAGAACCAAGAGGCCGTCAAGGCTACTCTGAGCCGCCAAAAGCACAAGCTAGCCATGTTGACTGCATCTGAGTGGGACAAACTCCAACGGCTGGAAACTCTCCTTGAACCATGCAGGTAAAAGCATTTCCACACACAGACACAGGGAACAGTTGTTTCATTAAAATTAGATTTATTTCTCATTGTCTTTATTTTGCTAAATGTTTTTCTAATGAATGCAAACATTCACTAAAATTAATTTGCTTTTTCTTAAATTAAATGTACTGTTATGACACTGATATAATTAATGTTCTGTATGCATTTCTTATCACTCTCTCCAGATATGTGACTGAGCTGCTTGGAGGTGAGACTTATGTCTCATGCTCTGTTGTGTTGCCAGCTCTCTGCCACCTGCACCGCTCCATGGAAGTCTCAGAGGACGACCCGACATACGTGGGAAGGTTCAAGGCTGCCTTTAAGAAAGACCTGTCTGAACGACAAGCAAATATCAATAACAGATGGCTCAAGATTGCTTCAGCTCTGGACCCACGTTTCAAGGACTTAAAGTTTCTACCAAGAGGAGAGAGAGATGAACTGTGGGCCAGCCTTCAGGTACTGCTGCAGAAAGAACCCAGTGGAGCTACCCCACAGCCCTCAGAAGAGCCAGCAAAAAAGAGGAGGAACCTTTTGCTTTTTGCTTCAGACTCTGACTCTGATGATGACGACATGGAGGGGCCGAACAGGGCTCTGAACTGCTACAGAGCAGCACACAGCATCAGCATGGTCAGTTCATGCAGGGACCCATAAGCAGCTGTCTGACCTGGCTCGAAAATATCTGGCCGCTCCTGCCACTTATGTCCCGTGTGAGAGACTTTTCTCACTTGCAGGTAACATAGTACAAAAGAAGAGGGCGGCCTTGAGCACGGAGAATGTAGAAAAGTTAGTTTGTCTGAGCAACTGGCTGAGGGAGAGGTAAGAAGTGAAGCAAATGCTTCCACTAGTGTAACACTACAAGTTGCTAGTTTGAATGTATCATTCCTGTCATTCAGGATATTTCAGAAATAAGTGGAAGTAAGGTCAAATGTTAAGCCCTGGAATAGAAATTGCACTGTATTTGAAACTGTTGGTTTCTGCTGCATGAGTTTAAAACATGCTTTAAAATGACAATGTTAAGCCCTGGAATAGCAATTGCACTATGAAACTGTTAGTTTCTACTGCCTGAGTTTTTTTTGGCACATACAGTATTCAAGAAAAAGTGTTAAAGTAAAAAAAAAAAAAAAAGTAATGTATATTTTTTTGCCTGAGATGCATTGAATCTTGAGTGATATGGAAATGTTATTAATTTGATCTTCAAATGCACCATATGTTAATGAAAGACATGTTTTAAATAAAAGAGAAATTTAACTTTAAAGTCTATTATGTCTTTTATTCATTGACTCAATAATCTGCTATAATTTACTTGAATTAAATTATTTTGAAATACTTTCTCGGCAAAATGTATGTATGCGATTAATTTAGATTAATTAATCACAGAGCCTGTAATTAATTAGATTAATTTTTTTAATCGCTTGACAACCCTAATATATATATATATATATATATATATATATATATTTATATTTATATATATATATATATATATATATATATATATATATATATATATATATATATATGTATGTATGTATATATATATATATATATACAAAATGCCACAGATGCTACAAGCATTGAGGGAGCGTGCAATTGGCATGCTGACAGCAGGAATGTCAACCAGATCTGTTGCTCGTGCATTGAATGTTCATTTCTCCACCATAAGCCGTCTCCAGCAACTTCGCACAGCCATTGAAGAGGAGTGGACCAACATTCCACAGGCCACAATTGACAATCTGATAAACTCTATGCGAAGAAGATGTGTTGCACTGCATGAGGCAAATGGTGGTCACACCAGATACTGACTGGTTCTGAGTACCCAGACCCCCAATAAAGCAAAAAAATGCACATTTCAGAGTGGCCTTTTATTGTGGACAGTCTAAGGCACACCTGTGCACTAATCATGATGTCAGATCAGCATCTTGATGTGGCACACCTGTGAGGTGGGATGGATTATCTCAGCAAAGCAGAAGTGCTCACTATCACACATTTAGACAGATTTGTGAACAATGTTTGAGAGAAATGGTACAATTGTGTATCTGGAATGAATTTTAGATCTTGAAGTCCATCTCATGAAAAATGGGAGCAAAAACAAATGTTGCGTTTATATTTTTGTTGAGTGTATATTAGGGCTGTCAAAATGATCGCGTTAACGCAGGGTGATTCATTTCTGGAATTATCGACCTTCATTTTTTTAACACATTTAACGCATGTGCAGAATGCAGGGGCGGTTCTACAGGGGGACAAGGGGGGCAGCGGCCCCCCCACTGAAGAGCTTTGCCCCCCTAACTTTTGCATTCTCAAAAATTTACTTGTAAGAACAAACCGCCACTATGTCAACAAGCCACTCAAATAATTGAAATAAACAATACATTTAACAAAAGTAAATAATTTTGAATCTAATCTTATGCCCTGCCCCTCAAATACTTAGCCATATCGGCGATGACACAGTTTGTCACACACAGCGAGTCAGCGCGCTGCTGTGCCATGCAGCCCGGTGAAGAGTAACTGACCTGCTCCGAGCATCTTAAGGTGAAGTTAGTTTACCCTTGTGAATTTTAAACACACCAATTTAACTTAAAGTTAAATTTGTAATTAATGTAATGCAATGTAAAAGTAGCTAATTCATCAATAAGAGCACACCCATTAATCGTTGGCCAAAAGGGAAATCACTCGCTTGTGACTTGTAGGAGCATATTGCCCTTTTATTAATTTGTATGCCTATTGTAGTACAGGCAAGAGCTTGATAAGAATATTTAAAAAAAACTTGCATGTTAGTTAGTTAGTTAGTTAATTCTTTATTGTCCACGGTGTGGAGATTTGTCTTTGGTCTCATAAAAAACAACAAGCAGGACAACACAACAACAACAAAAAGCAACAACAACAACATTTACACGCAGACATCTTCAGGGCAAGAAGCAGGGCAGCAGTGGCAGTATACACATCAGCGGGACATGGTGTTCAGTACCCCAATCGCTTTAGGAGTGAAGGAATCATACAATTTAACGGTGGGTCGCCGTTGAGAGAGAGAGAGAGAGAGAGAGAGAGAGTTGCCGTTTCTGAGGCATTAAGTTACTACAGTGACACTGACAGTGCTAGCTAAGTCGGAGATCGATCATTTTTGTTTGAATAGCCAAACATAACCTACTAAAAACTCTTACATATCACAGCAAACGAGCTGCTGTGATGTCACAGAAAGAGAAATGTAGGGTTAGACCAGGGGTGGGCAATTAATTTCCCCAAAGGGCCACATCAGAATCAGGGACTGTTGTGGAGGGCCGGACCAAAAGGCTCAACTCAATTCTGGTCAATATTAGTCGTATCTTTTTATAAAAAGAAGTAAAGTATATGGTTTTGATAAGCTGCAGTAAATGTTATGGCAAAGAAAAAGCCATGAAAATGCCAACATTATACCACTTAATCAACATTTACCATAGCAATTGTGAACAAAACGTGCAAGAAGCAGGGGAACCTTGGCCATAATTCCCAACCTAGAGACCTGTTATTCCGAAACCGAAGGTGAAGGGTTTGGGGGTTCACCCCCAGAAAATGTGAGCTTAAAAGCCATTGTTTCCTGCATTATAAAATAATGAAAATAACAAAATAAAAATAAGTATCCTACACTGCAACACAATTTTTGTTCATTATTATCTATTACTTGTATTGTCCTCTGTACAGGATACAACAATCCACCTAGCAGATCCTGCCCCACACAATCCCATTACATTTTTATTATTATTATTGGGCTATTATTTACATTTTAAGTTTAAATGTCCCAATCTGGTAAACTTTGAGAGGAAGTTTAAATCTGATGATTTTTGTGCTCTGTAAACAACTGTCTCCTGTGTGTGCTGCATGTCTTGTAGTCTATAATTTGGAGATAATGGCTGACATCATTTAGCCTTCTGGGAGCTGGATTTTCTACAGAAATATGAATATAAATAAGTTAGGCACTAAAATATAAAATATTTATTTAAACAAACAGGTCACGCAGGTGTGTCCTGCGTGACCTGTTTGTTTGCCCGTTACAATCGCGCACCCCTCTCGTACATCCACACCTCCACACAGAAGTAGGAGAGGGGAGAGACACACACAGCCAACCTCCACACTCGTTGGGAATCGGCGCTCGGGGAGGAGGGAGGGGGGATAATATCAGACAAGTGAACGTATAAGCAGGTTGTCTGTCTGATATTATCGCCCCCTTCCCCTTCCCGAGCGCCGATCCTCGAGTGCGGAGGGTGTAGCTTGCGCTGAGTCACTTTCTTGCAGCTCACAGCAGCGCACTTAAACAGCGCCCATACAAGCTTCAGCTTCTTCTCCTTTTTTTGAATTGCGATTTACAACCAGTGAAGAGTAAGCTGCATACGCTCGCGCAAAATATAAACTCGCCTTCAAAATAAAAGCAATGCCGTTGTATTCCATGCATGATTTAATTTTTTTTTTTCTTTACGTTTGATTCTTAATTTTCCACTGACCTCCCGCGGGCCAGTCAAAATCAGCCAGCGGGCCACACAATGCCCAGGTCTGGGTTAGACAGTGAGACCATAAAACACTCTTTCTGCCTTTTCTCAGGCTAGGATGATCCGATTTAAAAAATGTTTGCACATTTATACTTCATATGATCTCCGAGTTCAATACACCTTCATATTCCAACCGGTGAAGTAGGCCTTTAAGCTAGTCAATACAACAATTTCTAAACAAAGCTTCTAACAATGCTTTTAACCTCTAAAGTTAACAGTTAAACAGAACTCCCTCTGGTAAAATGTCCCGTATGGTGAAGCCATTGTCTGCCATGACCATGTCACCTGGCTGCAGATGATGGAGAAGTCCACAATCAGCTGTGATTGCCTTGTCTGAGGCACTCCCACCATACAGGTCACTAGTGAATGTGATGAAGCCATTGGGAGCCACACCAATCAGTGCTTTGAGTGTGGTCCGCCCTTTGAACTGGCTGTACAGGTGACTTTGTGTATCAAGTCTCTTGGTGTTGGACACAGCAACCTCTGTGCAGTCAAGCACTATTCTGCAGTTTGGGAATGGTCTGAAGCATTCTGGCAGTGACGTTTGATTTTTTGCTGTGGAGGGGATGTTGTTATCAAGCATACCAACATACAGAATTTGATAAAGCGCACTAACAATGGCCGCGTTTCCCAGAATCCCAAAGAGCCTCTTTGGGCAGAGTTCTTCTTTGGAGCGCACTTAAGAACGCTGTGAAAGAAGAATGCGTTTCCCAGATTCCTTCTTAGCGAAAGTAGTACTTTCACTAAGATGGAACTGAAAGACGGAGCTGACCCACTCTTTCAACCTTTCTTAGCGACCAAATCGTCAGTGATCATGCCGCGTCAGGGAAATTTATTTCCTCCACTTTTCGAAATAATAAAACAATGCTCAATCGGACCACTGGCGCAAGAAACATAGACTAATAGTAGAGAAAAAAAATGTTTTAATGAATCAGACGTTTACGTTTTCCACACACATGTGAGTTTATAGTACTACTACACATACAAAAAAATCATCAACAACCCTTCAACAACAGCATTTCACAGATATCAAAGAAACAGATTTAATTGAACTCAGCTGAACCTCATTCAGAGCGGCTCCACCTGCTAAAGGCGTTGCCAAAGTCCGCGCGTGTGAGAAACCATGGCTGCAATACAACACCTTCTCGCTGCGAACCAACAGCCTCGCCGTGCGCGAAGCCAGACGGTTTACATAAATGCATACGTGCGTCGGCACTTCTCCCCACTGGACGTGCTATCAGACCGGGCCGTCCAGGCAAAGTACCGGCTGCCCCGTGCGGAGATCCAACGGCTGATCTCTCTGGTGTCTCCACACATCCAGAGCAACCCGCTGCAATTTTGCCTTCAGCCCGGTCCAACAACCCGCAGCCCCTACCTCTTCACCACCAGTCACCAAGCACTAAACCATAAACCCACAACCACCACACATCACCCATATCAACTCTCAGGCCTGAAGGCTGGAATAAATAAACAGAACCAGCAGATGTAGGCTACATGTAACGTCCTGCACACTATGATTATTGCTGCACTGTCCGGTGCTTTACCTGAAAGTCTGGCACTGGAATGCTGTTGCTGTTGCACAATACGCACACGTCATTAACCTACGCTTAGATACATTACAAATTGCCTGGGACTTTTTGTTGCTAGGTTTGACACCCTCATTTCAATGCAAAATGATCCACACAATACATGGTTGAAAAGAAACCAAAATAGTTTATTGAAACCATATGGGGGAGGGGTTACTCCGCGCTGTCTTTACTGCGTCTGCATCACCTGCAACGAAGGGAGATTGATTAGTGAAACCTTCTCACTCTTCCTTTTTGTTTGGTTCTGGAACTCCTGCCACTTCTTCCTCACAGCACGCCTGTCACGCAGGCCACATGGGCTGGAGGGGGACATATTTTCGGCTATGGCCTGCCTAACACGGTTCTTCACCGTGATGTTCTTTTTGCCCCTTGTTCCCCCGAATAAAACTGCCCGGTGCTGCCAGACCTCGTCCACTAAGACGCCCAACTCCTCCGCGGTAAACGACGGTGCCCGCTTGTTTATTTTGCTGCCGCTTTCTTCCATTCTCACATCACATGTGTGTGCCTATATCCACGGGGTATATATGCGCTAATGGGCTTGATTACTACTTTGATACACTTGTTGCCACACACACCCGCACCCACACACACGTTAGCCTACATGCGTAGCCTAATTCCACCTGTGTGGGGGAGACCACGGGGCGCTGTGTGTGACTTATGCGCTGATAAAGAGGTGGGTGATCGATTCGCCTGGCATCGATTTATTCAGTTTCAGCACGACCGCGGTGGACAGCTCCCACCAAAGTACTTCTTTCGATGCTTCTTTCGCTTCATCTTACGGCTCTCCAAAGAAGGGACTTAAGAAGCCATCTGGGAAACACCCGTATCTTAACGCTCCTTCTTTGGCGAACCCTTCTTTCTTTGGCGAACCCTTCTTTCGACCCTTCTTTGGCCCCAAAGAACGATCGCATCTGGGAAACGCGGCCAATGGTGGTAAAGATATTTGTTACTGTAGCTGTGCTACAATTGAATCGTGTTGCAAGGTCATCGTGGCCAGAATTAAGTCGAAGTTTGATTAAGGTCAGGAACAACTGATCAATTAGGGGCATAAATTGGATAGTCCAATTAGAATGATATTGAAGGTCAAATTTAGTAAGAAGTGCTTCCAAAAACAGAACAGTGGCAGCATCGGGCAATCCGGTGAAATACTGAACTCTGTGAGAGTTGGATGAAATCTGCCTGAAGGAAAAAGCTTGCTTTTGAATGTCCAATTGTTTCTTCAGTTTCTCATTTTCTTTTTTAAGCATACAATTTTCGATTTCAAGCACAACAATGCTTTTAGAAGTGCTAGGGGTATCTGCAGTTGTAATGTTAGCAAGGCAGTGTGGCTGATCTGTGGCTTCAGTTTCCTCACTGGTGGTGGGTACCATTTGCTTCTTGTGTTTGATGGTCTTGCTGAGGTTTTCTGTTGTTGGGAAAGCCTTCCCCTCATTCCAGGCAAATCGCGATGGGCCAACAGCTTGGCCGTTTTTGAAATGCCAACTGCAAACCCTGGAGTTGCAGTTTGGGGTGAAGTTCTTGCGCCTATTTTAAAAAAGGAAAGAGAGAAAATTATCATCATTACCTAAATTATTCATAGGACATGTGCACAATCAGAATATAATATAATGGTACAAATGATAAAAGCCTCGGAGAGCATAAAGATATACAATCACGACCCAGGTGTTCATAATGACTTGGTTGGCCTATGGAAATGGGTAACCTGAGCCGCTGAGTGTAGCCTAATGTAAACAGGTGAATTTAACTGGCTGGCTGTAGACAGTAATAGCCGATCAACCGTGGTCTTGGGTGGTTATGACCATAGATAGTATAATAAATATGACAAAAACACAGTATAAACCCATATCTTTTTGAGGGTTTACCTTTTGCGAGTAATTCCAGTTAACTTAAACAGCCAACAGTAAGCCGTTAGCGTTAACGTTAAATAAGATAAACACTAGCGCTAAAACTTTTTTTTTAATTTGTTTAAGAAGTGTAACTTACCTTATCAACTGCAGCCATTTCCTCTTCTCCTTTTCATCAATGGGAAAGCGGTAAAAAGACAATTCCTTTATTTTTTTTGACTCAGATCTGTTCAAACAGCTGGGAACACAGCACTGCGGCATTGTAGAAATATGTTTGTTTTGATTTCGACGGAGCGGTTGGACCCGGAAGTTTTATTTTGAAAGGGTGTTACGTCACGACTTAACAGCCGAATAGATTCACCAAATAAATGCCATTCTATAGCCTATCCTATATTTGACCAACGACATAGTATAGAGACAGACCAATTGAATTATGGTTTGGTAGGTAGGCCTATATATTTTGGTTTAAATGTATTATCAGTATTAAAACCATCATTTGGATTTTCAATTAATAAACATATTAATTTTAAATGTACATATCCACCTTCTGTCATTTATCTTTCCGTTCATACAACAATATACAGAGAAAATTCGAATTTTTCGGGCATATTTCGAATGGTAAAATTAATTGTGATTAATCCACAGAATCCTGTGATTAATCTGATATATATATATATATATATATATATATATATATATATATATATATATATATATATATATATATATATATATATATATATATATATATATATATATATATATATATATATATATATATATATATCTCGCTGGTTCTTATTTTCCTATGCTTTGACCTCCAGACACGAGCTGGCTCTAAGGGTCCTGTGTTCTGACCCCCAGACTGTGTTCTAATCTAACTGGTTCTATCTTTCATTTGAATCTTATTAAAACCTTTTGAATTATAATATGTTCTATTTGATTTTGTTCAGAGTTACTTTCAAGTGTTTACTAGTCCGACATTAGTTCTGGAATGTGTGGCTAACTTTCAGGATTCTAACTGTTACAATATGTGTTGTTATGGTAGTTTCAGAGTGGAAAAAGTAAGTGGATCAGTTTAACCCCAGCTGGTTCACTTTACCCCCTTGATTTTTCTGGTCTGTCTCAGTTTACCCCACAGCTGGGGTACAGTGAGCCACATGACAATTGTTTTTAAAACAATCATATTTTCACTGCCCTTTGTCTTGAAAAAATTCTGCTAATGCCCATTTCTAGGAAACATCCTGAATTAATGGGAAATGTGTAAATTTGAGTGATAAATCATTTTAGCTCGCTTAGAGGGGAGCAAATGTAAAAAGTGGCTCAGATTACCCCGTTCTCCCCTATATATATATATATCTATTTTTTTTTCAAAAAAGATTTGGGGCTAATCAAATTAGGTCCGGGGCTTTAGCCCCAAATAAAACAGCCTAGTGACGCCACTGGGCCCAGTCGACGTTGAGGAAAAGAAAGTGTGGGTCGCCTGCTCTCCTTGTGATCACAGTTTAAAAGAAAAAGGTACCGGTGTTTCTTGCTTTGCTTCACTGAAGCCTTTTAACAAAGTCAGTCAATCAGATTTTTACCGCGGCCAGCTGATAAATAAGAAAAACATCCTTTTGTTAACAAAGGAGGGAGAGTCCTTTGTTGCTCCAAAAAACCAGAGCATCCTCAATGTTGTTGCAAACAAATTTGCGATCAAAGAGACTGAATAACGCTGGCTTATTTATACGTCTCAGAAAAGGTTACGCCTCCTGTGGGCAGGTGACCAACCACAAGGTAGGAGGAGTGACCTCTCCGGCCAGTCAGTTGACACCTGGGGTTTTTGTCACCAGATTCAAACTTGCAAGGGAGGAGTGACATACATCCAGTTTAGGCCTGAGCTGGGCCCCCCTGCTGTTCCCCATGAGGTGACAGCATGCTGAGCTAATGTGTAGCCCTTTTAGCTAAAAGCAGCTGGGTCCTGCTGCTTCTTGGCCGTACTGTGTGTGCACTGAAAAATAAAACAAGTAATAATAAACAGCCTAGGCTCTGTAAACTGGTACAAACAAAGGGAATGTAAAAAAAAGGAGCTGGCTTTGTTACATTAGCCCTGCGTTCCGAATCGCATACTTTCTACTTTCTACAGCAGTCATACACGTGTGAATGTGTATGACTGCTGTATGTTTGAGGTGGTGGTCGGAGGGGCCGTAGGCGCTGAATGGCAGCCACGCTTCCGTCAGTCTGCCCCAGGGCAGCTGTGGCTACTACGGTAGTTTACCACCACCAGTATGACTGTGTGTGAATGAATAGAACCTGGAACCTTGTAAAGCGTCTTTGAGTGCCTTGAAAAGCACTATATAAATCCAATCCAATCCATTATTACTATTTAGTATGGTAGAAAAAAGATTTAGTATGTCCCAATTCTTGTGGACAGATTTAGGATGGTTAGAAAGACCCGATGTCTACTATATCTGGCCAAGATTTTTAGTGTTGAAAACAGCATCTTATTTGGGCGATTCTGACCCACAATCCAGTGCAAACCTGAAGTGAGGTCATCAACGGAGCCTCCATATGAAAACAAACAGGGATGCAACAGATATAAAAGCAAGAGGCAAGATCAAAGCGCAATGTTATGATGAAATAAGAGAGTAAAAGTATGTCCCAATAGTATGCCTACTGCATCCTAACTAGATTATTTTTATCGTCGGATGTAGTATGTAGAATAGAAAAAAGAAAGAGTATGCGATCCGGAACGCAGGGTAAGTTTAAATAAAAACAATTAAATAAATTAATGATCTCCATTCAGCTTTCCTGGCTGCCTTTCATCTCACCTTTTTTCATTTTGTATCCTTCTTTCTCTCTCTCTCTGTCTTCTCATTCTAACGTCTCTCCTCTGTGTGTATCCCTCTCTCTCTCTCTGATACTCCCTCCATCTGCAGCCCTCACTAGCGGTTTACACCTAGCACGTTCACTGAGGGTTTCTATTACAGCATCACTTTGCATTTAGATAACCATCGATGTGCCAACACAATTTGCTCCACAGAGCGGGGGTGGGGGTGAATGGGACGGGGGGGATGAGGACGAGGGGGGGAGAGGATGAGGACGAGGGGGCGGGGGGTAGAGAGGATGATGTGATATTCAAGCTCAAGCCCAATCCTTCCTAGAGAAATAATTGCAGATGTCGGAGGTCCTGAGATACACAGGCTGTGTTCCAAATCGCATACTCTTTCTTTTTTTCTATTCTACATATAGTCCCCTACAAAAGTATTGGAACGGTTCCTTTATTTTTGCTGTAGACTGGAAACATTTGGGTTTGACACCAAAATATGAATATGAGACAATCGATCAACATTTCAACTTTAATTTCCAGGTATTCACATCTGGATCTGATACACAACTGAGAAGATATCATTATTTGTAAAGGAACACCACATTTTTAGGTGAGCAAAAGTATTGGAACAGATAGACTTAAAATAAATTAAAATTAATAAAACTTGATATTTTGTCACAAATCCTTCGCTTGCAATAACCGCATCAAGTCTGTGACCCATTGACATCACAAAACTTTTGCATTCTTCTTTTGTGATGCTTTTCCTCGCTTTCACCGCAGCCTCATTCAGTTGCTGTTTGTTTTGGGGGGTTACTCCCTTCGGTCTCCTCTTTAGCAGGTAAAATGCATGCTCTATAGCGTCTAAGTCTGGAGATTGACTTGGCCAGTCTGAAACCTTCCACTTCTTGCCCCTGATGAACTCCTTTGTTGTTTTGCAGTTTTTGTTGGGTCATTATCTTGCTGCATGATGAAGGGTCTTCCAATCAGTTTGGTTGCATCTTTCTTTAAATTGGCAGACCGATTGTTTCTGTAGACTTCTAAGTTCATTTTGCTTTTGCCATCATGTGTTACTGTGTTGTTGTCAAGATGAACCTTTACCAAAGTGATGGAAAGGCTAAAGTTTGGAGAAAGAAAGAATCTGCTCATGATCCCAAACATACAAGCTCATCTGTGAAACACGGTGGAGGCAAAATGTCATGGCTTGGGCTTGCATGGCTTCTTCTGGGACGGGCTCATTAATCTTCATTGATGATGTAACACATGATGGCAACAGCAAAATGAACTCTAAGTCTACAGAAACATTTTGTCTGCCAATTTAAAGAAAGATGCAACCAAACTGATTGGAAGATCCTTCATGATGCAGCAAGATAATGACCCAAACACACTGCAAAACGACAAAGGAGTTCATCAGGGGCAAGAAATGGAAGGTTTTAGACTGGCCAAGTCAATCTCCAGACTTAAATCCTATAGAGCAGGCATTTTACCTGCTAAAGAGGTGTAACCCCCCGAAACAAATAACAACTGAAAGAGGCTGCAGTGAAAGCGAGGAAAAGCATCACAAAAGAAGAATGCAAAAGTTTTGTGATGTCAATGGGTCACAGGCTTGATGCAGTTATTGCAAGAGGAGAATTTGTAACAACATATTAAGTTTTATTCACTTTAATTTATTTAAAGTCTATCTGTTCCAATACTTTTGCTCACCTAAAAATGTGGCATTCCTTTTCAAATAATGATATATTCTGTGTTGTGTATCAGATCCAGATGTAAATACCTGGAAATGAAAGCTGAAATGTTGAGCTATTGTCTCATATTCATCTTTTGGTGTCAAACCCAAATGTTTTCAGTCTACAGCAAAAATAAAGGAATTGGCCTCACCGTTCCAATACTTTTGTAGGGGACTGTACTACAGCTGTATTCTAGTTAGCATGCAGTATGCATACAATTGGGACATACTTTGTATTGGGACAGGGGGTAAAGAGGATGAGGTGATAGTCAAGTTCAAGCCCAATCCTTCCTAGAGAAATAATTGCAGATGTTGGAGACACAGGCTGTGTTCCAAATCGCATACTGTTTCTTTTTTTCTATTCTACATACTACAGCTGTATTCTAGTTAGCATGCAGTATGCATACAATTGGGACATACTTGTACTTATTTATTTCATCATAACATCGCCTCTTGCTTATACATCCGTCTCATCCCCCTGTTGTTTTCATACAGTGACGATGCAGTGGATTGTGGGTCAGAATCTCATCAAATATCATGCTGATTTCAACACTAACCATCTTTACTAGACTTAGTAGGCTGCCATCAGGGTATTTTTAAGCACACTAAATCTGGCCACAAGAATTGGGACATCCTCGATATTTTCCTACCATACTAAATAGCAGAAAGTAAGAGGATTGGAACGCAGGGACAGTGACACTTTAAAGGAGAAATACAGTCCAATTATGGCAATTATGATCCACACCATTTTCCCTTTATACTTTCATTTTTACGCTGTGTCATTCATGCACATTTATTTTGTCCCAGACTCATTTACTGTCACTCCACCCAAAGTTATGCCACAATTAGTTCCATTATGATATTATTATGACAACTGTTTTCAACGCCTATAGGAACCTATAGGACGGTTCTTGCTGCTCTTTGCTTGTACACACACTGGACAAATGTGTACAGTTTTGGCTAAAACACAAATCCATTCAAATCCGTTGATCCAACGTGAAGCATCATACTGTATGCAGCAGCTACAGTTACATCACTGGCAATGAAGTTGGTTGTAGTTTATACATGTCTGAACACTGAATAAAGTGATCTGATGCATTTTGTGTTGGTGGTTCACAAGTGTCATTCTTACCTATACATAATTAGCCTGGAAATCCAGACCTGCCGCTAGGCGCTGGCAAATTAAATGTGCTGCGCCTGTTGGCAGGCCTGCCTTTAACTGTCACTTGGGCTTAGACGTTTCGTACGCCCCCCCAAAGCCTTGTTTGTCTACACCACAATATCTCTTTTGATGAAATACAAAATCACTTAAGGTAACATGTACTTAAACCCCCTCCTGGTATAATGACTTTTAATAACCAAACACACATGGTTGGTCACAGTGTTTTTCCAAGTTATTGAGGAGACAGCGGTGGGGACCCAGGACCTTCTAGGGGGGTCCGAGGGCATGCCCCCCCGGAAGAAAAGTGTGAACCTTTTAAAGTAAAATGCATCAATCTGGTGCACTTTGAGAAGAAAACTAAGGCTAAATCAACTGTGTCCTATGTGAACTATTTTCTGGAATCATTTGGAGACACAGAAATACCAAAAAGCAGAAACAAAAATATTCAGGTTTAAAAAAATCCGGTCAGTCAGCATTCAATTTTTTTTTAAATAATCCCTTATCCCAAAGCTTCTCTCTTTGAGTTCTTCGTTTTGTTTTTAATGGCTCAACTCAATATAGGCCCTTGATCTGCGTTGCCCCGAACAATGTTATTTAAACAAAAATAACAAAAATTTACTGGTGAATGATAGGCCCCTTGATCTTCATAGGCCAAAAATAATGTGATTTTTTTTCCATTTTTTCTTTACTGGGCCCCTGATCTCTGTTTTGCCGACCAACCACAGCAAAAGTTCAATTTAACAGTTAATCTCGCTGGTCGCTAAACGAACGGGGCTTAATACGTCACCTTGTTCATTACTCTGATTGGTTGTAGTGCTATCCAATTGCGTGCAGTGGCATTTGAAATGCACGAGTAGGAGCCGCGCCTTGAGTTGGGAATTACTATCCCTCTATCGTTCTAGATATGGGTCTGGATTTCCAGACTAGTACATAATATAAATAAGATATGTTGCCACTCTAAAAGCAATACTTCAGTGTCAGCACCATCATAAAGCACGTTGTTGTATCCCGAATTATACAATATCATATTTATATATATATATATCATATATATATATATATATATATATATATATATATATATATATATATATATATTGATGACTCCATGCTGTAACTCTAACATCAATAATTACAAAGGAAGCACAGAAATGAACTTTAAGTGTTTGGCCTGTGTGTGTGTGTGTGTGTGTGTGTGTGTGTGTGTGTGTGTGTGTGTGTGTGTGTGTGTGTGTGTGTGTGTGTGTGTGTGTGTGTGTGCGTGTGTGGATCCTGAAGTCCTCCTTTGAACTGAATCCAGAAACCAATTTTTGAATGGAATCATGACCCCAAGAACTGGAAACAAAAGTGAATGGTGTGATTCCAAAAGATACACAGTCCTAATATAGAGTTGTGCCGCAGGTTGGGTTGGACACACAGTACAGCAGGTTGGGTTGGACACACAGTACAGTGGTAGTGAGTGAAGGAATGACACCGAGGCAGGAGATCATTTGACAGGGGAACAAGAGGGATTAGAGCCAGAGGAGAAACAATGAGCAGAGCAAACACAAGCTGAAGCTCTGGGTATGAAGTGTGTCCTCAGCCCTGCTCTGTGTCTCTGCTGGCATGGAAACAGTAGCAGCAGAAGACAGTCACCTTTATTTCATTTCATTCATTTTGTCTTTATTTCAAACAAAAAAATTAAAAATAAAAAGCAAGTATGACATCATACATAAACAAAAGAAATATAATTATAAAGTGCCATAAACAACATTTATAAAATAAATGTAGTGTATATGTTCGAAACGGAGTGAGAGGAAGCCAAAGCTTATTATTATTATTATTGTTATTATTATTATTATTATTATTATTATTATTATTATTATTATTATTATTATTATTATTATTATTATTATTATTATCATAATGCACATTCAAATTATTCATATTATAGAATACTCTGATATTTACAAAATGTACAAAGCCTTATAAAAAAACAAAATAAACCAACAAACGAAAACAAAAACCCACTTATTGCTCCCTCTCTGGATGTTATTCCCTCGCTCTTGCCTACATTACATGTAAAGGTTTGAAAGCCTTAGTGGTGGCTTATAGCTATAGTAGTGACATTACATTGCTGTCTGGCAGAAACCTCATATTTCCATTTTTATTTTTATTTTTTTGCTTTTTCTTCACATTCAATTGAATTTAATAAAAAAAAACATTATAATCTATCACAAAGTGACAGGAAACCGCTTTAGGTTTGTGACACAAAAATACCATAAGACTCGCATTAAATCACACAAGACATGTTGTGATAGCTCGAGGTTGGACCCAAAAGCAGAACAGATTCCAGGTAGTCAGTTTAGAACAATGTTTATTAGGCAGGCAGGCAGGACACTGGACGGCTGAATGGCGTGGCGAGCAGAGGCAAGTGGATATCCGGAAACCCGCAGGCAGGCGAGCAGGAAAGGTGAACAGCGGAGGCACCGCTCTGGTTCGTAGTATACTCTGACGCTGAATGACTGGAGTCCACAGGTTTAAATAGGGAGCCCTGATTAGCCCAACGATCCACACCTGGAAACAGCCTGCCCTGATTAGCCCAACGATCCACACCTGGAACAGCCTGCCCTGGAGTGCCACCACGCCCACATGCCAACAGGGAGGTAGACACATAGAACACAAAGAGGAGAGACAGACAAGGGAAAACACACATAGGAGAAGGAGAGACTGCCGAGCCATGAGTCATGACAAGACAATATGTACCAAATCAGTGCTATTGGTCACACTTCTTTTTTATGTGTTTTATTACATTTTATCCACTGAAAATGTACTTATAAAGCGCTTGTGAATTGACTGCACTTAGTTCCTTATTTATTTTTAACAGTTTTTGTATATAGGGGAGAACGGGGGAATCTGAGGCATCGGGTAATGTGAGCCACCGGAAAACATTTGTGGTCATGTGAGATATATGTTTTCAAGCCCCTCTCATTTCCCCATGGCCCTGAAAGAGAGGACCTCATGGTGCTGTGGTAAGCATGTTTTTTTCACCAAAATAGGTATTTTGCATGTAAAAGTAAATTTTCTTGCTGTGAACTTAATCAACTGTTGTGCCAAAGCAAATGTATTCACGTAGAAAAACTTCAATCATACGTGTTGATGAACTACCAACATATGAAACCATGTGATGCTGATAACTGAAGATTAGCCTGAAATTATAAGAGAGGTAGTTTTTTCTCAAATTGTGGTGGTGGGGGAAAGTGAGTCAAATGCTGTGGGGGAAAGTGAGCCACTGTTTCACTTTCCCCCACCATGAGGCACAAGTTAAGTTTAGTCTTAAACATATTTTAATGTAATATTACGTAACATATGTTTTATTTTAATGTCATACACATTGTAGAAAAGCCATCATGCCAAGGAAATACACCAGGAAGATGACCTGGGGCAACCACACCTTCTCATCGCCAAGCACCTTCTCATCTTTCCCTGTAACTTTCAGGGCTGGAATGTAGAGTAGGCCTAGTTGTAGAGTATGACAGGCTGATGTTATAATCCAGTTGGGTCTTCTCCTGTGTTCTGAGTCCCAGGCTGTTCTCGCTGGTTCTGATTTTCCTATGCTTTGACCCCCAGACACTAGCTTGCTCTAAGGGTCCTGTGTTCTGACCCCCAGACTGTGTTCTAATCTAACTGGTTCTATCTTTCATTTGAATCTTATTAAAACCTTTTGAATTATAATAGGTTGTGTTTGATTTTGTTTGAAGTTACTTTCAAGTGTTTAGAAAATTTGCTTTGCTTAATTGACCAAACCCCATCATTCTTTTACTAGTCCGACATTAGTTCTGGATCAGTAAGTGGATCAGTTTACCCCACAGCTGGGGTAAAGTGAGCCACATGACAACTTTTTTTAAAACAATCATATTTTCACTGCCCTTTATCTTGAAAAAAATCTGTTAATGCCCATTTCTAGGAAACATCCTGAATTAATGGGAAATGTGTAAATTTGACTGATAAATAATTTTAGCTCCCTTAGAGGGCAGCAAATGTAAAAAGTGGCTCAGATTACCCCATTCTCCCCTACAAGGTTTTCTGCGGGGATGTTTAGGAGCCTCCTTCCCTTGCTTGCCCCACCACTAGTAGCCAAGCCAAGTAATTACAGATGCTTCCATGGAGACAAAAGGACAAAAGCTATGATAAAAGGTCTTGCCTTTTAAACCCTGTAACATGTGCTTATACACCTGTGTGTGGGCTGTGTGCATCATGTGTGTGTGCAACAGAGATCAAGCAAGCAGTGGGTAAAAACAACATGTGCAAAAACAAAGCCAGGTCCTACTTTGAGCTACAGCGCTAAAAAGTTGCCTCTCTCTCTCTCTCTCTCTCTCTCTCTCTCTCTCTCTCTCTCTCACCCCCTGCCCACGTCTCTCTCTCTCTCTCACCCCCTGCTCACGTCTTTCTCTCAATCTACTCATCTTCTGTTTCTCACTGTAATTGCTGCTGTATTCTTCCCTCTCTCCGTGCTCAGTTCAACATAACGAGCATCACTCTGGCTTTTGTCACTGATCAAAAAAACACACAGAAAATAATACACAGAGAGAATCAGGTTAGTGGGAGGAAAAAAAAATCTGCATTTTAAAAAAAAAACAAAAAAACGACAATTTGCCCCGATCTTAAGAAACGCTAGCGCAGAACCCGGACACTTGAGCACACACACTTTAAGAGAGTTAATTTGATTTGTGTCTAAAAGCAAGGAGAAAAAAAAAGTGAGTTTTTTTTTAAATGCCTAATTAGCTTATTTTCCAAGGCGCGTCTCCTCTGGAGATTTTTAATTATGATTTTTGGCATCAGCCAGTGTTCACCGGATGAAATGGAAGGCCGTTGATCAAGGCTCTGCTTGGGAAGTGGAAGGAGAGATGGAGGAAGATGAGAGAGAGAGAGAGAGAGAGAGAGAGAGAGAGAGAGAGAGAGATTGTGGAGCTGATCAAACACATTTTCACATCACACCACCAGGCCACACACACACACACACACACACACACACACACACACACACACACACAAATACCCCCAGTCGAAAGCAGAGATCTTTGGCTTTACCAAAAAAGCCAAATTTTATTTTAATCTATTGGGAGTTAGCACTTTCATCAGAGCCTTTTACATGTATATATGTATACTTAGACTGCACATTATGTCCTTTTTAACATTTTCAATGTATTTAGCCTTATATACCGACTGGGTTTTCCTTACCTTTTGCAGTAGTTAGAATTGATTTAATATACTTTTTTTTTAATCCTTTGTACTTATTGCACCGCGGGTCAAAGAGAATCACACGCGTGTGGCACATATTGCAGAATTGACAACGAAGTTGACTTTGACTTGGATAATTCAGCTGTTTGCAGTTCATGTAAACTTTTGCACCTGCTTTTCTGAATGTCTTCTCGTGGCACAGAAGACATTTTAACGCAAGAAGTGACATACCTTTTGTGTTCTAGTTGGTTGGGAATAAATTAGTACATTCAATAGCACTGTTTAGCAAGTCAACTTTTTCCAAATACATATATACAGGTGAATGTCCCTGTGGATGTACAAAAAGCAAAGGTGCTGTTATGGGTCACAGAGATAGTTCATGTGCACACCAGCCCTGCACATCAAACAAGCTGATTGGCTAATCCAACGAACCCTACTCTACACAGTTTACCTGACTAGCACCAACAAAAGAATTGCAGCTATCTGTAGAACATAGTGCAGCATTTAGCAGCTAAAGAGACAGAGATTTCCCCAAGGAGCTGCTGCAGAGGGAAACGCAGATAGATACTGGATATTGGAGTTCCATTGGTCAGATAGACAGAAAGACAGGAGCAAACTTTAAGGGGCTGCTTGCTTTACTCTCATGTTGGTACCACTCCATAATAGGCTTCTTCTTTCATAGGACAGTTTTCACAAAGTATGGAACATTATCCCTGTGTTCCAATCCCCATACTTCCCTACTATTTAGTATGCCAGAAAAAGATTTAGGATGTCCCAATACATGCACGTCAATTGTAGTATGCTGAAAATACATAAATGCCCCACTAACTCCAATTGCATTTTGAAGTATTCGTCTTCATTTTTGACATTTCTCGACATAATGAAAATAAATCTTCTTTATCTGAATATTTTTTCTCTCCTGTGGCCCTAAAACTCTTCTGTACTTTAGTATGTAGTGTAGTAAAAAGAAAGAGTAGTGATTTGGAACGCAGGGATTATGTTTTTCCCTTAGAGGTAAATACATAGATATGCATGTGTGTCAGGGTTGCAGTGAAAGCCGTGCACCCTAAACTAGCAGCTGGGTAAATGGAAGAAGATGTCTTTTCTGTTCTGTTGTGAATCGATTTTTTTTTTTCAGTTTGGTGCAGAATCTAATGGTTATATTTTTTCAGAAATTCCCTTTTGACTTTTATTCAGTTGTGTAAAGGTGAATAAATACATGGTAGTGTGACCTCCAGTCAGCCGTCATGATAAGGCAAACACAAACAGATAGATAGATAGATAGATAGATAGATAGATAGATAGATAGATAGATAGATAGATAGATAGATAGATAGATAGATAGATAGATAGATAGATAGATAGCCCATGCAACCAATCAGGCAATTTTAACTTTCAACTCAATCTGCCTATAAACCAAAAGCATAATGCCTTAGGGACGCTAACTGTCTGTAGTGTGCGCTGAACAAATACAATAAAATATAGTGTTAATACACAGCATAGGCTCTGTAAATGGGCATGTTGCTAGCTAAGGTGGGCACCATTGTTTGTTTGTTTTTGTGTAGAGTATTTATACCAGATTCCTTTTTGGAACACACATACAGTATGGACAACTAGCGGATTGTGAGGCGACATTCACTGGTTTTGACAACAAGCGTTCTCCAGAATCGCTGACTCCACCTTTTGAATATAATGCTGCTGCTAATTGATAATGATACCAACCGTATACAAGTAGATATGGATGGCTCTGAGGTTTTTAAGGATGTGAAAAGGAATTCTCAGAGCAGGCAGTGCCACTGTAAGACCATGGGAGGGACAGGATGTTCACACAAACACACACACACATGCACACACGCACGCACGCACACACACACACACACACATGCACACACGCACGCACGCACGCACAAACACACACACACACACACACACACACACACGCACAGTCATTTGATCAGCAGAGTATCATCTGCGTAACCACATCCTCAGTGTGGTGAGGAGTAACCTGACACCCCCGATGCCCTATATGAAAACTCCTTAGTCATGACTAATCTGGGCAGGAACAAACACATTTAGAATGCACCAAGGGGACAGGAGAGGTCATAGCAGGGGCCACGGGTGAACAAAGAAAAAAACCCCGGACATACATTCTGATAAGATGAAAGACAACGATGGAGCTAAAAGATACAACGGAAAGGACAATGTGATATGAGATGTGTCTTGCTCTGGAAGCCCACTCTCAAATGTCCCATGTTGGAGCTCCTTCCGACAGAAATGTTGAAACACAAACTGTGCCTAAAAAAAGCCTAAATGTAATACCTGCTGGATATTTGTATGCGTACAGTCCCCTCCAAAAGTATTGCAACGGTGAGGCCAATTCCTTTATTTTTGCTGTAGACTGGAAACATTTGGGTTTGACACCAAAATAAGAATATGAGACAATAGATCAACATTTCAGCTTTCATTTCCAGGTATTCACATCTGGATCTGCTTAGAAGATAGCAAGATAGCATTTTTTGAAAAGGAATGCCACATTTTTAGGTGAGCAGAAGTATTGGAACAGATAGACTTTAAATAAATTAAAGTGAATAAAACGTAATATTTTGTCGCAAATCCTTTGCTTGCAATAACCGCATCAAGCCTGTGACCCATTGACATCACCAAACTTTTGCATTCTTCTTTTGTGATGCTTTTCGAGGCTTTCAACATAGCCTCATTCAGTTGCTGTTTGTGTTGGGGGGTTACTCTCTTAAGTCTCCTCTTTGGCAGGTAAAATGCATGCTCTATATGGTTTAAGTCTGGAGATTGACTTGGCCAGTCTATAACCATCCACTTGTTGCCCCTGATTAACTCCTTTGTTGTGTTTTGGGTCATTATCTTGCTGCATGATGAAGGATCTTCCAATCAGTTTGGTTGCATCTTTCTTTAAATTGGCAGACAAAATGTTTCTGTAGACTTAGAGTTCATTTTGCTGTTGCCATCATGTGTTACATCATCAATGAAGATTAATGAGCCCGTCCCAGAAGAAGCCATGCAAGCCCAAGCCATGACATTGCCTCCACCGTGTTTCACAGATGAGCTTGTATGTTTGGGATCATGAGTAGATCCTTTCTTTCTCCAAACTTTAGCCTTTCCATCACTTTGGTAAAGGTGCATCTTGACAACAACACAGTAACACATGATGGCAGCAGCAAAATGAACTTAGAACTCATAGAAACATTTTGTCTGCCAATTTAAAGAAAGATGCAACCAAACTTTTTTTTTAGTGGTGCACAATTAATGTACTAGCACGGTCGATGTGTGCTTTTGCATGGTCATAACTGCGCGAAAGGCCGCGATCTGCAGTAAATAAATGTGCACGTGTCTCCAAGCCTTTCTCTATCAGCTGCTCTGTGTATGCAGCTTTGCGGGCGCAATTGTACAGCAGTGTGATGGTCCATTATTTGTATTTCGTGTGTCTGCATAATATTGCACCAGTAGAAGTTTTCTTTGCTTTGTACTGTCTGCATGTTTGCACAAAATTTGTACCTTCACATAGCAAACAAAATTGCACAACTGTAAAGTCAGTGTCTGTAGTTTTTTTGTATTCAAATAAGCAGTTGTTTATTCCTGTACTGTGCATTGGCATCTTAGAGCAAAATACAGCCAAAAATGTAGCCGCGCCTCCCATGACCCTGGACAGTGACCCCTTGACAAACATATTTTGGGGGGGGGGGTACACTGTAAGGTGTTGCACTTAGAGTAGCCTACATTTATTTTTATGTTTTTTGATAAGCTGTTGCACTCTTAGTAAACCTAATTGTATTTTGATAAGCTGTTGCACTTAGAGTACATTTATTTCTATGTATTTTGATAAGCTGTTGAAGAGTTAACCTATTGTGTTTTCCTGAACTGATAAGATTGTTAAACACTTAAACAACAGGCAACCTATGTTAATCAAATAGGGATTTTTTTTGATAAGCTGTTGAACTCTATTTGATAAAATAAAGACAATGTATGCGCCGCGCCTCCCATGACCCTGGACAGTGACCCCTTGACAAACATATTTTGGGGGGAGGGAAACACTGTAAGGTGTTGCACTTAGAGTAGCCTACATTTATTTCTATGTTTTTTGATAAGCTGTTGCACTCTTAGTAAACCTAGGCCTACCTGTATTTTGATAAGCTGTTGCACTTAGAGTACATTTATTTCTATGTATTTTGATAAGCTGTTGAAGAGTTAACCTATTGTGTTTTCCTGAACTGATAATATTGTTAAACACTTAAACAACAGGCAGCCTATGTTAATCAAATAGGGATTTTTTTGATAAGCTGGTGAACTCTATTTGATAAAATAAAGACAATATGCATTCTCCAGAATCGCTGACTCCAACTGCGATTTTCTCCCCAAATCCTCCACTCCAGCTTTAATGTCCTTCAATAGCTGGGAGCCGGCTATCTAGTCGGTGCTAGGCTAACAGAAGGTGGAAAGCTGCCCTGGGACTGCTCTCTCAGAGCGGGAACACTCTTTCCTAAGAGCCCGAACTCTCTGGCCATATCTCGGGTGAGTTTTGCTGAACAGCTAGACTCGATCCCCAGCGTGGCCTGCTGATGCTGTTGTTGTTGACACGGCACACTGCCCTTTAAATGCTGCTTTCATTGATGATGATGCTGCTGATGGCACATAGCACTTTATGCAGGCACCTTATATCTTGGCACTTTATTCTTAAGCACTTTATGACTCCTCAGGTTTGTGTACATACTGTTGTGTTTTGTCCATTGTTGTCTTGTACTGTCGTGTGTTTATAGTTTTTAGCCACTACCTCCTCGCTGTGAACTTATTTGCCCTCTTGGGACATTAATAAAAAACCTTGAACCTAGTTGTGATCTTACTTGGTTCTATAATATACATATATGTGATTTTTCAGTTGAGTCAAACCAGTAGGATTTTTTGGCCCATGGACAAAACAAGGAAAGAAATCCATAAAAGGATCACTTGATAAAGTCAAGTTGATGGGTATAAGTGTGTTAGCAAACAGATGTCTACACATGCAGGAGACAGTGAGCAACATTAGCATTCACCTTAGCTCCTCTGTTTTGCTCCCCAGAAAATCCAGAGGAAAAATGAATTGGACCTTAAGCAACTAATGCAACATTAAAGCTCAACAAGGTTAAGACACATCATCAAAGTCTGACGAGCAATGTCTGAGATATTAACAGTATGGATGATTAAAGTTAGCCAATTTACCAAGAAAATAGCCGCTTCATTAAAAAAAAATCATGTTTTTTCGTCAAAAATTAATATTAAAGTTTTCGGGAAACTTTTCTAAAATTAAAATCTTTCTAAATTAACTCCAGCAGCCTGTGGTCTTTGGTGAAGTGACGGAGGCGCGCACACACGCACACACACACGCACACGCACACACACACACTGTATACCTACGTCGATTTTGGGGGATTTCCATATACTTACATTAATTTCCGTAACTAGTACTTGCCTAACCCCTAAGCCTAAACATAACCTTAACCTAACCACTGACCCAAAGAACAACGTTTTTGTAATTGTGGGACACGATTGCTCAGGGTGTCCTCAATCAACTGGTATCAAGTCAAGCATGTCAGGGTGGAAAGTAGCGAATTACATTTACTCGCATTCCTGTAATTGAGTAGTTTTTTTGTGTACTTGTACTTTTACTGTGAGTATGTTTATATTGAAGTATTGTACTTTGCTACATTTTATATCAGCTGCGTTACTGAGTAAAAAAAAATTAAATAGATAGGCTCAGTGGTGCAAAAAGTGGGTATGCAATGCACTATATGCGGCGCATAGGGGCGCCGCACTAGAGGAGCATCAAAGCGATCGGGGGGAAATTATTTGGAGTCTGCATTTTTCGGTATTTAATAGCGTGTGTGTAAATGATATGATCAGTAACAGTCATGTCACTGTAAGGCGCCCCCCGCTCCTTCGCCTCCTCCTCCCCACACCATAGCGCTCCAGTGCGCGCCCCCTCGAGCACGCGCTGGAGCGCGAGAGCTTTCATTTGAATCGTGTTGTCATCTGATGACAGGGACCTACAGATGGAGAGGCAGAAAAGAAAGCTCTCGGGGGCACAAAACAGAAAACGGGAAGATTGAGAAGGAGACAGATTGCGTGGATGAAAAAAAGCTTTTCAAAGTGGTGGTTGAATGAATAAATACACCGTACACAGAGTTTGGCAACCTTTATTTTATATGGCCGATTTTCTTAGGGGGGGTGCTGTAAATGGGAAGAGGTTCAGTAATGTCCAACACACAAGTAGGCCGTACTGTTTATAATGAGCACAACCTAAGAGTTTAACTAAAAATAATGTGATTAAAATGACAACGTATCCTCATATAAAGGCCTATAAAAAAAAATTAAAAAATGCAACGGTTTATTTTTATTATGACATACTTATTTTATTAAATGATTAAAAACATGTTTTACTTATTTGCATTTTCCTTGTTTTCAGTTCAATGAGGATATGTTTAAAGTCCAAAGTCATGGTGTCAAAAGTTAAATAAGTGCATGATGTTCTTAAATCAATTAATACTTGTCTATAATAATTGTGATTACACAATGTCAATCAAAATAATCATGATTACGATTGGTCAAAATGGAGCAGCCTAACCTTGCAATGTCCATGGTTTAGATCAATTATACAGAATTACATTATTAGAACTGCAGCTGCAGTCTGTTTAGGTCTGTAGACCGGTTAAAAATGTGCAGACTATTTGCTCCATATTTGCTTATCTAAAGTAAAGAGACACAGTGTACATCCATACATGTGTGGCGACAGAGCCGTCCCAAGCCTTCAGGGGGCCCTAAGCGAAATATGATTAGGGGCCCCTCTCCAATGTTAGCGCTGCTGAAACTATATATCTTTGTTAAATATCATTCACACACCCAGTGTTTTCCGCTAGTGCCTCCACTGTGCGGCTGTGTGAAAATATTAGACAGCCGAGATTCAGACCCTCCTAGAGGGGTCCGGGGGGAGATTTTTTTAACCTTTTTAAAGTGAAATGCATGAATCTGGTGCACTTTGAGAGGAAAATTAAGAGGCTAAATCTGAGAAATTCTGTGTGAACAAATAATTTGGAGACACTGGGTCAGATGAATTAGAAGCTATTGAAGACGGACACATGGATTTTCCATAAAAAAATATTAATATAAAATAAAATATTATGGAGGGTCCTCCTCTGGGTTGGGCTTGGAGCTCTTTTTCTTTTACGGGACATATTTCTCTGTAATATAATGAATGCATTTAAATGCAGTGTGAGGAACGAAGCAGAAGAACTCTTGTCCAGCTACTGTATCTTTTTTTCCACAGACGAGGCTGAAATAGGCTATAGACTATACACAGTACATGGGCAACTGAGGGCAGCCCCATTTCCAATTGTTTTTAAATAAACTCAATACACACTGTGCATGGATGTGAACGTGACATGATCAGATAATTTCGGATTTCCTCCCAGAAGAACTGATTACATTTTTAGGCTATTAATTATCTAGACCAAAACATTTTATTCCTTTTTTTGTATGATAACTCACATTTGCATAACATGATGTTAATATCAAACACACAAACTAAAATAATTTTTTTTTTCTTTTTAGGGGCCCCCCCAGGCAGTCGGGGGCCCTAAGCGGCCGCTTAGTTTGCTTATGCCTCGGGCCGGCTCTGTGTGGCGACATGATTTGTTTAATTGTTGCACTTTAGTTTGTAAGTGTTGCATTAAACTAGTTTGAGATATATTTCCCCTTGTCTATAATGCCCTACACAGAAGAGACCCCCGCCCCCTCCCGCTGTTAAAAAGTAACTAGTAACTTGTACTTTAAGTAGATTTTAAATCAGCTACTTTTCACTTTTACTTCAGTAGATTTTTAGACTAGTACTTTTACTTTTACTTAAGTAAAATTTCATCCAAGTAATCATGCTTTTACTTGAGTAGAATATTTTTGTACTCTTTCCACCTCTGCAGCTCATGTGTGAGACAGACAATTAGTCCCCTAGCCTGGCTCCCCCCGCCCACCTACTTCCGCCCAAATTTCATTTTCCCATGAAGTATGATGGTCCGGTAGCACCCCCCCACCACCCCTCTTGACCTGTGCATCAAGAGGATAGGAGCAATCAATCCAGGCTGAACGGCCTTTTATCAACAATCTGACTCCAGTCAAACAACCTTTATCATGTCATTTACGAGCCTCGACCAATATAAACCAGAAAGAGCTTATCATGTGTAACACACGGTACCGCCGCCCGCAGCTGGCCTGCACTGGGTCCGATGCTGCCACCTGTGCGCGCCATTGCGCGGTGCGTCTGCTGTGTGTGTGTGTGCGCGCTATTACGCACTGACGCAGGCAGGGGGCGCACTCATGCCACTAAGCTCTCTCTCTCTCTCTCTCTCTCTCTCTCTCTCCCCCCCATACCAAGGAGGGATGCCGGAGTCTGACCGCAGCTCTCGTCTCATTCATGCTGTGCGCTGCTCTCCTGTGCGCAGAGCTCAAGCTTTAGTACCGCCGCTATTCCGCCGCTCCTCTAGTCTGAACCAGCCCTCCGGAATTTTTTGGAAATGTCTTCTACTGCAACTCTTTGACATCCTTCTTAAACATGCCGACAAGCCGGACGCACGCGAAGGACGCTTTCATCAGTAAGTACCAGACAAACTTTTTTTCTGCTTGTATCACTCACTCATCTTTTTCTTCTGAATCCGAAATTGTTGGGTGACATTATCTCTCCTTTACACTCCCCCTGTCCTGCCTCACTGTATACACACCGCCGAGGTCTCTCTCTCTCTCTCTCTCTCTCTCTCTCTCTCTCTCTCTCTCTCTCTCTCTCTCTCTCTCTCTGTCTTGGTCTCCAAGTGTCAGTGTGTCCTACCGCGGAGGAAATCAGGGTGATGTGTTTTTGTATGCGCTTCAGAAATCACACGGCTTGTCTTGTTGTGTGCAGAGCGGGCGGAGGAGGGAAGCAAGCAGCCAGACAGGCAGACAGGCGCACGCCGAGGTGGCGGATCTCCCAAAATTACTGAAAAACATAAACATTTTTATTCTGCATGGTGAAATTGCTCAATGGCAACAAGCAACTGCGGGCTTTTTTCAGATGCAAAGTGGCATAATGAATAGACTGTTAATATTTGAGCTCAACGTCTTCTGTCTCCCACATGCGGCTCCCACAGTGTTTATACGGCACATTTCAGATCGCAGCAGTGTGATAGGAATGTGTTGGCTATGGTATAGTGATGCCATCAGACTGACTGACATATGTTATTGTCACTATAATTTGCGTAGCGCGCCACGGAAACGCACGCCCCTACAAGAATGCAATTATTGGAGTTTTGGCCGTTGTGGTTTATTGTGATTATTGTTTAACCCAAGAATGAATACGATCATTGTTGCTCTGGCGCAATACATGGCATGAACTTGGAAATACTCTTTGCGTTTGGTATGCGCACGTGCATATTTGAGTGTATGCGAGTCTTGCGCAGTGAGACCGTGATGTGTGTGTGTGTGTGTGTGTGTGTGTGTGTGTGTGTTTATAAGTTGGTATATGTCTGCTGATTGTGTTTGTTAAGATTCAAAATGTAATTTAATTGTTAGTCTAAGTGTTTAGCGTTTGACAGGTGAGTGTTTTACTCCTGGGAAGCGTGGGGGTGCGAACACACACACACGCACACACACACACACGCACACACACACACACGCACACACACACACACACACACACACACACACACACACACACACACACACACACACACACACACACACACACACACACACACACACCATCACCATAACCATCATCAACATGATGTACATAGACAGTTTTGTGTGACCTTATGATTTTTTGACTTGGAATGCGTAGGTGAGGTAGACAGGCTGATTTGGAGAGACTGCGGGTATCGAGCCACCAGTTTGGCTGCCAAACACTATGACATCTCTTTAGGTTGTGTGTGTGTTTTGTGTGTGTGTGAGAGAGAGAGAGAGAGAGAGAGAGAGAGAGAGAGAGAGAGAGAGAGAGAGAGTGAGAGAGAGAGAGGGGTCTTCTCTGGTCTTTGCATGTTCTCTCATCTCTTTCTCTCTCCCTTCCTATCTCTCGCCAGGGTGAACTTGCTAGTGTGTGTGTGTGCGTGCATGTGTGTGTGTGTGTGTGTGTGTGGGTGCATGCTTGCTTGTATGTAAGACAGAGACCCTAAACGTAACCTCTACTTTGGGGCTGAGGCGTGACATTCAAAGTGACTGCCATGCATGATGCTAATGACATAATGCCTGAAGAACATACTGTATTAGTTCCTGTTCAACCAGCGGACACACACACACACACACACACTGTCAAAAATGCCGTCTTCTAATTGTTAAGGGCATTAAAGTGGCTCGAGGTACAGTTGGTTGTATCATGTTGTGTTGCTCTTCTATGGAATGATGTGTGATTGTACTTGTCATTTATCCATAGTATTCTGAATCCCTGCTGTCAGTATTTAAATGGTATTTGAAGATAAACTGATGAATGAATGAACGCATAGTTGTATTTTTATCAGGGTGTATGTGGGTGAACTGTCTCCTTCTGGCTTCACGGATGAGACTTCCTTCACTGCTGAAGTCTGTTTTGTCTGGAGTTTGACTTGATAAAATAAGGTGTGTGTGTGTGTGTGTGTGTGTGTGTGTGTGTGTATGTTATGTTGTGTCAGTGCTCCCGGAGCCCTACTGAGCTGAAAGCCGCAGACGATGGTCGATGAACCCCCCGCGGCCCGTTTTGCCGTCCAGCCGCCTGTAATAAACAAAGCAAAGAGGAGAGCTGGCCAATAGAATGACAATACACTACTCAGGGCGCTCTGGTGGTGTAGTGGATAGAGCGCGTACCATATCGGCTTCGGCCTTCGTTGCAGTGGTCGCGGGTTTAAATCCGACCCGTGGACCTTTACTGCAGGTCATCCCCCTCTCTCTCTCTCTCTCTCTCTCTCTCTCTCTCTCTCTCTCTCTCTCTCTCTCTCTCTCTCTCTCTCTCTCTCTCTCTCCCTTTCTCCCCATTTCAACTCTGTACTATCTAATAAAAGTTGAAAATGACAAAAAATAATCTTAAAAAAGACAAAAAAAAACAATAGACTAGACTAGACTAGATAAATCAGTTCTCAATCATATGCTATCATCAACACCCATAAGGAAGGATGTGTTCTCACAACGTGCCCAAAGGATGACAGGGAAAATGACATTTAAGTGAGGGTCTGCATGCTTTAAGATTGTACATTAAAATGCTAAATATCATAAATATCATGCCTCATGGAGCTAGAGATCACTACTCTGGCAAATAAGATTATGGTACATGGCACAACACAAGTCCAACCTCACCCACAACACACGTTGTTTTAAATCCTTTTGGAAAGGCAATGGATCTAATGAGCTGAGTCTAGCATGTAGATCAAATACCAGAGCGATAGGCTTGTTCAAATGAGAACCTGACTGATGTTCTATGAGAGCTCTGAGGAATTGGTTTACGAGTGAAATATCACCGATAGCTTATGTTTACTCCATTACAACCAAAAGGCATGAGAAGTTGATAGACCTTCAGCACTCAGATGGCTCAAAAGCTATAGTGCGTAACTTAGCACCAGTATGACTGTGTGTGAATGAATAGAACCTGGATCCCCCGTAAAGTTGATCAGTTTAATACGTTGCTGAAGACTCACTTTTGTTGCATTGGCCTTTAACACAAGTTGAGACTTTGACACTCCTCACTTTTTTTCATGTATCTTATATGTTAGTTTGTATTGTATCTTGTACAGCACTTTGGTCAACTGATGTTGTTCTTAAATGTGCTATAGAAATCATTTTGACCATGACTTTAGCTCTTAATGAATGCAGTCAGAATAATGATTAGCTAGAATGGATGATGTCATGTAGTTGAAGTGACGGATGAGAATTCACCGGTTAAGTCATAAAAGAAAAATGAGACAAAAAAATATATGTTTTATTGAACTTGAGCCACAGTTTAATATGGTGTGTTCAGAGGAACATCCCAGGAGCTTGTTTTTCGTGAATGAACGAGAAGACAACTGAGATATCTCCAAATTGAGGATATGAGACTAGATTGATTTTGTTTGACCAGAACCATAAAATACCAACTGTAATCAATAGGGCAGCCTCTTCACCTCAAGTAGTGTGTATTTAATAGGTGGAGTCAGGACTTTTTTTCCCCCAGCGGACACACAGTACGGACAGCTAGCAGATCGTGAGGACATATTCACTGATTTTGACAAAAAATTTTTTTTTTTTATTAAAAACCACCTTTAACAGACAGGATTTCCCAATGTCCAATCATTTCTAGTATAGGGTTTAATACTCCAGCGTAATGACCATGGGTGATACTACAGAAGGGTCAACCAATTTGTCTTGGTTTTCTTTCTCTCCTTGTTTTTCCGATGAGCTTGTGACAGACCCTGCGTTCCAAATCACATACTATTTATTTTTACTAAACTTCATACTAAAGAAGAGTTTCAGGGCCACAGGAGAGAGAAACAAATCAGATAAGGAAGATTTTTTTTCATTATGTCGAAAAATGTCAAGAATAAAGTTGGAGTTAGTGGGGCATTTATATATTTTCAGCATACTACTATTGACGTGCATTCATGGAACATCCTAAATCTTTTTCTGGCATACTAAATAGTGGGGAACAATAGGGATTGGAACGCAGGGAAAGTGTTCCCAACTCTCAATGTCTGCATGAACAATTTGGAAAGATGAGGAGATTGAGAAAATCAGATGAGAGAGAGAGAGAGAGAGAGAGAGAGAGAGAGGGAGAGAGAGAGAGAGGGAGAGAGAGAGAGAGAGAGAGAGAGAGAGAGAGAGGGAGGGAGGGAGAAAGAGAAAGTAGTGGTGAGATTCATGATTCCATGGAGCTTTTAAGGTTCTCCGGCATCTTTTTTGATGCAGCGTCTGCAGTGGAAAGGCCACGGCAGATCAAACACAGTGCAACGCTTTTCTCTTGTGAAAGGGGGAGAGACACTCCCACGCCGCACACATGTGACAGGTTACTGCAAGACACTCTTTTACACCCTACCTAATTGCAAAACGCCGGCTTCCCAAAAGTCAGATAAGGAAGATATTTTTTTCATCATGTCGAAAAATTTTGAGAATAAAGAGGAATACTCCAAAATGCAATTGGAGTTGGTGGGACTGACATTTATGTACTTTCAGCATACTACAATTGAGCTGCATGTATTGGGACATCCTAAATCTGTTTCTGGCATACTAAATAGCAGGGAAGTATGGGGATTGGAACGCAGGGGCAGAGAGCCTTTTGATTGACGTTATAGCATCCACGTTCTGTGTTTTATCCAAGCGAGACCAACTGGCCGTTAGTGTGTGAGCGGGTGGGCGACTTGTTTCCTATATCCTAGTGTGAGCAAAGATAATTTTGTTGCTGTTGTTTTGTCAGCAATTAAAATAAATTTTCCTGCAAGCCATTTTCTTTTTTTCTGCTGCGGCGGCAGACCCATACAGCTTGTGTTTTGTTGTCTCAAATGGCCAATTTCTGCCTTATGTTCTGTGCCGTCTGAACAGCCGAGGCAGCAAAATAATGTGTGTGTGTGTGTGTGTGTGTGTGTGTGTGTGTGTGTGTGTGTGTGTGTGTGTGTGTGTGTGTGTGTGTGTGTAGCTGAACTTGCGTTACAGAACGTGTCTGTGTTTTTCCGGTAAGTCCTAGACATAAGTCCAAATCAGCACGTCCCCATATTTCTCTCTCACACACACACACACACACACACACACACACACACACACACACACACACACGCACACACACTCGGACATCCTCTCCTTACTCTCTGCTTTCTCCTTGTGTATATTTAGTGCTGGGCCAAGGTCAAAGTTAGAGTGCTTGTTTCTTGTTTTTCCGTACATGGCTCTCAGATGCAGATCTGTTATCTGAAGCAGTGCTCAGACTTTCCACAGGCCATGGGAAGAAGAGGGACGGACAGGAGAAGGTGGACAGACGGACTGATAAGGCAATACTTCAGTACTTTGACTACTGTACATTATATTCCCTAAGCTTTATCTGATGCCTTTTGTTGTGTGCCAACTTATAAATTTGGTCTAACATAACCAAGAAGTGTTCCAACATTAAAAGAAAAAAGCTTGGTTTCCACTGAGCGTTACGGTTCGGCTCGGCAAGCATTCATTGGCATTTTTCACTGTCAAACGTTGGAAAGGGTACCAAATATAAGCAAACCGTGCTGGGGGTTTGTTGGGGTACCAAGCTGTCCCAAAAGGGTGGAGCTACACACTTGCAGTCCGTTGATTGGTCGATGGAATAGTAATTCTTGTGTGAGAGATACACCGTGTGTAGTCACCTCGGCAAGAGTAAAGGGAAAAAAAACTGTTGGTGCACAGCTCTCTGTGTCTATTGTGTGGTGTTTTTTCCCTCATTGAATTAAACAGCGGACTACACTGTGAATTGTTGCTATGATGTCACCATAGTTACGTAGCTGGACCCATAGACTGTATATACTGTATACTCTGACCGTCCGGCATAAACCCTTACCAAGTAAGGGTGCTGTCTGCAGTGGAAACACAAGCCATGACCGTGCCAAACCGAACTGTGCTGCTCAGTGGAAACGAGGCATACATAAAGATGTCCAAAAAATACTGAAAGGGCTTTCTGAGAGGGAGAAGGATTTGCATGCTCTTGTTCATCTGGAGTTTCTCCCCTTTGGCGAGCCCATGTAAAGCACTTTTAGGTCCAGACCAAAGAGACGAGAGGAGCCAGAGATCTTTACACTAGCAGTATGCTTGTCTGGGGCTTTATCAAGCACTTTGAACCTCTCACCTTCTGTGGTGGAGAGAGAATTTAACACGGCAGACACACTGAAGAAAAAGGAAATAATCTGAAGTAGTGTTTGTGGAGATGGGAGCTGGAATGACTTGTGTTCTTCTGCAGCCTGTTTAGATGCACAACTATAACTGTGTCCTGATTGACATCCACAGCTGAGAGTAAAACAGAGGGAAAATTGGATTTTTTTTTTTGTGTGGGAACCACAGTGGACGGACAGATGGGTGAGCAGAGATAACTGAGTAGCGCAGATGAAAGAGGCTGGATGTAATTGGAATGCGTGAAAAAGGTCAACAGGGGAAGGTATACTGACAGATGTTACCTTTTCTATGTATTTGTTGAGCAATTTGTAAGTACACAGCTCTAAGATGTCCCATTAAAACCAATACAATATGGGCCACGTCCACTAAGAATGGATTGCGATGCTAATAGCTCCGTGAATTGTGGCGAAATAGCGCTCGCAATCTGCTCCGTTTTAGCACAGTATCCACTAAGTATAATATGGAGGCATAGCCACAGTGGGGTGGTTTGGATGCATAACTGTTTGAGTGCTCTGCTCAAATTAGTTTGAAGAAACAATTAAGATATTTAATCCGAATGACTCACATAGAAGACATGATGTGAGTGTGGGACATGTACACTGATGGTGTTTGACCTGTAGACTATGATGCCATCCCCCTAGCTCAGACGGAGCTGTACTCATATGCACCAGTATATAGTCTCATGTTGTAAGGGTAACCCACACTGTTAGCCTGGCTCCGCCCGCCCGCCTACTTCCGGCCAAATTTAATTTTCCCTTCAGTAGTCAGTCTGGGTGTACAGTGCATTTCCCAGTTTTCTCCGGAGAATCTTCAATCGTCCAATCAGCAAACAGAGCGAGTGGCTGAGAACGATGACGTCGAAGTCGCACTCCAGTTTCAGTTGAATGCTGCGTTCCTTTATACTCGGAAGAAGGAGATTTCCGACTTGGTAGTTCCGAGTTCCGACCTGTCTGTGTTCCAGTGCATCTGCTCGCGAAAGTATAGACGCCTAAAACCTTTCTCGTCCAAATAACTAAACGTTAGCCTCTAACAAGTTACTGTTGCCAGGTACCGGTAGATTCATAGACTACAATATGTAGTGAAGTCGGAAATTTCCGAGTTCCCTGTCCAACTGGAACGCACCGTCAAAAGCCGGCTCATGACACACGTGACGACCAAACGTGATGCGATTGGTTGGCAGATCCAGAGTGGCACTGGGCAGATCCAATAGTTTTAAACTTCGACAGACACCTGCCTCCAAGTGAGTGAACGTTTGCCAATTACAGCACTTCCAGACCTTCTGTACAAATGAAATGAAGTACGATGGTCTGGTTGGACCAGGCTACCACACTGTATCCCAAAAGCAAAAAGAGTGTGACTTCACCCTCATTCCAATGCCATGCTTGGGCTTACTCAACTGTTTGTTTTCTCCCACTGAGCAAAATAATAGAACAATGCACAGGTCAGTCCTTCCTCCACACTGTGCCACCAAAACACACACTCCCCAGGGATCCACTTCATAGGCATACATCTCAATTTCAAGCCAAACAAAAGAGCCACAAAGAAAAAACAGATGTTAACAAATAAACAAATCATGGTGCTGGTGCTGCCAGCAGAAGTAATTTGCCTGCTGGGGTAAAACGTTGGTTAAACAGACAACAGTGTCATGGAGAGTGTGTTTGGAACATTATGAGCAGGATCCTGTCAGGTCCCCACTGGGAAGAAAACTGCACTGCAGATGACAGCAATGACAGTAAGCTCGGAAATGCTGAGTCAGTGAGTACAATGACACACACACACACACACACACACACACACACACACACACACACACACACACACACACACACACACACACACACACACACACACACAGAGTAGATTATCTAATTTTGTTGAGTGCCTAGTCAAACGCAAGCCTGCCTGTGAGAGAGGGGATGGCCATAAGGTGTTGTCTGTGTGTGTGTGTATATATTAGAGCTGCAACGATTAATCGACTGATCGATTATTAATTGATTATTAAAATAATCGCCAACTATTTTGATAATCGATTAATCGTTTCGAGTCATTTTTTAATAAAAAACTTCCAAATTCTCTGATTTCAACTTCTCAAATGTGAATATGTTCTGGTTTCTTTAAAGAGGACCTATTATACTACTTTTCTGGTCTTAATTTCTTGTTTTACACTGCTATAGAGGAACCTGACACGAATCACATCACAAAAAACTATGTAGATTTTCGGGAAGCTCTTTCTCTTATTTTGGCGATCCAGCACGTCCTGTCAACACTTGAGTGTGTGTGCTTTGGCCATCTCCGCTCCCTCCGCCTGTGCTTCGGCCATCTCCGCTCCCCCCTCCCCCCTCCCTCCTGCAAACCCCACTCCGTTGTGATTGGTTACCTTCCTTCCGGAACACTTTCAGTGGCGGGAAGCGTGAGCATGGACCTATAAGGGCGCGAGGCAGACGCGAACAGGGAAGTGACAGCATTACTATACATGGAAACATCCGCGTGGTGACGACACCAAGTTACATGCGACATCACGAAGTTACAAAGCCTCAAACCGCTTTGAACACGTGACTTCTCGACTGGCTAGAATAGTGTCTAGTGCTCTGCACAGACACCCCAGACGGTCAGCAGGGAATACGTCGAAATGCATGTAAGTCATTATTTGATAATTTAGTATGGTTAAGCATGACTATAAATCATCATAACAATGTTTATAGGTCATAAAAGTCAAAAAGCATCATAGGTCCGCTTTAATCCTATTATGACAGTAAACTGAAATATCTGTGTGTTTTGGACATACAAACACATTTGGAAGGTTGGCAGATCCAGAGTGGCACCGGGGAGATTCAATAGTTTTACACTTCAACAGACACCCGCCTTCAAGTGAGTTCACGTTTGTCAATTGAGCGATGCCAGACCTTCTGTACAAATGAAATGCAGTATGATGGTCTGGTAGGACCAGGCTACTACTATACATGACTTTCCTAACTTTTGCTTGGTGTGACGGATGAACCTATTGTTTGAGTTGATAAATGAACCTTCTGGTTTAGGGAAAGTCACTGCAGGCAAAAACATTGTTTTTTTCAAGCACTGGACAATATGGATTTTTTTTGTCTATTTTCCTTCTATAACATGTCTTCTTTCATACTAGTATAAATGAAAGGTCCAACATGTATGTGTTTATTTGACTAAACCTTGTCTGTTAACGTCTGTATATTTCTCCTATACAACCATCTTTAACGGACATTATTTCAACATTAGTTATTTTCCCTAATCCTATGAACCAAATATCTCAACTCCTAAATCACTTACATCAACTTAACTTTCCATAAACATTCTTAAAACTATTCCGAAAGGTTAGTACAGAAGGATTTGTTCAGGAAGGTTTAAAGGTAAAGTGAGCGATTTATTTATGTCAATATACTGTAAGTGTTAAATCGCTCTTTATTCATACAGTGATCACTTACATAGTGTGCACGTTTCATAAAGCCGATCTCTCAGTCACCCGCTCTGCATGTAATCTTCAAATAAACTTTTCGGGGATCCCACTACTGATAACCAATCAGAATTTGCTCAATTCTTTTTAATGTGTGCTATATCACATAGCTATGTTCCGATATTGGATCGGATTGGCTCCATCCCTTAACAGAAAAGATGCAGTGTTGATAGTAAATGCTTCCGCTCCCCCACAGCAGTGTTAAACCACTGGCAAAAAAACATGTTGCACTCTTTTCAATGCACTAGGGCATCTTCTCTGCCATTGAAAGTGTCCTGTGTGTACCTCTATATACCCTGTCTAGTGTGGTGATGCATTGGAAAGCATTTTAAAGACAGTCTGGCTTTTAACAGACACGGGATCGCAAATGGAGCAGAATTGGAGAGCAAGTGTTGAGAGTGGTGGAAAGCAGCATGTGACACACAACCACAGGAGAAGCTTTTGTCTAGATGAATTTACTCAATAACCTAATGGGGCTGTCTAGTATTTTCTCCTCTGTATTTTTCTCTTTTTCACTTTCTCCACAATTAAAGGCATAGTGCGCTATTATATTGTGTGTTATCATCCTTTACCCCCTTCTCTCTTTATCCCCCATCATGCCTATATTTCTTTTTTCTCTTTTTTCTTTCCATCAGGCCATTCACAAGGCTTATTTTTGAAAAACCTAAAATAATTCTTTATGATTTAAACACATTTTGGCAATGCCTAACTAATTATGTGTTAATAAGCTTTTTTTTCCATTTTTCTTTACTAAAAATCTATAGGCTATATTGGATAGAGCCAGAGTTAAAATCTGTAATTCATTGAATTTTTTATTAAACATATTTTGGATTGAGCGTTTTAGATTTTAAAATAAAAAAATACTTAGTACAGGTCTTGAAAAATCTGTTCACAACAAGCAAAGTTTACAAGTTGCTGTGTTATTTAAGGGATTCTAGGGTAGCTACTATTTAAAAAATGTCCATTCGTCCACATCACAGGTACTGGTACAGCTGACGTTTCTTCTGACTTCACTCACACACCGTAGGGTATTTTGGCATTAGAACACCCATCATTTCTAACAGTCCACAAGCTGGCAGCATGGGGCTGCATGTATGTAAAGTGTTTTTTTAAATGTGTTTGTACAGCGTTTATAAGACTTCATACCCTAGTAAGCCATCCAGTTTTTAGCCCTTATGATTCCACTTTCTCTTCATCCGTTTTTTTTTCTATGACTCTTCTATTCCCTTCCTCTCTCTCTTTCTCTCTTTCTCTCTCTCTCTCACTAGCACTGTTGGTTTTAGAGTTCTCAGCTGAGAGCAAGCTTTGCTGCAGGCAGCTCCTTCTACCTAATGAGAGAAATGGAGCCTTTTTGCTGTGTGTGTGTGTGTCTGTGTCTGTGTGTGTGTGTGTGTTATCTTAGCAGCATGTGCCTATGCGAATGTGGTGGGAGTGTTTAAATATGTGGTTTTGTGAAATTGGTTGTGTATTTGTGTAAATATTATTGTGTGTTTGAGTCAGCATGTTTTATATAGCTATGGGCCATGTTTTTCAGCATTTATATAAATGTGTGTGTGTGTGCGTGTGTGTGTGTGTGTGTGTGTGTGTGTGTGTTATTATCCCTTGCCTCACCACACACAGTTTCACATTTTTTCCTCTGGTGAAACCGAGGAAAGTGAAGCGCTTGTGTGGCTGTTGAACACAACATTTCGTTTCCCTCTACTGTGTGCTGATGTAGTTGACTGGCTTCCCTGTGTACTCCTGGAGGAATTAAACTGCATAGGCTGTACTATACACTCACTTCATGGATACCTGCACCTGTATTCATGTGTGTGTGGCTTTGAAAAAGAACATGTATCCAGAAATGATTGAGTGCCAGTGCAGAGGGTTACGTCAAGGCATTACTCAGATTCCTGTCTATTTACCCTAAAACATGTCACGACTAAGTATGTTACCACGGTGAGAAGTGATGCAGGCAACACTAGGGTTGACCTGAACAGGTGTTTGTTGTTTTGTGCGCCCAACAGAGCCTTCAAGGCAGTGCTGGTTCAGGTTAGGGTTAGGGTTAAGGTTAGGGGATATGACAGCTGCCTTTAAGGCTACGTTGGGGGCACAAAACACCATTGAGCTCATGATCACATGAAGGGGCTATTTACCTTTGAACACCTTCATCATGCCCCCACCACATGAATGCATCTTGAACCAGCTGGTTTGCTCTGGTGGGATTTGGGGTCAGTGTAGGGCTGGTCTGATTGGATTGTTGGATTTAAGAAGGCATCATCAATACTCATTATTGAAAGGCATTCAAATCTAAACACCGTTGTTTTACCTCATATTCATTTGTTTTCCATAAACGGGGAACAGAAAAAAGCAGTTCACCAAAAAGTGATTATACAGCCCCGGGAAAAAAATGAAGAGACCAGACTGGATTTTCTTAAATCTTCATCTCTACATTACTTATTGAAAATGCTCTTAATGAAAATATGTTTGGGGAGAATTTGGTAGAAATGTTGTCAGTATTATATTATAAAATCAAAATGTTCATTCTTCTCAAACATATGGCTCTAAAGAGTGAAATGAGAGACACTGAACATTTGGAGTGGTCTCTTAATTTCTACCTGAGCTGTATTTTAAACCTCCTATGAGGAATGTATACATGTTTATGAAGCAGACACTGTTTTCATAAATGACCTTTAACAACAGTTATTAGTTTGTATTGTTAATGCTTTTGCTCAGGTCCAATTTGTATCTAGAAAGGTATTACATCAAAGTTGACTTTGCTTCACCATTGTCTAGAGCGTGTACCATATTGGCTCCGGCCTTCGTTGCAGTGGTCACGGGTTCAAATCCGACCCGTGGACCTTTACTGCTGGTCACCCCCCCTCTCTCTTTCTCCCCATTTCAACTCTGTACTATCTAATAAAGCTTGAAAATGCCAAAAAATAATCTTTAAAAAAGAATCATGGTGGGACACAAACTCCCAGTATCGTGTTAGTCTGTGTATCAATGTGTTCTTGTGTGGATATCCATGTCCCTCTTTATGACGAGTCTATTCCACACATTTGATGTTTTGCCTCAGCTGCTGCAGGCTTTTACTATTGAGGCTACAGAGAGAGAGAGAGAGAGAGATAGAGAAAGGGACAGAGAGAGAGACAGAGAGTGGGAGAGATGGAGGGGGAGAGTGAGATAGATAGAAAGAGAGAGACAGAGAGAGAGAATAAAGAGCATGACAGGGTGTGAAGTGACCATAAAGCTCTGCCACTCTGAGGGGATTAGGAGGGGTTAAACTGCAGGGCGAGATAAAGAGATGGCATTTCTCTGTCACACACTCAGGCCGCTGCTGTGTAGGCGTGTATGTGTAGGTGTGTGTTTCTGTACGTTTGACAGATGTACATGCCACAACCTACACACTAACTACATTGTCATGCTTGTACATGCATCTGAGATTTTGTGTTTGTGTGTGTGTGTGTGTGTGTGTGTGTGTGTGTGTGTGTGTGTGTGTGTGCGTGTGTGCGTGCATGTGTGTGTGTGTATGAGTGACCTATAACTACCATGGGGAAGCCAGGCAGTTCTAGGGATTACCGATGGGTTTTTCTCTGCATGCTGATGCTCGGAAATGGGGAAAATAAAAATTGTCGTACAGAGAGAAATACAGAGTAGAGGTGTGTGTGTGTGTGTGTGTGTGTGTGTGTGTGTGTGTGTGTGTGTGTGTGTGTGTGTGTGTGTGTGTGTGTGTGTTGGTGTGCCCATGGGAGACACACAGTGAGGAATTGCTGCTTGTGGTGCTGTTTAGGAGTGACTTAGTGGCTATATCAGCTGTAACATACTGCAGGGATGTAGTTGCAAAGCCTTTCACTCCATCATCAAAACTCCATACACAGTTTGCTTAAATGGGACACCAGAAAACAGCCCCCACTCACACTGACTCATGGAACTCATACGCTGTTATTCCGGATGAAGAATTTAGTTTTTCTTCTTTTGACACATTTTCTTGACAAAAAGAGGATATCCTCTGCCTTTTTTTATTTTCATGGCATCATTGATTTTCTTGCAGCCTGCTCACATCAATATTCCATGCTTGTCAAATAAGCATGTGGTACCTTACCATTATTACTATAAATAGAATGAACCCTACAATTAGCCAATGGGACTATAAGGAAATATCATGTCTTCATTCATAATATCGACCCTGATAATTCTCTTCAAATGGTCCTCAGACATATACTTGCTTTACCTTATCAGCAGAAATACAAATATAATTTGTTCCACAACAGACAGGACATAGTCAGTATTCAGAGGTAGAGAATTCAAAACTCTTTAACTCTTGCAATTGGGAACCAAACGAAGCAGCACAGTTCAAAAATCATCCCAAATGAAACATACCCATTCCCTATATAGTTTGCCCCCCCCCTATCTTTTTTTGTAACACACCCATGGACACATGTGGGGCAATGCTCTCATCCCTGCTTCGCTCTCACACTATTTCACCTGTCAACAGCTGAGTTGCATTTACCCAAAGAAGTTAAGAGTGTGCCTGCAGAGCCAGTAAAAACAACAGCATGCTAGCAATTCCACAATGTTAAGGGAAAGCCCTCGACTGCACAATGCATGAAGTAGAGAGGTACTACATGTGAACAAAGCTATACTGTTTACAGTGAATACCATTTAAACAGCCAGAATGACTTCACCTCTTTTCTTCTGCCCTTCAGATCCTGCCATCTGCTGTTGTGTGAATGTATACTAACGTATTGCTCTACTGGTATGAAAATGCTACAGTCATGCCCGAAATTATTCATACCCCTGGCAAATTTTGACTTAAAGTTACTTTTATTCAACCAGCAAGCTTTTTCTTGATTTGAAATGACACAGGCTTCTCCCTTAAGATAATAAGACAATGTAGGCATCATTGTGGAAAACAAATGTTTTTCAGCTTTTAAAAATTGGCAGGTCCAAAATTATTCATACCCTTTGCACACTGTCACAGTCTATGGGAAAATCCAAAGTTCTATACCATTCCAAATAGTCCAAGCTGTTCTACAGCATCCTAGTAACCATGATTGATTGGGAACAGCTGTTTTAATCAACTCAACAGGTGAAAAACAGGGTATGAATAATTTCGGTTTTGACTGTGTGTATGAACGTTGTTTTATTCATCTTAATATGATTCAGTGGCATGGTCTTTGTCGTTTCATTGGAGTGACAGGGACTTTACATCCAAATGAGAAGACTGCTGTAATCTGGTGCAAAGTATCTTTTCCTCTGTGAGATCAATGTTACTTTTGTATACGGTCCCTGACAAATAAACTAGAAAGTGAACTAAATTTAAGCAGTTTTCTTTTTTGCAGTTCTCTGGCCTTCTAACAGTCCCCCGGCCCTCATGTTTTTGGCGGGCTCATTTCTTCTGGTAATGATTAGCGTTGCCAGACAGAGCAATCAGATAAGGGCTGTGCTGCAGGAACCACAGAGGGCCACGGGCAGGGGGGGGTTAGAGGTGGCATTCCGTCCGCTCTGATTAGATCCACTCTTCACACTGTTTCACACTGTAAACTGTCACAGCTGTACATGTGGGGTGGAAGTGGGGGGGGGGGACAAACAAGGTTTAAATGAAAAAGAAAAAATCTCAGCATGCCGTTTGAAAGTGAACTCTGGAGCACTAATCACAGGCAGCATAGTATTTACGCATTATTTCTCCTTCTTATGCATTATGTCTTTATTTAAAGGTGCTGTAAGCGGAATGGTTCTTTTAACTTCCTGTCAGTGACTGCAGTTAGCAGTCCCCTCGCTCGTCCCTATGTCACCACATTAATGCACTGCGGTCTTCAAGCAGCAAGTTATCTAGCATCATCTCAGATCCATAAATGTGATAAAACATGATAAAAACCATCAAAACAGACATTGGAAAGGATTTTCACCTGCTCCGCCGTTGTAGGCACATACACATTCACCCATCTGTTGCTCTGGCGTGCACCGGCAGTGAGACCATGGAGTGCATATACTATATATGAGTGAGACGAGTGTCGGTTTATAGCGTTCTCTCTTCTGATTGGATAAAAATTTCGGGATACTACAATAAGTTTATTTGCTGATTACATGCAAAGCAGCTGACTGAGAGATCGGCTTTATGAAATGCGCACATTATGTAAGTGATCACTGTATGAATAAAGTGCGATTTTACACTGTATTAACATAAATAAACCGCTTACTTCACCTTTAAATGCACGTGTTATTTACTTATTTAGCGCACGTTGTCAGAGCATACGCCCACATGCTCCGCCCACTACAGTCTTCTGCAATTGTTCGTGGGCTGACAGAGGAAAGTAGCTCTACATCTAATAGATTCTGGCTGTTACAATATGCGCTCCATATTAAGTATGAAAATAACTGGCCGATGCTCTGTGATGTAGCCTAGGCAATGGTAGTCGAGAGCGATTTTGCATTTTTACTCACCAAACAGTCTGACAACAGTTCTGTGACTTTTGTTTACAATGTATAGTCGGTTTGGGTTTTGTCTTTGTGAACGCCAACCGAAACATACACCAAAGAAGCAGACTATTAGTTGTGAACACGCCCTAATGCTGGGCTTACACTACACAACTTTTCACGCGATTTGACAGTCGCAGACAATCTTCCAATGTCGGACTGAAATCACAGAAGTCGTGCTGGAGTTGTGGCGTGCGCCCGTTATCTCAGTCGTTTGGTGTATGGTGGTCTTCTGACCCGATTTCAGCCAGTCTTCTTCCCGTCTTGACGTTCCGACATTATCAAACATGTTTGATATTATTGTTAGTCTTAAGGGGTTGGCTCAAGCAAAATGACATAAACACTGTCACACTCTCGCATGCACGAAGCACGATGCAGGAGGAGCGGCATTAGTCGCGACCTGTGTCCGCCTGTGCAGGGATTTATTTCGGACACTTTCCTTGAAGCCTCGGCGGGAAAACCAGGCTGACAGCCGCGCAACCTTAACACTTTACCGTCAAATACAGGGGTAGGAGTTAAAGTTATTGGGGGACGAGATCAGCAAATAAAGCTGGTCAAATAACTAAAGGAAGTCCCCCGCTCGGAATATTGAATTAACTTTTTTTAATTAAATAATCACTATCACGTTTGCAGAAATACTATTAATCTCAAAAGGAATCTAGTTGTAGTCTTGCAATATGAGACCCCCTGTCTTTTCAAAATCTCACTCTGACTGAAAACTAATGACTAGTTGTCTTCAGGTGTGAGTTGATGGTCTTTAGATGTGAGAGGGTTTCAGTCTTCAGTCTTTTCAAAGTCTTTTAAAAGTCCTCTAGTGTAAGCCCAGCATTAGTTAAAAGATTGAAGATTGTGGCTTTCCAACTGTTTTCTGTGCAGCTGTTGTTCTGAAATCCTCTTCCGCGATTTGCCAAAGTGAACCAAGCCGAGCCGTACCAGGCTCAGCTTCAACATGGGCTAATGTGTTTCGTCCTCCTGGTTCAGTGTTTTCTGGCACTTTGCTTCACGCTTGGAGTCACAGGCACATTTTTTCCACATTCTGAAGGCTGGAAAAAGAAAGTAACATGGCCAGAACAAACACACACACACACACACACGCACACACACATGCACACACTAACACGCACACAAACACACACACACACACACACACACACACATACACACACACACTTTTCCGTTCATGCCTGTGACCTAAGTTGACCATGGCCGCTTGTACAGTACATGTGCGCATTAGGCTTTTGTTAATTCAGTGAAGTAGCCTATGGATGGTTGACATTTTCTGCATTGATCATGTCTTTAAGGGCATGCTGCTGGTCTTGTTTACGTGATAATGTGTTTCTGCTGGTGAAAGACTGTCGGCTACAATGACACAGTGAGAGAGGGAGATTACCACTCGTGAGTTTATTATCATCTCAGTGCAAACATCTGGTTCTCTGTGTGAGTGTTTGGGCATATGCACTTTGAGCTGTGTTTATTTCTCTAGATTGATGGCTATATCCTATATCATCCTGCTTATTACACAGCTATTAGCTCAATTAGTTCATTATTTATTTAATTTGAATAATTAACAAAACATTGATTTAAATTTGGTGTTATTGATTTAGAAATGACTTTCTTGCTTACATCACAAAAAACTGTCTGCTAACCGTCGGACTTATGAGACTGTAGAATGCCGTGATTGACCAATCAGAAAACAGCTATTGATTAGTGCTGTGTAGGCTAACAACTCATAATAGCCCAATGAGCTGCTCTCTGTCGATTCTGGCTAACAATAGAGCCAGAACAGTTGCGCTAGTAGTTTTAGCTCAGCAAAACGGTACTCTTTGCTTCTTTTAAAAAAAGCTAAATCTTTGCTAAAACAAAATGCCTGCCCACCGTTATAAGTGATGAGTCAGATGTGTGGCTTTGGTTAAGGTACTAACACAGTGGGTACAATCATGGTGCACTTTTCAACCCTCAGGCTCAGACTGCAGTCAAATATCATCTTCCTTATTCAACTTTGGTTCAAGGTGTTCATATCTTACAGTATGGCTGTGTTCGGAAAGCCATACTAACGTCCTACTCATACTCATTTTGACTTCAATTTGAGTATGTGACGGTTGAGTATGCGAGTTTGGGTATGCGATAAATTATCGGATGAGTACTAACTTCCGGGAAGATTTTGGGTATGGATCGATTGGATACTTTTCCTACTCAACCGCCCCACAATGCTCTGGGTCAATTCTACCCGCCCAGGAAAATAAAATATTTTCGAGCAAGTTGCTAGGCAACAACATTGTTTGGGGTCCGTTATCTGACAACTGTACGTGCAGTCATTCAAAGATTAGATAAGATATGAAGATAAATACCTAACAACATTAGAGTTACTAAGTGAAATGAGTGATGCCAGTCTGATAGTGGAGAGAGATCAGAACCATAGATAGTAAAATCAGATCAGAACTGAATGCTGTGTTCCACACACCGCGGCTCGTCCAGCTCAACTCGCAGACAGCTGAGTGCTGTCTGATGAGCCGGACAGAGAGCGTCGGAGGGATCCTCCGCCTCAAAACATAAATGTGTGAAAAAATTAATAAATAATCAATTAGAGCTTACCTAAAAATAAGTGTGCCATGTTACTGTTTATTGTATTTAGGATTTTAGCTCATTTGGACGCTGTTTTTACCGTCTTTTTTCATTTAGGCTATTAGCGATATTATATCTACTTTCAGTTTCATTACTGAGTCTCCACGAAACGTGATTAGTGTTCTTAAAGTTAGGCCGACTTAACAAGAGGTTTAAAACACAGATGATGAACACAGGACTGTACAAATCTATTTCAATATCTAACCTGTAGAGGGAGGTTATACGCTAAACAGCGTCTAATCGGCCTGAATCTTATAAGAAGAAGAAGAAGAAATTCTTTATTGCTTGAGTATACTTCAGCTGAAAACATTTTGACGCACCTCGCATACACAATCGATCTTTGAGTAGACAGTATGTAGTATATAGATGGTGAGTAGGATGTAGGACGATAGTATGGCTTTCCGGACACAGCCTATATTCCTCAATGGAATGAAAAAGCTGTCTGCAACTGAAAGAGGTTCTCAATGCAAAAAATTATGAAAAAAAAGAGAATAAAAGCAAATGACTTAACAGGTCACAGTTTTTATTTTTATTTGTGACAATTGAAAAGCGGTTTAACAGAAATGCATGGAGCATGTGATGTGACGAGGCAGTGAGGCTGCTGTAAGGTCACTGTGGCCACATAGTTTCACTCTGCTGCGCTCCCATGGGACGGTAACACTGCTCCTTTAATGTGATGTATTTCCTGTTAGAGCTGTATCCCACAGAAGGCATTGGTTATGGAGAGGAAAGCACTTTGATCCGTCAGCTTGAATGATATATTCGTTAAATATGTTTTATTTCTTAAAGGTGCACTATGCAGTTTCAGGGGACGGGGGATTTGTTTACATCTGCATAGCCTGCAGTTAGTTTACAAATCACATATTCTCTAAATGGAAATCTTAGTATTGATTAATTATCATCATAATTCTAAATAAAATCATTTTGAAGCACCTGGAACCAAACGTAAGACTAGAACAAGTGTGTAAACCTAACTGTGCTGTAAACAACAACGGTGAAACAGTAACTTTTCAGGAAGCTTTTTAACTTCAAACAGTGTTCCAGGGATCCAGTTTTTCCCCAAAAAATGTACGGTTTTTTGGGGGCGCCCTTAGCTCAGTTGGTAGGGCGTCCCCCCCATGGGCCTCGGCCAGCAGCGGACCCGGGTTCGATTCCAGCCCGCGGTCGTTCTCTGCATGTCACTCCCCTCTCTGCCCCATTTCAACTCTGTCTCTACACTATCAATAAAGCATCAAAATGAAACAAAAAAAATGACGGTTTCAGGACCCAAGTACTATGAGACTAAATGACTTGTCAAGATGGACTCTTCTGTTAGTAACCTTGTGAACTGGGCTCCAGATCATCTCTCAGAGACCTCCTCTGGGGGGGAGGGGATCAGGTCTCCCATGGTCCAGAGTACACAGTGTGTTTACAGTATTGGATTGCTGCCTTGAAGCACATCCACACACAGACACTATCCATTTGGGTCTGTGTCTATGTCCCTCTGTCTGTGCTCTCACGCCCTCACTGACCCTTCCCCGGACCCTGGGGTGTCCCCTCCAAATGCCTGAAGGGAAAAAAATTGTTTAACAGCCGTATCAGGGGGCACTGGAGCTGTAACAGAATCTAACTTAATAATTATTCAGCAGCAGCAGGTCTGTGGCTGATATGGGACCAGTATTTTCATTTCCCAGCGTGCACTTGGCTTGGGCCAAACTAACCCGCTCTACATTAGCTGGGCCTATAGGAGGTGTAATTTTTCACACCCCCAACTGAACTCCTTTATCCACATTTCAAACAGCTAGCATTACCTTGGAAAATACTTTTAGAGTGATACACCTACTGTACTTCAGCATGCTGGTCCTGTCTGTATTTATTAACTTTTTAATTATTTTTTTAATTCTGTGTTTGTGTATAATTAGCCAAAGGTATAGGGGTGCTCGTGGCGCAGTGGTCAGAGTGTCGCCCAGGCCAGGCCCCCGCAGCAGACCCGGCTTCAAATCCCGCCCGGATCAGTTCTTTGCATGTCTTCCCCCTCTTTGCCCCATTTCATCTCTGTCACTCTAAAATATGTCTAATAAAAAGCAAAAAATGCCAAAAAAATCATCTTAAAAACATCATATTTATTTATTCTCCGATCTTTGAATTTTCTGTATTTCAGTCGTTCTCTTCTGGTATGAAACAAACAGTGTAGCCTATAACATGACACAGTCAAGCAACAGTAACAATGCAAGCTGCCAGAGAGCAGCCCTTTACAATTGGACCAGAGTCTGGTTGTTTAGTTCACTCCAGAGACTCTGACTGTGTTCAAACCAAACGCAAATTAACCACACCAAGGGCTTAAACGCTCCCAAGGTTCCATTTAACCGTGCTTAACAAAGCCAGGGGAAAACGCCACCTAGAAACCTTATACCTTACTGTATATTGAGTTGAAGTACTTTTTCTTTGTAACTGCTTGAATTATGATTTCCACCCTGAAAGAAAAACTGAACAAAGGGGCGTTTCAATACCTCAACATCACCCTCAACCAGGACAGCTAACAGTAACCCCGCCCCCCCCCCCCTGGCTGGGATGGGGAAGCAAGGATTTCTTTAAGGTTTGAGTGTGTATATGTAGTTTGTGCAGGTGTGTGTGTGTGTGTGTGTGTGTGTGTGTGGGTGGGTGTAGCAGAAACAGAGCGTAAGTTTCTGTGTTTGCATATCGTTTTATGTGTTTTTCAATGTAGAGCAAAGGTGAATATTTGGTCACACCTCTCCCAACTGTGCTAGGGTCGAGGAAGTGTACCGTGCTTGAGTATTGATCGGAGCATTCACACTGATCAAATGAACTAGACTTTGGGGGGGGGGGGGGCGGGGGCAAACGTACAGTACTTGGGCATGGAACAGATGCCCAAGTACTTGAGCATGCTGGTCCTGTCTGTATTTATTAACTTTTGGCAGGTACTGCCATTGGTGTTTGAATGGGTGAATGTGGTAAGAAATGTAAAGCGCTTTGGGGCTTACAAAATCCGCTCAAAAGCGCTATATACAGTAAGTCAAGTCCATTTACCATTTCATGAACCAAATCTCAAGGGCCGCGTTTCCCAGATTCGATCGTTCTTTGGGACCAAAGACGGGTCGAAAGAAGGGTTCGCCTAAGAAGGAGCGCTAAGATACGGGTGTTTCCCAGATGGCTTCTTAAGTGCCATCTTTGGAGAACGTGTAAGTTGAAGCGAAAGAAGCTCTTTAGTGGGAGCTGTCCACCGCGGTCGTGCTGAAACTGAATAAATCGATGCCAGGCGAATCGATCACCCACCTCTTTATCAGCGCATAAATCACACACAGCGCCCCGTGGTCACCCCCACACAGGTGGAATTAGGCTACGCATGTATCGTGTGTGTGTGTGTGTGGGGGGGTGGTGTGGGTGCGGGTGTGTGTGGCAACAAGTGTATCAAAGTAGTAATCAAGCACATTAGCGCATATATACCCCGTGGATATAGGCACACACATGTGAGAGTGGAAGAAAGCGGCAGCAAAAGAAACAAGCGGGCACCGTCGTTTACCGCGGAGGAGATGGGCGTCTTAGTGGACAAGGTCTGGCAGCACCGGGGAGTTTTATTCGGGGGAACAAGGGGCAAAAAGAACATCACGGTGAAGAACCGTGTTAGGCAGGCCATAGCCGAAAAGATGTCCCCCTCCAGCCCATGTGGCCTGCGTGACTGGCGTGCTGTGAGGAAGAAGTAGCAGGAGTTCCAGAACCAAACAAAAAGGAAGAGTGAGAAGGTTTCACTAATCAATCTCCCTTCGTTGCAGGTGATGCAGACGCCCAGTAAAGACAGCGTGGAGAAACCCCTCCCCCATATGGTTTCTATAAACTATTTTGGTTTCCTTTTCAACCATGTATTGTGTGGATCATTTTGCATTGAAATGAGGGTGTCAAACCTAGCAACAAAAAGTCCCAGGCAATTTGTAATGTATCTAAGCATAGGTTAATGACGTGTGCGTATTGTGCGCCCTTTCAACAGCATTCCAGTGCCAGACTTTCAGGTAAAGCACCCGGACACTGCAGCAATAATCATAGTGTGCAGGACGTTACATGTAGCCTACATCTGCTGGTTCTGTTTACTTATTTCAGCCTTCAGGCCTGAGAGTTGATATGGGTGATGTGTGGTGGTTGTGGGTTTATGGTTTAGTGCTTGGTGACAGGTGGTGAAGAGGTAGGGGCTGCGGGTTGTTGGACTGGGCTGAAGGCAAAATTGCAGCGGGTTGCTCTGGATGTATGGAGACACCAGAGTGATCAGCCGTTGGATCTCCGCACGGGGCAGCCGGTACTTTGCCTGGACGGCCTGGTCTGATAGCACGTCCAGTGGGGAGAAGTGCCGACGCACGTATGCATTTATGTAAACCGTCTGGCTTCACGCACAGCGAGGCTGTTGGTTCGCAGCGAGAAGGTGTTGTATTGCAGCCATGGTTTCTCACACGCGCAGACTTTGGCAACGCCTTTAGCAGGTGGAGCCGCTCTGAATGAGGTTCAGCTGAGTTCAATTAAATCTGTTTCCTTGATATCTGTGAAATGCCACAGGGTTGTTGATGTTTGTTTTTGTATGTGTAGTAGTACTATAAACTCACATGTGTGGAAAACGTAAACGTCTAATTCAATAAAACATTGTTTTTTCTCTACTATTAGTCTATGTTTCTTGCGCCATTTAGCATTGTTTTATTATTTCGAAAAGTGGAGGAAATAAATTTCCCTGACGCAGCATGATAACTGACGATTTGGTCGCTAAGAAGGTTGAAAGACTGGGTCAGCTCCGTCTTACAGTTCCGTCTTAGTGAAAGAGCTACTTTCACTAAGAACAAATCTGGGAAACGCATTCTTCTTTCACAGCGTTCTTAAGAGCGCTCCAAAGAAGTACTTAGCCCAAAGAGGCTCTTAATGAATCTGGGAAACGCAGCCAATATCTGTCCGTTCTTTCTACTCCCCTACATGCCATTAGGTACAATAACACCTCAGCCATACTTTATGACTCCTGTAGGGACATGCTCTTTTGACTTGCCCATTGGGAGGTCAGAGGTCAGGTTCAGACCCTGGAGCTGCTATAGGGTTTCACTTCTTTACTAAGACATTGTATAAGCTTGAGTTGACTTGTCAGTTTTGCATCATTTAGTTTGAATAATTAACCATCATAATAAAACACAACCAGCATCGCTTTTCTCGTATACTCCGTCAAATAATGTAATATACCAAGAGAGCAGCATGTGCACAATGGTTTGAGCCCCCCCCCCCCCCCCTCCCCCCCTCCCCACTGTGAGGCTGTGGCCTTGCACATGCAGCAGTGCTGGAATGCTGCTAGACGTGATAATCACATCCAGACCCAGTCCAGATGCAATCAGGCCAATGCGGGGCCTCAAGATTTCGCCTCTCTTTCTATGACTATAACCTCCTGTCATAAATCCTGATTTGAATAACAGTGGAATTGGAGCAGAGTGTCTTTAATGGTTTTATGTCTCAGCGCCCTGAGAGAAAGACAAATTAGGCTCCATACTTTTTCTTCTTAAGAACAAGTCGAACATTCCTGTTTGAGGTGTATACAGTATGTTGTGATTATTAACAAGTGAAATGATAATATTAATGGATAGGATTTATATAGTGCTTTTCCAGGCACTTTAAGCGCTTTACAGGGTTCCAGGTTCCATTCATTCACACACAGTCATACAGTGGTTGGTAAGCTACAGTAGCCACAGCTGTAGATTGACGGAAGCAAGGCTGTCATTCAGCGCCTACAGCCCCTCCGACCACCACCACAGCAGTCATACACATTCACACCAGGCATGTTGGGTAAAGTGTCTTGCCCAAGGACACAACAACACAAGTGGCAGGGTGGGGATCGAACCGCCAACCCTTTGATCACTGGCCGACCCGCTCTACCACCTGAGCCACAGTCGCTCCAATAAAAATAAAGGCTGTATCAAAAAAGTCAAATCTGTTTTGTAAAAAAAAACTTTAGACACTAATATGTGGTGGAAATGAAAACAAAGATTTCCACTCTGGCTTTATCCAACATCTGGATGTTAAGAGATGCAAATGAGGCACAATTAATTAGAAATGCCACATTTGCATATGTATTCAAACATAAAAAAAATTAATAAAAAAAAAGGTTTTAATGTCAAAGTTCCATGTTACTATCTACGAGTGAAGAAAAGTACCACATTCACCAGCAGTGCCTCACCTTGAGTTCAAATGCTCAACAGTCAATGGTTCCATCGTCTTGCCCAGAGAGAATTTGCAGCTTGTTTTTGTTTCACACAATTGTAAATTGAATATTTTGGACTGTTTGTAAGATCAAAATGAATGAATTGAAGAAGTCCCTAGGGTTACATTTTAACAATAGTGCCGTGGCAGAAGCTGATTAACTAGTGTGTGACCCTTGTGTGGCTGATGGAAAGAGGAGAAGAGGTTTGATTTAATAGAAGACAGGAAGAGTGTGAGGGGTTAAATGCTTCCAGATTGAGATGAGCTCTCTCTCCCATCTGATCCAAACCGCTGTGAAGAAAAGCACTTTCATTTATGTATTAAAGATGCAAATGTAGCCTTTACAGGGAGATTGATATGCATGGAGGAAACGTGTGTGTGTGTGTGTGTGTGTGTGTGTGTGTGTGTGTGTGTGTGCGCATTCCACTCTATCAGGGTTTCTCTGTTCATTAGCCCAGTGTAATTGTGTTAGCAGTGTTGCTGGCAGGGCGGGAAGAAAATATCTGTGTGTAAAGGTCATATCAGAGGAGAGATGACATACGGATAGATAACACACACACACACACACACATACACACACACACACACACACACACACACACACACACACACACATAGTATTTGAAGACATCCTGGTCAACACACACACACACACACACACACACACACACACACACACACACACACACACACACACACACACACACACACACTGCTTCGCTCTCAGATGATCTCTGCATACGAGGACAGTTTTGGCTGTTTGAGGCTCTTTGGCGGCATCCTTATGCCCCAAGGTATGAATATGTCTTCATGTGTGTGTGTGTAGGTTTTGAGGTGGTGTGTATGTGTAGGTCTGTGTAGGTGTGTAAGTGGTTGATCTGATTAAAGTGGCAAGGTTTAGTGTGATATTCCTCCTCTGTGGTGTGTGTCTATGTGTGTGTTCAGAGTTAGTTTTCATTACGTCTGTATGGGGGATATTTCTTTTTTATTTTACAAATATACAGACATAGATCCAGCAGATGGGAAAACCGAATGCCTTCAGAGTAGGACTTATGCTCGTGCCAAATCATTCTAGCAGTTAACACACAGAGAGGATTAGAAGCATTAATGGCAACGTAACCTACCCTGCGTTCTGAATCGCATACTCTTTCTTTTTTCTATTCTACATACTACATCCAACGATAAAAAGAATCTAGTTTGGTTGCAGTAGGCATACTATTGGGACTTACTTTTACTTATTTATTTCATCATAACACCTTGCCTCTTGCTTTTATGTCGCATCCCCGTTTGTTTTCATATGGAGGCTCTGTCGATGTGACGTCACTTCAGGTTCGCACTGTATTATGGGTCAGAATCGCCCAAATAGGATGTAGTTTTCAACGATAAAAATCTTGGCCGGTTGTAGCAGACATGCGGGTCTATCTAACCATCCTAAATCTGGCCACAAGAATCGGGAAATCCTAAATCTTTTTTCGACCATTCTAAATAGTAGAAAGTATGGGATTCAGAAAGCCGGGAGAGAGTACACATACATAAAGCTATCCCGTAAATAACGTCTCTGAGAGAAGTCTCTGATAGGATTGAGGGACAGGTGCTGCTTGGGAATCTCCATGTGAAAATAATTAAAATAGCATTCGGAATTTCCAGCAAGTAATTGACACACAGTACCAGTTAGGATCAGGCTATTTCCTGACTACTTAACATGTGTGGGTGTTATAGTGTGTCTCCTGGTGTCTGTGTTAATAGCGTGATTGTGACGATAGCTCCTACAGATATTGAGACAATGACAGTATTGACCATGTGCCTGTAGGAATGTTGTCTTCTCTTTTTTGCAGCTTAGGGAGGCGGGTGTCTCAGATTTGTCTAAGGGAGCACTCACACTAGTCCATCTGTACCGTGCCTAAGTCTGTTTGCCCCCTAGAGTCTACTACGTTTCACCAGTGTGAGTGCTCCGTTTAGTACTCAAGCACGGTACACTTCCTGGCTCAGTTGGGAGAGGCCCAGCAGTGTAGCTAAGGTTCAGAAATGAAAAGCACAGTCACTGCTGGAGGATTCATTGTGAGCAATATATTTTCGTCGAGTCTCAGCATGCAAAACTGTGCGTGTTGGCTCATTTAACATGCTCGCTGAGTGGTGCATTAAATACATGATTCATTGAGGTACAACCTAAGGTACCTTTACCTTTTCTTACCTATATGCTGAGATACAATAATGCTGTTTATCATTTTATTGCACATTTGTGCATTTTTAATGAACAGACTGCTAGCCCTGGCCCAGCTGCATTGAGGGAAAGGTACTGTACATCATGTACATATACTGTAAATGAAAGGACTCCATTTCATTTATCCAACTATAGTATATTGGTGAACTGTATCATCTATTCAACATTCCCCAATTTATTTATCACACATTTCATTTCACATTTCAGTCATATATACTGTACATTCAAAAGCATTTCTCTATACAGCTTTACTAGTTCAGTATCGCCTCTATAATTCAAAATGAACTTATTAACCCTAACCCAGCTCCGGTGGCATTGCCAAAATCAGTGTGTTTGTCCCTTCCCTCCAAACGGTATATGATAAACAAAATGTACTAACAGTCCCAGTTTATTCAGCCGAGTGTTACAGCACTGCAAAATAGCTTTTCTCTGCAGCCCAGAATATAAATGATCACAACCAAGATAGATGGAGATATTCCTCTCACCTCCAGATATGAAACTACAGTAAACACTCAGTTTCCCTATCTATCTCCACACACATCTATCACTAAGAACAAATCTCTATCTCTCCTTTTTTATCCCTGTGTCATTCTTTCTGTACATTGTACTTTTTTTTACGCACAAACACACCACTTCTGATGCAGTGATTTTCCTCTTCCAAGCTTGGAATGAATGGACTGTGTGCACTTTCGTTTTTATTTTCTCTCCCTCTCTCCATCTCTCCATCCATCCTTTCTTGCTCTTTCCCTCTTGTTTTTTTCTCAAACTGCTAAATTGCTGTTCTGCAGTTCGGGAGCCAGCTTCGATTATCTACGCCAAATTCCCTGATAAAAACAAGTCTTTCTAGGCCTATTCAAGCACTTAAAACTCCTCTAAATGGCTGTAGCTGCAGGGTCCCCCTCTGTGGATACTACACACACACACACATGCACGCACGCACGCACACACACACACACTAGCACACATACACACACACACACACACACACACACACACTCCCATGCAGTGAGTTCAACACCCATCATGGGAACGATTGGACTGCAGAGTCATTTCTCTCTTTTCAGGTATGTGTCAGCACACACAAATCTCTCTCACACACTCTCACATTCCTGCAAGCTCCACAGCAGCTTGTTAAACGCTGTTAGACAATTATTGTGTGTGTGTGTCAATGTGTTGATAGAATTATTTGGTTTGTGTATTTGTATAAAAGGAGACTGTCCTCTTGGGGGAAAAGGACAGCATGTTAACAGCTTGAATGTTTAACTGAAGTGCTTACAGGGAGAAATATTTTGGAGTGTGGTATTAATCTTTCATTTAACTCTAGCCAAGATACCAGATGAACTCATAATGCATTCACATCTGTTTTGTTGTTTTGTTATTATGCAGCCTTATAAAATTGTTCTAAATTAATTTCCTCCCTAATCCATCTCCAATCACTACCCCATATTGGCAAGGCAAAAACATCAGTCCCTGCGTTCCAAGTGGCATACACTTCCTTCTCTTTCTATTCTACATACTACATCTGATCATAAAAAATAATCCAGTTAGCATGCAGTAGGCACACACTTGGGACACACTTCATCATAACATTGCGCCTTGATCTTGCCTCTTGCTTTTATATCCGTCGCATCTACAAAATCGCCGAAATAGGATGCTGGTTTTTTAACACTAAAAATCTTGGCCGGATGTAGTAGACTTTGTTAAATATAACAAAGTGTCATGATCTGTCTGTTCTTGTTTTGTTTTGGTGATGTCCCTGTGTTTGCGGTTTTATTTATGGTATGTCTGTCTTGTTTCCCCCCATGTCCTGTCAAGTTTCCCTCCTGTGTGATTACTGGCCCCGCCCTTATGTGTTCCACCTGTTCCTCGTTGCTTACCCTGTCTTGTGTGTATTTAAGTCCTTGTGTTTCATTGTTCCAGTGTTGCCAACTTTGCGATTTTGTCGCTATATTTAGCGACTTTTCAGCCCCCCTGGCGACTTTTTTTCCAAAACAGCGACAAGTGACAAATCTAGCTTTTTTTTCTGGTGTTATTGGTGACTTTTTAGCCAAAGCAAGTATCACTTTTAACGCTTCTCAACGAGCAGCGGGAGCCTCCACGGCCCCTTCCCCATCACAGAGCACTGACAGACGGCCCGGTCCTCGCGCAGCAGCCCCTCCCAGCTGCGGACAGAGCAGGAGATACACACCTCTCCGCTCTAGTGTTCCGTTAGCATCCCTATTAGCAGTTGTAGTAGCAGCTTTTCCCCCCTCTTTTACAGTCTACGAGGAGTGCAATTCAAAATGTCATGCAGTGCTTTTTTAAACTATGAGCATGTATGATTACTGCTAGACTTAACATTATCACGTTGGTTGTTTATGCGATTGACACGTTCATAACACTAGAACCTTACCCATTCAAATATTACTGTATAAATCATGTCATCAGGAACGGTTAATTAACGGTCGCAACTTTTTTTGTTATAACGCATTAGTTAGCTAAAATGACAAAAAAGTCATTTTTCAGACGTTTTAACCAGTTGTAATCGTCCAGTTTCGACGCCGAGGCTCAAATTTACATTTGAAAGTGTTCCTGACTGAAATGGACAGCAAATGCGGATTATTTTGTCAGTTGAACTTTCAGCGGTGAGTCCAGCGTTCCGTGACCGCCTCAGAGTGCGTCCCGTTCGGATACAGAGTGATGGAAGCTGTTGCTCCATGCTAGCCAGTGCTAACCCCGAAAGCGCTAGCCAAACAGTGTTCTTTTCTTTTAAAAAATAAATACAAAAATGATGACCCCACTCACCCAGGCCGATCCGGAGCTTTCTGTCCTGAAGGCTGAGCCAAGTTCACGATGTCCTCCAGCGGCAGTCCTCTCTGATCTCCCGGATAGCTGTACTGGAGCATTTTCCGCTCCGAAGCTCTCAGCCGCCGGCTAGTGGCACTTCTGTTGCTCCAGTCTCTACTCCACCTGCCAGCGCTTCATGGTCGTCTGTCGTCAAGAAGGGCAGACAAATTCCCCCTCTTCTCTCGCCTGGTCCTGTGCTGTTGCATAATTTGTTTGCTCCGCTGGTAGAGCTAGATGGGGCTACTGAACCGCCGGCTAACGCTGCATTCTCCCGATCCGAGTCACCAGTCCCAACCCGCTCCATGTTGACTCAGAGGCGTTCAAGTTCCCAGTCCACTCCCCAAGGCGGGCGCCAGGATCGCCGCCGTCCACCAGCTCCATTCAGACGTGAGTCCCGTGTTCAACCATCAGAGCTTCTACAAAATGATGTCCCCGAGATCGCTGCAGCTGGCGATGACTTATCCTATACAGGTGCTGCTCACTCTCGCAGCTATGCCCCGCCCCTCACATCCAAGTTGTCACTCACATCCAAGCTGTCACTCTACACAGGGAGCTGTATAGATGAGGAACCAGAGATTCTGATAATAGGGGATTCCATCATCAGATACCTGCAACTTCCTGGTGCCTTCACTTATTGCCTTTCTGGAGGAAAGGTATGTGACATCATAGAGCTATCACCTGCCCTCATCGACCGCCACCCTACAGCCCACACTGTCATCTTTCATATTGGGACAAATGATGATAAACAAACAATCATGCAAACTCTATGCTCAATTAGAGTGTTTGTCCATCACCCTGCAGAGTTTGGGGAAAACCTGCATTTTTTCCGGCCCCACCCCCACTCTGTCTAAAAGCCCAGAGCGCTTCAGTCGCCTCCTGAGTCTTCATGACTGGCTGAAGTCCTTCTGCTCTTCAAACATGCTGGGCTTCATCAGCAACTTTGACTCTTTTTGGACCAGACACGAGCTCTTTAAATCTGACGGCCTCCATCCCAACACCAAAGGTGTAAGAGAACTAACCAATAACTTCATTCAGCACATTGCATTTAATTTGGACTGATATTCACCACAGCATGACCCCATCAGAAGAACCTCCATTAAAAAAGACCCACCCCCCCCGGAGTCCTGCTCAACATCAATTATACTCCCCTTCCATCTGTGCTGCAAACCTTCCTCCAGCTCTGGACATCACACCTGACTGTCCTTTCTCACCTCCAATGACCCATCCATCTGCTGCTTCTAGCGTTGGCTCCCTCTACAGGCACAAACCTGTATTGTATGACCCTGAAAAACAAGCCATGCTTCCTAGCTGTAAGCTAAATTCCCCACACATTCTCAAATCAAGAAAGGGCTTGGGTTTTCTACATTTAAATATTAGAAGTTTATTGCAGCATGATAAATTAGACCATGTAAAGACTTTAGTGTCCCAGGCAGATCCAGATGTCTTGATTCTGACTGAATCCTGGTTAAAGAAGAGTACAGATGACTCTATTGTGGCAATAAATGATTATAACTTATTCAGAATAGACAGAAACACAAGGGGTGGGGGAGTGGCTGTCTATGTAAAATCCTGTTATTCTGTAACACTTTTACATGCTGTCTCTGTTCCAAATTGCTTTGAATTTATCGCGCTAGAATTATCTTTATCGTCAAATGATTGTTTTGTTGTAATTGGTGTGTATAGGCCCCCTTCAGCTGTAACTAGCTCCTTAAACGATCTAGCACATATGCTCTCCAGTGATGCTTTGAGTCACATAGAAATAAAGCGCTATATAAATCCAATCCATTATTATTATTATTATTATGTAAATAGAGAGGTAATTGTGATGGGTGATTTTAACGTTGATTGGCTTTCTGGTGCCTCTGAACCTTTCAAAGAAATCTGTAGCAACGTTAATCTTACACAATTAATAACTGAGCCCACAAGACCCAATCTAAAAAACCCAGCAAAATCAACTTTAATCGATTTAATCTTATCAAATAAAATAGATAAAATAGTCTCAGCTGGTGTCTTTGACCTTGGGATTAGTGATCACTGCCCAGTGGCCTGTATCAGAAGTATTAATTTTTAAAAAGATCTCAGCCTAAAATCATAATTAAGCGTAATTTTAAAGGTTTTAATGAGCAAGCCTTTTTAAGTGATCTCCGTCATAGTGACATTCAACTCACTACGGAAATTTTGGATGTTGAGTTAGCCTTAGACTATTTCATCAATACTTTCACCTCAATTATAAACAAGCATGCGCCCCTTAAAAAGCATAGAGTAAAAAATAGATCAAACCCCTGGTTTACAAGTGAACTGTCTGATTTATTTTCCGAGCGAAATAAAGCATGGTCTCTAGCTAGACGCTCTGGAGATAATACCAATTGGACTATTTTTAGACACCTTAGGAACAAGTGCACATCCATGATTAGGAAAGCCAAATCTGAATATTACCTTGAATTAATCTCCGACTGCTACTCTAACCCTGCACTATTTTGGAAAGCTGTGAACTATGATAAGAACAATTCTAGCACAGTTCCCACTCAGATCAAATTAAATGGTCACACTCTCAATGATCAAAAAGAGATTGGCTTAGCTTTTAATAAACATTTTGTTGCTGCTGGTCAACTCTTTCAGAATGGAGGATGTACACCTTCTACCACCAGTAGTAACGTTCCGCCTGTCTCTCAAACTCCTATTTTCAGCCTTGATCTTCTTCCCACAAGTGTTGTTGTAGATGCACTCCTCGCCATCAACCCCAAGAAGTACATGGGAGAGGACATTTTGGACCCGTTTTCAATCAAGCTTTCGACACATATAATATCAAAACAAATTACCCATATTTTTAATCTTTCGATCTCCTCTGGAATAGTTCCTAAAATTTGGAAAAAAGCTCACGTAATTCCTTTACATAAAGGTGGTGACAAAAATAATCTTAATAACTACAGGCCAATTTCCAAACTCCCATGCCTGGCAAAAATTCTAGAATCACTTATTAATAATCAGTTAAAAACATTTCTAACTAGTGCTTCCATTTTGAGCCCATTCCAATCTGGTTTTAGGGCAGGCCACAGTACTGTCTCTGCTGTGACTTTGGTTGTAGACAACATTATTACAGCATTAGACAAGAAAAAGCACTGTGCAGCACTTTTTATTGATCTTTCAAAGGCCTTTCATACTGTTGACCACCATTTGCTTTTACAGAGGCTGCATGACATTGGCTTTGATCATTCTGCATGTAGCTGGTTTAGGGATTATCTCTCTGATAGACAGCAGTCAGTTAAACTGGGAAGATACCAATCTGAGTTTTTAACTGTTACAAATGGTGTCCCACAGGGCTCAATTTTAGGTCCAGTTCTTTTCACAATTTATATAAATAACATTGTTTCATCGCTAAAAAACTGTCATGCCCATCGATACGCTGACGACACAGTACTGTATTGCATTTCTGATTCGGTGCACCAATCTATTCAGAACCTACAAAGCTCTTTTAACACCCTGCAGGACTGTCTAGTGGACCTCAGGCTGGTTCTAAATACAGACAAAACCAAATATATGTTTCTCCAGAGCAAGAACTACAACTTTTTATGATTTTAATATTTTTACAAAGAATGGATTTTTAATTGAAAGAGTCACAGAGTACAAATATCTCGGCATCTGGTTAGATGATAAACTCACTTTTAATTTTCATATAAAAAATCTTGTTTGTCGACTACGACAAAAAATTGGCTATTTTTATAGGAACAAAACCACCTTCCCTTTATTTAGTAGGAAAAGGATTATTGAGGCAGTTTTCATGTCTGTCCTTGATTACGGTGATGTGGTTTACCGGCATGCATCACATTCATGTCTTAAACTCCTGGGGCCTATCCGAATAGTCCAATCTCCTAACCTATAAGCCTCCTTTCCTATACCTTAACCCCTAAACGTCATCGGGGTTAAGGAGAGATGAAAGGTGTTTCCTATCGAACATAGGAAAAGACAGCACTGTTTCACGTCATTGCGCGACAGCGAGTATTGCTGACGTGAGTCACTAGCGTGAAACTACACTATAGCCTATTCTCCGAAAATTGACTACAACAAGCGCTCGTTTGATCCATGCGTTCTTTTCATATTGATTTTAATCAGGTTGTCGCCAACAGAGTGAGAATCACTCCCATATATCCCAATTCACATGTGGAATAAAAAGAGGCTACACTTATGTTGATGTTGAAATGAACTGCCCCCAGTAACTTCATTAAATGTGAAGTTGGTATTTTATTTTCTTATGGTGTAAATTATGTGCTACGAAAATAACTATTATGATGTTGGTCTTTTATGAGTTCTTTATTATCTTTAGCCTGTGTGTGTGTGGGGGGGGGGGGGGTATTTTGTTTTAGCCGAGTTAAATCTTCCTCTCTTCTCCTCTCCTCTCTTCTGTTTTACCTCTCGTTCGTATCCGTGTAGAGTCGGTAAACTCTGGCGGTGGCCTGTTGCTTTAAATCTTGCCGCCGTAAAGGATTATGGGATACCACTATCTCCTTTCCTTTCACATAGGTTGGTCCGGGGTAACCTATGCTAAAGGAGGGTTAAAGGATGAATCAAGGCTCCTTTCCTATGCCTTTCCTAAGCATTTTGAGAATTCGGATCACCTATCCGCCGAGTACTTCCGGGTCATCTCGATAGGAAAGGAAATTTCCTATGCAAAAAATACTATTCGGATTGGCCCCTGGACTCTGTTTTTCACTCTGCTTTAAGGTTCATCACAGGAGATGCTTATGACACACACCATTGTCTTTTATATGAAAAGGTTGGGTGGTCCTCCCTTAAAGAGAGACGTGACGCACATTGGCACATTTTTATTTACAAAGCCTTGACCGGGAAGCTTCCTTGTTATTTAAGAGAAATGCTGCACACTTCAGATGGGCTTTATCAGACCCGCTCCACTGACATGCTTATGCTTTATGTCCCACAAGCCCGGTCTGAGCTGGGAAAGACAGCTTTTAGCTTCAGTGCCCCCGACTCCTGGAACAACTTAAAGCAACAAATTAAACTAAATACCTTAATATCCTTTAACCAATTTAAACAAACTATCTTAAATCTGCCAAACTCTACCTGTAACTGTTTTAATTAGGCTATATTGTACTTTCACCCATTTAATTTTAATTGCTGCCACTCTTCACCACTATGTAAATGTTTCAATTGTTTTTTTCTCTCTTCACCTGTTGTTGTGTATTTGATGTATTTGCATTGAATATTGTTTATGTATTGTTGTTTTTCCTTTGAATTTGTTTTGAACTCGACGTCATTGAAAATGAGGGTCACGCCTCAACT